>CAVLJG010000005.1:57590993-58190993 GCA_963669975.1 Acanthoscelides obtectus
CTTCTCCAAGTAAGCGACAGTTTTCTTGTCTTTAGTATTTAATGTAGAAAAAGGTTGCGGAGGTGTAAAGATGTAATGACTTTTCTTGAAACCAATTTCGATACATAGTTCTTTAGGTACGAATAATCCGTCAACTGTAAAGCCTTGAATGTCAACAAACGCGATCCTCATGATGTCTGATGCGGAACTGAGAGTCCTTCGTTGCTTACGAGATGGTTTTAATAACTTCGGTGAGGGGGAAGTACTCGATTAAGCAGTCATGTATAATGATGCAGTAGGCCTTGGTGTTGGTTGGAAAGCCAGTATCGGCTTCGATATCCAATCTAACATCAACAGTTGATGATTTCATGGTTTCCTCTTGTTTGGAACAGTCAATAACAAACAAAGCGCGATTTTTAAAAGCGGTATAATCTAAAAGACATCTCTTCAGAGGAGAAGAAGAAGTTGTATAGCTGGTTTGAAAGTCGCTATAGTTGAAATGAGCTTCAGTAAAGTGATTGTTTGCAAAGTCCAATTGCATACGTTCGTTGGGATAGTATTCACCATTTAAAGATACTCGAATACTAGCAGCATTCACGTGATCAAACAGGGTAGGGTCTGAGGTTGCGACGTCACGTTTACCGGTTTGGAAACATACTATAATGAAACGTGGTCTTTCGATTGCGGTGCTAGTTTTAACTGACCATATTTCTCTTCTCGCATCTGCGGTAATTGCAGGCAGTTCATTCAGATCCCATTTTCTAAACGGTATAAGTATCGGCTTATCAGTTTGAATAGCTTTCAAAAGTTGTTCTTTCACATCATCACTCGGGTAAATATGTTTGATTTTCAGTTCCATGCTTTCAATAGTTATTTTCGCTGTCGTCGTCGTTCCAGTTTTTTCCTTGATAATGATACAATCGTTATCGTTTCTAGCTCTCACAAATCTGAGAGTTTGTCTGCCACACGTAATCATAGGATAATCATTGAAAATGTGAAAATATGTTTAAGCGGCATTAGCAAGCTAAAAGACTTGTATGTGTTGACGCCATTATAGGTGTTGAAGGATAGTTCCATCCAGCTATAGCCCATATGATTTGAGTCTTCCTCACTGTAACATACGTAAGCTCGGACAGTACTTACAATACCAGGATCACGTACTGTTTCAACTTCTCTAGCGGATTCACTGTAAGTGCAAGAGTCAAATAGGAAGGCACCAAAGTTTGGAGCTAAAGATACATCTCCTGCTCCTCCTCCTCCAGTTATTTCAACTTTTCCTTTGATAGATAGAAGGGAAGCGTTCATTGCAAAGAACGAATCTACTTGATTGATGCTAAATTCCACAACATCATTACAATTAAATGACTTGATGAACGGCGTATAAGATCTATACTCAGCCTTGCGAATAGATTCATCGAATGCTGGAGATCGATATAGATCAAACATCGGAGAAGTATGTGATGCTGCTGCTGCTGCCTCCTCAGTTTTTCTCTTTTTGTACATGATTCTTGTTGTTGTTGACATGATATCCAAGTGAGCGTAGAAAACAGGATATTTGATGTAGTTAGTAGTAGATGTCGTCGCTTAGGTGCTTGGGGTAATACTGAAGTTGCCTTGGAAGCACCACTATGTCTTATAATCACTAATCCCATCTGCGCTTCGCTCTCAACTCCAACACAAGAGTACTAGTTTCACCTTGAAAGTTTACAGGACGACCGTCTTGATCTAAAGCCAACACTGTGATGTTGGTTATTTCTTGTTTCGGTATAACAGGTAGATATAGTAAATTTACAGGTGTTTCGACTATAGCGTATCCAGGATCGGCTGTCACAGCAAATTCGTAGATCGTGTGTGCAGGCGTGTCTCCGTCAAAGGCTCCCGACGTAATGTTAGCATCAAAGTGTATGGTTGATACTTTTATTATGTTTACAGGTAAATCAGAAGAATGCTTTTGACCAGGATTAAGAACTTTTTCGAGAATCCCAATAGATGTCCAAGATTATCGGTTCTGTAAAAACTATTTTATAATACTTGCTAAAGATTTCACATTGCAGTGTATTATTGTTAGGTTTTAGAGAAAAATAATCATCCGGAGGAGCAACTCATTTTCAAGATTCATTTGCGTTCGTATAAATGTTTCTATGTCGGTAATTTCATAACAACCTGTCGGAAACTCGATGACTTTTAATTGACCACCACCACCTATCCGGTCGATATAATAAAATTTATCTCCTTTTTCAATATTCGGTATGGAATTGTATGAAGTAAAAGACCTAAGCGCCAATTCATAATCTTTTTTCGGATCCAACACTATCGGTGTTGAAGGACGAAATGAAAATATATGAGTAGTGCTATTGACTCTCAACAACTGCGACATGATGAATGAAAAAATATAGCTGTGTACTAAGCATTTATTCAAGTTTTTTTTTTTGTTTATTTTCGAATGGATAATTTACAGAAATAACAATTGCTTGAGCAGTAGCCGGTCCATCCCAATGTGTTGCCCATCAGGTCTGTTGTAGTGAACATAGCATGGAAGTCGTATTTGAAGATCAAATTGGATGTGTATTCTGCAGGCAGTTTGTGCCATATACTCAACAATTCTGCAGGTCTCACATTGCTTATTAAATATTCCAGCGGCGGAATATTCTTCTCAAACTCTTCTAATGTAAATTCCGATAATGTTTTATTATCCATCGTTGTTGTTGTTGTTATTGTTTAGAAATTTCAAACACAATTGTCCGCAATTAACTTGATTATAAGTTTGGTAAGGATCGTTGTTGTAGAAAATTTTAGCGTTTTTCAGATATCGAACAAGTTCCTGTGGAGGCTTCAGGTTACCAAATGAATCGAAATACTCAACGTTGTTGTTTATCTTTTTATAAGCTACCCAATGAGTTCCGTTGTTTTGTGAAATATCTAAGTTCACGACGGCGCATTCTCTTTTACGTGGACCGTCTCGTGGTAAAGTGTCACGCATGAAGACACCTCGGAAATGAGGTATGTTCAAGAGCTTCGCATATTGCTTTATTTCATAATCATAAAGCGCTTTCTTGGGTAGCTTGATGTTTAGTTTTTTTGAGTTTTTTTTTTGAGGTACAACCCATAACCACCTTTAGCATTTTTTCTCAAATACAATCCTTTGCCCAAAGACTCCATAGCTTTGTTATGGCGATGGTCTTCCTCCAATTTCTTTTGTGCATTCTTGGCATCAACGACCGTTTTGGCCACACCTGCAGCTCCCCCTACGAGCGCCCCCAAGGCACTTAATCCGGCGAAAAGGGGGATCAAGGGTAGGAATCCCCCAGATTTTCCTTCGATCGGAATTATTCTCGGTAGTCGAACTTTATGTTTTCCACCTGCACTCTTCACCGCTAATCTTGCCGCTTTAAGAGCAACCAATGCAGACTTTTTAATGTCGTGGTGGTGGGAGCATTTTTCTTCAAGGACTTTGTGATTTTCGTGAGAACACCTCGTCGAAAAGATGATTTCTTCTGCCCCATACCCAATTTTCGCTTAACTTTCATTGCGGTAGTTGTTAGCCAAGCTGCAGTCTTTTCTCCTAGTGAAGCGTCAGGTGCTTTTACACGTTCCCAGGCTCGGTTCTCAAGAATCCAATCAGCTTTGTGCCTGTCTTTCAAATTTTTGTATAAGGCGTATGCAATATCGTGGTCTCTTGCAGCACGATCCAATGGGTTCTTTCCAGGATCTCCTCGTGCTAACCTCTTCTTTAATTTAGTCCCCGCTGAAAATATACATATACATGTGTGAGAATGAAAAAAAAAATATCCTAATCTGTCGCACACTTACGTCCCAGGAACTGATACGAAGGTACGTGGAGTTCTATCGGAAGATTATTTATCAGAGAGTTTACAACACCTTCACCCTTGTACGTTAACATGAGAACTGTTGATGATGCGTTAGCAATATCTACATATATACTTTTACACATTCCTTATTCGAACGCCACACGATGAAGGTTGTTCAACAAGAGCAGTCATTACCCATTGATAACTTGGATTTTACAGCAAAAACTCAACATAGTAAACATGGTAAATTGTTACCGAATTCGTTTCGCGCTATCATCTGCGGACCAAGCGGATGTGGAAAAACGAACGTAATGCTGGCGCTGCTTTTCCATCCAAACGGTGCTAAGTTTAAAAATGTTTACGTTTATTCAAAATCGTTGTATCAACCAAAGTATCAACTGCTTCAAGAAGTGATTTCCGCTGCTAAGGGTGTTGGCTATTTCCCATTTAAGGATAACGAGGAAATTATAAGTCCAAGTAAGGCTAAAAATAGCTCTATATTTATATTTGACGACGTGTCGTGTGACGGTCAGCAGAAAATTCGAGAGTATTACTCCATGTGTCGTCATAAAGATATCGATGCTGCATATCTCTGCCAAACATACTCTAAAATTCCAAAACAGCTCATACGAGACAACTGTAACATTATAGTACTATTTAAGCAGGATGAAATTAATCTAAAACATATATTTGATGAGCATGTATCTCCAGATGTTACTTTTGATGAATTCAAAAAGATGTGTTCGGAATGTTGGGCAGAAAAGTACGGTACGTTAGTTATTGTTAAAGACTTTCCTCTTAATTATGGTCGATACAGAGTAGGATTTGATAAGTACATAAAATTGTAGGCTTATCATGTACGCCATCATTCAGTAACATGATGTCAAAGGACCAAGTTGCCGTTGCTAGTCATAAAAGAAAGATCGCAGAACTTGCTCGAGCTATACGTAAAAAGTATCTTACTTTAAAGTTAGGTCGAACTGCAGAAGATGAATCTATTAGAAAACTTTTCAAACCAATATCTGAACCTCTTAAGCAAATAGCTAAGACTCAGCAGCATCCTTCATTTATTATTAAAAAAGAGGAAAAATTGAAACAGGATGATGATGATGATGATGATGATGTATTCACACAGAACCCAAACTATCTCAATTTAGAAGACGTGGCTTCAACTGATGAACAAGGTAATATACCGCCGAGACCTGAAACACCACCACTACCTGAAGAAATGCGTCCTGCTGATTTTTCACAAGAAGCAATAGAAGAATACTTAGATCAATATCCCCCAATAAGCCATAATTATTTACAAGATTTTTGGACACAAAACGATAAAATTGATAAAAATTATGGACCTATATATACCGACAACATTGGTTGGATGTTAGGTAAACGCCGAATTAAATTTGATAGAGCGACTGGCCAAATACAGATATTACCTGAGGGGACAAACTTAGCAGGTACATGGTTTCGTGGCACACCTGGGCTGTATCAACTTTTATTCTATAATGACCCAAACTATGCAGATGCAGATTTACAACCCTATAAAAATCTATTGCAAAGTACCGGTGTTCATTTAGATTCGCTTGGACGCCTAAAAGGTTCGACAGGATTTAAATATAATCACATTATTAAGCCTCTCTTAAAGATGTGCAGAAAAATAAAGGTACAATTGTCACACGATCAACATCTACAAAAATACGTAGTCCACTTAGTCGATCATTAACAAGATCCACTCCCTCAACAACAACAACAACAACATCATCAACATCAAAACCGCCAACAGGAAAAGGTATCGGTGATTACTTGACATACAACGAGGAACCAATCGAATACGTGTACTGGGATGATCCCAATGAATTAATCGATCGACTTAAACTCCTTATGGCATCTCAGGAAGCTGGCAATACGTCGCATGATAATGAAATAGTAGCCATCCTCAACGAGCTAAAAGAAGCTAATATAATACAGTAATCTAGTTCCTTGGTCTTTCATTTACACGATGAGTCTTGATAAATTCGGACGTCGCTTTGATAAACAAAAGACACTTCCGTATATGCGTACACCGCCAAAGTTAACACTACCCCATACTTCTGATGGAAATGTTGACTTCAAGAACGTAAAGTTGTGTAATATAAAAGATCCCACAGATAATTCAGATGCGGCAACTAAAAAATACGTAGATACCTCAGTGATTGATTTAAAAAAAATAACAGCAAAAACAGATCAAATAACAGAGTTTATTTCGAGAAATCCGCCTACTTCTGGTAAACATATGGCAACAAAAAAATATGTAGATGACTCTATTGCAAATATAACAACAAGAATAGAACAGGAGTTGGCTACAATTAAGTCTCATACCGATTTGACTCCAATAAGGAAAAATATCATTGAATGAATTACAACTTTTGCAAGGACGCACATCATATATATCATTGAAAACATTCGATCTTGCTAAGCGTATAAAGCCGATGGAACAACAATTTAAAGCGTTAAAACATGATGACGTACGCCAAGGAGAAGCTACAACTAGTTAACGAGCTGCACAAGCCTGCTCGAAAAAATTATCTAAGACGACGTACCATCATTAAAGGCTTAGACGATTTATGGCAGACGGACTTGGCTGAAATGCGACCTTATGCTCATCAAAATAAAAATTTCAAATTAATTCTCGTCGTAATCGATTCTTTTTCCAAGTTTATGTGGACTAGACCGTTAAAGACAAAGACGGGTGAGGAGATAACTCGTGCGTTTTCGGATATCCTCGCACATACGGAACGTACGCCGAAAAATCTACAATCTGATCAAGGTAAAGAATTTTACAATAGTAAATTTCAAACTTTAATGAAGAAGCATGATATTAATCATTATAGTACATATAGCATCAAGAAAGCGGCCATTGCTGAAAGAGCCATAAGGACGTTGAAAAATAAACTTTACAAATACTTTAGCTTAATGGGATCGTATAAATGGATTGATATATTACAAAGCATTACCAATGAATACAATGGAACACGTCATCAAACCATCGGATGTAAACCATCACAAATTAATAAATCCAACGAAAAATGTATCTTAAATCGAAAATATACTCATTTAAAAATCGCGGGCCCGCGTAAGTTTAAAGTTGGTGACATTGTACGCATCAGCAAAACCAAAATGCTATTCGACAAGGGATACGTTCCAAGCTGGACAACGGAATTATTTAAAGTTACTAAAATTAATATTACCAACCCTGCAACGTACATGCTCGAAGATATGCAAGGTGCACCGATCAAAGGAGCCTTTTATGACGAAGAATTACAGAAAACAGCCAATCCAGATGTTTATTTAGTTGAAAAAGTTTTACGTCGTAAAGGTAAAAAAATGTACGTCAAATGGCTTGGCCTTGATGCAAAACATAATAGTTGGATTGACAATGATGCGATCGTCTAGGTGTATGGGGTGGGGGGGTTTCTGCTAAAAGTGAGTTCTCAGTCGGTTGCAGTCAGTCAGTCAGTCAGTCAGGCAGCTAGTAAAAAAAAAAAATGGATACCAGTGGTAGTGGTTCAAGTTGCAGCGAGTTTGACCTCACCACCAGCAGCTCACACGAATCATCTGTAAACTACGACCGTGAGCTGGATGCTATTCTGGAAAGGTACGAAGAAGCGGCCAAGAACGAGGACCATTATCTGCTGTACACGCAGTTTCCAAATGGATCATACCAAATTGGATGCGGTCTAAGCCCAGCGAGATCATTTACTCCTGCTGTAATTGTGTGGAACTCATCACGGTTGAAACTATCTTTCAGTTCCTATGAGTGGGAACAATTAATCACCCAGCTCAATGTGGTAACGGTGAAGGAGACTGAGGAGCAGGAGGAGGAGAAGAACCTTCCTGACAAGTATGATCCTGTCGAAATCGAGTGCGGTGACTATTGCAGAATTCGACGACTAATCTATGATAGTACGAAAATTCTCGAAATAACCAAGCACAACATTAGTTTCTACCTCTCAGAAATGGACGTGAACGCTCTTTTAGAAGCAAATAATGAACTTTTAGTACCGTATATGTCTATGCTAGAAACTGTCGAATTTCCAAGCTATTATTATAATGCGCTTAAGATTGTTCGAGCTAGTTTTAATGATCAAAATTATACGTTTTCAGATGCTATTCAAAAATTGTATACATTTAAGCTCGTAGGCTGTACTTTACAACATATAGCGTTAGGACAACATATATTTTTCTATAGACATAGGATCGCTAATGATCTTGAACGATTTTAATAAAGTTTTTGTAAAAATGCATATCTGTCGTTTCATTATGATATACGTCACGTAACGTGACACGTGACGTGACGTGACACGTGACGTACGTGACGTGACACGTGACGCACGTGACGTGACACGTGACGCACGTGACGTGATACGTGACGCACGTGACGTGATACGTGACGCACGTGACGTGATACGTGACGCACGTGACGTGATACGTGACGCACGTGACGTGCACACTTTGTTCAAAAATACCAAAAAGATGTCTTGATAGCCCGAAGAACCGCGCCACAACATCAGAAGTAATGTTAGTATTATGTGTGTGCGTGTTTTTTTTTTTTGTTTTGAACACGCTAAGTTTTGAACTCCAACCACGCACTAACATTGCTTCTGATGTTGCACACCTCTGACGACTCAAGCTATCAGGACATCTTGTTGTTGTTGTGAACTCTTCTTACTAGAAAAATCTAACGAAATCAATAAAACATCTTTTTATAAATATTCATTTATTAAATCTAATTACATACATGTTTGAAAAAATATATATATATATAAATGTTAGTACTACATACATGTTTGAAAAAAATATATATATAAATGTTAGTACAATAGATAGAGAGAAACTGGAGGACGGATGAACGCTTTTTATATATTTTTTTGTAATTTGTTTGCTGTGATGTTTTTTTTTTAAAACTCAATATCGCTGTCTACATCAGATTCATCAAATCGGATTCGGATGTTATTTCTAGACCTATCATGTAAGGCATCTCTGCAAGATTCCTGGTCTTTTAGTTCAAACACTACGCTTTTAAAGCAGCTGTGACACCAATTATACTTTTTTTGGTATACGTTCAAAATAATGTCATGTGCATCGTGAACCTCGTGAGAATGGTCATAGCAGGCAAATAAACGTTTATTTAAAGTTTTATGTATTTCTTTAAATTTAGATAAACAATTTTTACATACGTGTAGGTAATATTGGTCCAGCCAATATCCACTTGTCCATAGACAGTAACTAGAATAATCTTCAAAAACATAACCCCAATCTGATTTTCCTAATATAGTGTGAATTAAATTTGGATCTATTTCTTTGTGACATCTAATAAAGTTAATTCCTGTATATGAAGAATCAAGATCATTTTTGGCTTCTTTAATCATAGCGTGCCATTTATATAAAGGAAATTGTTTCACAATTTCCGTAGTTAATTTCCATGGTAGTGGAGACTGCTCCATGAATTCTACTGCTGATGATGTTATTGATTCGCAAATTTTTCTAACAGCTAACTCTGATAATGTTGGGGCATTCATCTATAACAAAAAAAAAAACGCTATTATAAGATACTGTAATGCCCCCACGGAAGTGTGTCAAAACTGTTCGGAATTAAATAACGTTTGTCGTCATACGGACTTAAACTAATTTTTGACTGTTCAACAGAATATACGTTGTGTGCATACGACCTGATACAGCGTTGTGTAGCTGTTTTTTCCTTAAATTCTTTCAAACATTCAACATAATCCTCAAATGCAATTTTATTTTTAACAACATTGTACTTAACCCCTTTAGATTTTTTAACCACCTTCCCACCCTGCACCTTGTAACTATACATTTTGCTTCGAAGTCCAACAAAATGTGTCATAATTTTACCGTTATTTTCATCTTTCATTAGACCCGGCACCTTTTTGTTCTTACGCAGTATTTTATATATGTTATTTTCAGGATAATCCGAAGTATCAAATTTACTGGAATCAGCTTTAATGATCTCCTCATATGCATCCTCACATTGCAATTCGTAGATAAAACTGTCTGTGTCCATGTACATGAGCTTACACCTTTCTGCACCCATTTTTGGTAGCATATAGGTGTAATGAAAATCGTACATGACTAGTTTCGATAGGTCTAGAATTGCCTGCCCTACATACAGAGGTTTGTTAAACGTTATTTCAGCCTTGTTCAATTCGATAACCACCAGATTTTCCTCTAAAATTGTGCGACTGTGGAACCGAAAACTCGAAATCAAGTTTGCTGCCCCATAGCGACCACCCCAAGATTTAACGATTTTACATACGCGGTGCTTACGTATATTTTCCATGGTCTTACCGAATACTGCATTATTCATTAATTTAAAAAGATTTTTTTCGAAATCATTCCGGGCTGCAGCTCTACATCGAGTATTCAACTCGATGTAGGGTTTCAGCCAGGCTGCTTGTTTAAATTGTAAAATTTTATGGATTTTCGTTAACTTTAACCCATTAGCTAGCATTTGTTTTAAATTTTTATAGTGAACCGTGTACTCTTTTTTATCCGTAAGTGTTGCCATTAATTTCGGCAATTTTACCCCGCCGTCGCTGGGTGGTACGCTACGTTCTGCCGCAAACGGAAAATCTTTGTGTTTATCGTGCAGTTCTTGTGGGTACGATAGATCGACTTGTAGCACGTACCCTACGTCAGAGTCGTCGGGTATTGACATCACATCAAACGATGTTACATCATCTACCCATTTGAACCCTCCGTAGGGTAAGGGTTGCTGCATAGCCTTCCCATATAAGCTATTCACATCCAGGTACATAAGGTACTTGGACGGCTTTTCAGGATCATATTCGGGCATATATTTATTGTTGGCCTCCGAAAATCGGTTGCTACACACCGAAATTCCACCTCTTATAGCATTTTCGTAAAACATCACCATATCTAGATCCTTTAGTAGTTCTAACTTACACCCAGTGTATTTGAGCATACAGTCCCACGTATATCCGGGCATTGTATAGTACCACGCAGGATCCAGACCATAGGTGGAGAAACATTTTTTACGCAATTGCTCAAAAACGTCGGCAAGAAGCAGAATATCTGTTTTTAAATATATATCAGAATACTCTCCTAATGTTTTAATGTTAAACTGTTGCCAAACAGATTGCGCATGAGCATACTTCTCGTCACTTACACTTTCATCGTTTAATTTATTGTAAAATTTTTCAATTGGGGGCAAAGTCGTTTCATTTAATTTTTTCAACGAATCAATGTAATCGTAACAGAAAACTCCTTTCTGTGTTAATAATTTGAATTTATCTTCATCTAAATTTTGAAATTCCCTTTGTAAAATTTTCTTTTCTGATACTGCTAAAATTGAAGCTAATTCATCAAGAGACGCCCCCATAAATCGAAAAGAGTCTATAAACCGCAATTTAATGTTATTTTCATCTGAGTGCAGCGTAAAGGAGATGTATTTATCTTTGTTGATGGGAAGTAGACTTAAGCGACCTTTTTTACATAAATTCGAAATCATAAAGTGACTATCGTACCCACTTAAATTATGGAATATAACCGGCACAACAAACAATTTTCTAAAGTTCAGATTGCATGCTTGGTGTGCGTAACCTCTGAACTCTCCACTGAAATGGTTGTGATCTCTAACGATTATGTCTTTTTTTGTTTTTGAAAATCTCTTACCGCAAATATGACATGATGTTGCCTTACATGTGTCTAATTTTTCAATCATAGGTACGCTTGTTTTTATTTTTGAGTTTACAAATTGCGCAACACCAGCCATACGATTTGCAAACCAATCCATACAATCTGCACCTCGAAAGCTCTCGAAATAAGAAAGGCTATCATCATAGCTGCATTTTACATAGAAACCAGCACTATACGGAACGTGTTTTTGATATTTTATGGTTTTAGTTAAATTTACGACGCTACTTTCTTTATGATTTTCTAATTGACATTCAAAATCTGCATAAACAACAAAAGGAGTATTTTGTTGGTATGTAAAGTTTTTAAATTCAACGCAGCTCTCTTTAGGAAGGTTAATTTTATATTTATTAAATTTAGAACACAGTTTTTCATGTTCAACTAATTTATTTTGCTGATGGAAATAGTTCAGACATCTATCGCAAATAAATTTTTTCTCACGATGTTTATTTAACTGGCTACTAATAAGACGCGAAAGATTTTTAATCCAACAATAGTGATATTTAATTTCATCGATTGAATCATTATCTTCATTTGCTGGCGCTGGTGGAGGAGCATCATAATCATTTAAACGCGGATAATATTTATTTTGAGCTAAAAGTAAATTAACATGCGTATCCCGTTTATTTTCCGTTAATCTTGCTGGTACTACTATGTAAAATGATTTTTTTTCTGTTTCGATCAATTCTAAAGCGTAAACATTGACTGAAATGTTATTCATCTTTTCAAATTTTGAAATTTTTGTTAGCAGCATAGGACTATCTAAATTTTCTGTTTGTAAAACGTCAGTAAAGTGTGGATATGAGGAGGTTAGTTCTGCATGTCTTTTTTTGCTAGGAGTCCGAAGAGCGCTTACAATGGCCCAGTAAAAGCAATTTTGATCTATATTTTTAATGTTTATACAAGCATTTTTCCTTATAATCGGTTCTGGTAGTCTAATATAAGATGAACCGTTTCCCAATTGATATTTACTGATATTAACAACTAAGGAAATAATTTTATTTAACGCAAATCCCGAATCTTTTTCAGCAAATTCCGATAATTCGTTTAAAAGTTTATCTTTCACATATATCTTAAACCACTCGTCTATTTGAGTTGATGTATCAATAATATGATTTTTAGTATTAATATATTTAATTCCCAAAATTTCATTATCCCCCGATTTCCTAATAAACTCCCCGCAAAATGTTGTATTTACTTTGAGCGCACAATGGGTGTTCAAAATATTCCTAATTTTCCTTTTAAAAACAACTACACAATCTGCTAAAAATTGATTCAAGTCCTTATGACGCAAATTAGCTATGGAACCGGTTTTTATTCTACTTTGAAAGCTCGATTCTACATTTTCCCATCTAACCCTCTGACCCAATGTTAAGTGAAGTCCTGCCCCAATATGTCTAGTTAAAATCAACTTTCTAAAATGTTTAAAATGCCCCAAATTTGTTTCTACTTTTCTACAGGTCCCTACAGATAATTTATTTTGCCTTCTACTACGAATTACCCGTTTACATAATCTAATTTGTTTTTCTATTCGTTTCAGCCACACTTCCGCGTCTCTGATTGTAAAATTATCAAATAAAATTTTCCGTAGACTAACAATTGATAGTAGAACACCGTCTGTTTGTTTGATGATCTTTTTAACCTTATTTGAAGACATTTGAAAAGACGACATTTTTTTTTTCAAGCAAACACATTACTCAAAAATATATAAAAATGCTCACCCTGTCCTCCTCCTCCTGTTCTCTGCTTTGTTAATTTTCCACTATTTTGAATGATGCTAGCGGTCGGCTTTTCCCTACGTCCACTTCCCCTTGGAAGATGATCGAGTATTTTCCGTGAAAAAGTTCGTCGATGACCGGCTGGTACGTTTCCGTCACCCGCTGTGGTAGAAATAGCACTTCCGGTCCTAAATCTAGTAGCACGGCTTCCCCAAATTTCGACTTGACCACTTTAGCTGCTTGGATTGCAAATGGTGTCCCGACTGGTAGGTCCTTTAATTTTCTGATAGGTTTGCGGTCTACAATCGAAGACGCAGCATTAATTTTTGATAAATCCATCTATAAAAAAAATTGAGTCGTCTAACTATTTTGAAGCATAACACGAAAAAAAAACAGTTGCATTTAGAGACATAAAAAAGAAAAATATTAAATAAAATAGCACTTACTTTTTTTAAAATTTTCGCTATCTCGTCTCTCTCGAAGCACTATTGTACTGCGGCCGTTGTTCCAGCTTGCAGCGTTGTGCGTTAAGTGTGAAACAATGATGACTATTGCATGCGCTCGCTAAATATAAATACGTGGTTGAGATAACACACGCGTGCATGAGATAATTGTATCGTAAATATGCATATTATATGCATCATATTCTCAGTACCATTTTTATCGAGAAAACAACATTCATTGCGGTTGCAGTATTTTTTATATAATTTCTTAGTAATACATGAATGTATCGTTTGTCCGGCGGAAATTCCAATTACAAGTTGCACATGAGAGTAGAAATTTAGAAATATAGTAAATTCGTGTATGATTATTGTATATTTGCTGCCTAATTTTTTTTCAGTCAAGATTTTGATTGGGGGGTAAACGAATTTATATTTGCTATCTGAGATTTTTGACATCATTCTCTATCAGGTGTTGGTTCATGAAATTGGACATGCTCTCGGCATAGCACATAGTGCTTCTCCGAATGCTATTATGTTTGCCTTCTATCAGCATGAGATTCGTGGTCTAGATGTTGATGATATAAATGCAGTACAATATCTATATGGAAGAAAAAACAAATATGATTCAATCCCAACGTCTACCACCGCATCAGCAATACCAAAAACAACAACAACTATAAGATCTACAACTCGTAAGCAGCCGATCCTCAAAAATTTGTGTGATATTATTCCAGATTTTATGTTTTTAGCTATTGCTCCAGAGTTTTCAAATTACCGATTATATATTGCACATGATATGTTTATATGGAAACTAGACTTAAACGAAATGATTATCCCATCTCAGCCTGAACTTCTTGTCGATTATGTTCCTACAGAATTACGTCAATACACTTTACAACATATTTTCCAATCAACAAACGGTGACTTGATTACCATTGTGTCTCCAAACAACTATTTCTCAGCATCATTCCCTACCATTAAATTTCTTGATAATTTTTCAATTGATATACCCGATAGGGCTCGAATCAATGCTATTTTTCAATCAAACGCAGGACGGTCCTATACCTTTTATAATAATATGTCATATATAGAATTTTCTAACGATTTTACTGATGTGTTGAACAGAGGACGGATAAGAGACATATTTCCTGGGTTACCTGAAGTTTAGGGAAAAAATTAAAAAACAACCAGAACTGAACCGTGAAATACATAATTTGATTCTTGTCTGTCATGAACCAAATCAGTTGTCGAACAATGATTTGAGTCGATTAGTATCAACATCTAAAGTACTCCCTGATATGTAGTTTTATTGAAAATACCTCTGGTTTGCGAAATAATATTGTCGGAATTTCTTGTTGCAAGTTGTTCAAGCGCGGGTATTCAAAACATGGCACACACACACACACCAATCAACCTTATTGTTATATATACTATATGTTTCAATAAAATATCCATTATACTATTTTCATTTTGAACGGTATCATCCTGTATAATAATAACAGTACATCGTATACAGGTTATGAGACATTCTGACCGACCGACCGACCGACCAGAGGAGCCCACCACGCTATTTAGGTCACGCCTTGCTATATACGATTTAACGATATACCGTCGGTCCATCGATCCGCTATTTTTCGATGCACCCCTGTATACACGTTGCCCCCCGTAATCCACGCCAACACCAGACAGGTGCGACATCGGCGCCATCTATGCGCGAGATGCCCAACCCATCAATGGCAGCTGTCCAATGACGCATAGATTCCGTTAGGTTTGTACACCGCCAAACAAATCTACGCCATTTATGCGCGAGATGCTCAACCCATCAATGACAGGTGTCCAATGACGTATGACAGATGACGTGTAACGCCATCTATGCGTGAGATGCCCAATGACGCATGACAGGTGTCCAATGACACACAGATTCCGTTTGGTTTGACAGCGCCATCTAGCGGCGGAATCCCCAACTCATGAATACAGATTCCGTCCAACAACCTGTCAATGGCGCGCGACGCCAGCGCCTCTGGTGGCGGATTTTGGAAGTTTTGAGACCGAATCCCCATAAGACATCTACTTAGGTTTACATTACATCAGAGCCAAATATTGATAACTGAAGACTGATGACGCTTAGGCAAAACGTATAACTAAGTGCTAAGAAATCATCTTGTAGAAAAACCTACATAACGTCAAAAAAAAAACAGTACAATGTCAAAAAAAAACAATATAACGTTACTTTTCAAGTTATGTAATGTCCGTGGGGGCGGTTGTGGACTTGTTGACATAGACCTTTGACTTTGAGTAACTCCATCTGAAGAAATCTGGCTAATTCTGATCACCGAAACCGGAAATCTGTCATGCAGTAATTGAATTGTTTCACTGGCTGTATGTCATGTGGCACCGCTTTGTTGGAACCACATATTGGACACATCCATAGTATTAAATTTCGGCAGAAAGAACTGTGTTAACATGTCGCAGTATCGAGCACCAGTAATAGTTACTGCTTCACCAGCCACATTTTCAAAAAAGTATAGTCTAATGCATTCAGCCCAAAATTTCCATCAAACAGTGACAAGTTGTGGGAGCAATCGTTTATCGACAGTCACACGCAGGTTCTCCGAACCCCAAATACAGCAATTTTGGCGATTAGCAAAGCCATCAAGGTGAAAATGTGCTTCATCACTCAGGATGATTTTGATCGTAAAATCAGCATCCACTTGTTGACGTTCAATAATCCATTCCACGAGCTCTCTTCTCTGTTCATGGTCATTAGGCCCCAGTTGTTGTATTGATTGACTTTTGTAAGCATGGAGTATACGCTGTAGAGAGCTTCTTGAAACTTGCAATTCTTGTCTACGATGCAGAATTGACGTTCCTGGGCTTTCACCAACACTCTCACGCTTCTAAATGGACATATGAGCGGCTTGTTTAGCGTTTTCAACTCATCCAGTCTCCCTGAATTTTTCAATTAATCTTTTCACAGTTGACGTGGTTAGAACACCATTTTGTCCATATTTTGTATAGAATTTTCGAACTGCGGACGCTAAAATTTTATTATTTTGAAATATAGTTCAGTAATGAAAACACGTTGTTGTAAACCTACAATTTACTTCACACACACCCTTCATGATTTATGAGAACAAGGAAAAAGACGTGATTTCTCGCTCTCTTCTAAGACTCTCCACACACCCCCCGTAGCAGGTTATATCTTCGACTATCAAGGCTCACGTCATTCGGGCGTTCTTTACTGCAAATGATTCTCTCAGACGCTTGCAAGAAGTTCTTGAGGGCCAGCGTTCCGGAAAGACACGCTGGCATGACGATGACGGTGATCGCCAGCTTCCGAACGACAAAATCCTGCTGGAACAGTTTACGGAGGATATTCGCCGTTCGCCAAGGGCAAAGGTAGAATATGGCCCTCAGGGAAATGCCGCCTGCTCTCCCACATGGATAAATACTCGCCACGCTCCTATCAGGAGCTAGTGTGGTTACTCTACAATGTACACGGACGTACGACAGAATGCCTGGGCGAGGAATTTACGAAATATTTGACGGTAGCGTGTTGCACAGTATGATGAAATGAGAAAACAAATTTGAAATAAAGCAGTATTAAACTCGTAAACGGAAAGATAGCGAATAGCAACATATGACGTGTAATACGTTGTTTCCAGTGAATTGAGATTACGATTTTGAAATTTCGGATGTATGTCTTTTCTTGAATGAAAAAAAAGTGCACTTTCAAGGAAAATCACCACTGATACTTAGAGCATTTTTTTGTCTAAATATAACACTTTCTAATCAAACAAAATAAAGGTATTTATGTTTTATTATAACAAAACATCTAAAAAAACATGTACGTAAAGATTTAAAAATTCATTTTCCTTTTCCGGCGGCACAGAGGGTTGAAATCCCAGTACGCAAAACATCAAAAATCCAAAAACAGTTATAATTATTTCGTTTCTTCAAACAAAAGTAGGACGTAATTGTTTTTATTAAAAAAGTACATTTAGTTGTACTTTTTTAAAGGACAGTAGTACATAGTTCGAGAAGAAAGTACTGCCCTACTAAAAAAAGGACATATTGTCACCCTATATCTACTGGGCGTTTCGATCGGTGGTTTTCTAGTGAAATTTTATATTAGTGCTGGTTGAGTGTTTTCGCTTGATTGAGATTTCGTGAACAAAACTTGTTTATTTTATTTTGTTGACAAACGCGACATTTCGCGAGCAATGTCCTTTTTTTTGTTTGTTCTTCCATCTTCATACAATACATGATTATAGTTAAGTAAATCTAGATTCGTAGAAACAAGGCACTAACAAGTACTCTTAGTTTGAAGTACTTGATGGTGTATTTCAAAAGACTTTGAGACACATCGAGATACTACGAAATGGTTCTAGATATTTGGAAGTAATTCACGATACATCACGCAGACATCAAGCATAGCTAGAAATATTTCGTAGTTACGATGTCCGCATCGCTTATCGGCGGAAAGATACATTTTTTCATGTACGCGCGCCAAAAAATGACTAAGTGATACTTAAACAATATGTGGAGGCAGATCTTGGATCTTTTTAAGTGCCTTATATACCTCAGCTAGCACTTACGCGTAACATGATTCTTCTTCGTAACATATTTTCAGAAAACCTTAGCGGTTCGAAGCATAAATTCACGTAGATTTAATTTATAGTTCTCCAAAAACTCTTTCGTGCAAACTGCTTTGGCGTATAGCTAGTATAGGCAGCACTTAACTCCATGAATATGCTAAGCAACAAGCTTTTTTAAAATTATAGATTAAGTATAACCAATAAACTATAGCCAGTAGGTAGATAAAGGCCAAATTAAACTAAGTATGCTTCAACAATACCTACCTTGTTCTTGGATATATTTTTGAATACCTTTCATTCAAATAATGTTCAGCCAATCCGGTATAAAGTTCCTATAAAGTGGATGTCGGAAGTAACTCAAAAATAAGTTTGTCTTTTAAATTTGGGACATTATCAGCATTTTAATAGGATTATATCGTGCAAAAGGACATCATTTATGTAGAAAAATAGTTCAACTGTATTGTTAATGACAGAATTGGGTTATCGCGCACATACTTACATTTTCATAATTAGGCTACGACATACGTGCAAAAACGGAGATGTGGATGATAGGAGAGAGATAAGTTGGCCAATGATGATCACCCGTTGCCTGTCACGTGACAGTGGTACCAGTGTTACTTTGACTTTTGTAGTATATTTACTAGGGTTGTTTCAGTAGATACTTGAAAATGATATTTTATCTAGTAGTCGTAATTCTAATGGCTCTTTTCAGTCTTAATAGGATAC
Source organism: Acanthoscelides obtectus (assembly GCA_963669975.1). Classification (NCBI taxonomy): domain Eukaryota; kingdom Metazoa; phylum Arthropoda; class Insecta; order Coleoptera; family Chrysomelidae; genus Acanthoscelides; species Acanthoscelides obtectus. The sequence goes on from CAVLJG010000005.1 coordinate 57,609,983, forward strand.
ATTCACATATTTTCAGTACATTTCATTTGATGAAAATAATCATTTGAAATTTTTTCAACTTGTACACCCATCATCTGAATATCAACGTCCGCAAGCGTCTTGTAAGAAGCTCGCTGGTGTAGCGGACAGAGTGTTCGGAAACAATGATCTGTCACGTTTTGCGACCAAGTCCAACGTTTTCTTCTGCTCATTTTGCTGTTTGAGTTTTCATTAATTACGTTTATTCACTGGAACTGGATATTTTTATGAAATTGTATTGTATACTGTCATGTGGAGTGAATAAATACAGTAACGATTTTTGATAATATCCTTAGTGGGGGAATAAGTAAGCCAAACCATGAAGAAAGGAAATGCTACAAAAAGATAAAGATTTTATTCAGATGTCGACATTTTTTTATGGATAAGAATGGAATAAAATACTCCAAAAATACTAAAATGTTTTATATTTCTTTCTTAAATTGTCCCAGAACATCTTACAAAAAACTCATCAAGGGCAGTAAACACCCCCAATATGACAACCCTACCAACGGGCATCATAGTCGCAAATTAGTTTTGCTATTCTCCACGTATTGAGTGTTACTAAAATAATATCTTATTTCTAGTCTTTACAGGGCACGGCACTCGGACCTATATCCAGTTCTCGAAGATATAAACAATTTTATGACAATCCAATAACGCATCAAAAAATTATTGGTGGTGCTTTTTTTTGGAATCATCATTAACAATTATTCATGTAGGAGCACGAAAACAGATTTGTGGCCGTATTAATTGAAAGCTAAAATAGCACACTAAGGAGGATGGCCATGAAGGGATTAGAACCAATCCAAAAATGGTACACTTATTGTTCAATTTTTACCAGGGTTATTTAGTAAAAAACCTTTTAGAATGTCCGACAAAATGACAACTTGCTGACAAGATAGCTCCTAGCGTGCAAATAGTTCATTCCTCTCGAGCTCGCTTTGAGCGCTGTTAGCGTCGCACATAGCGTCACCAATGGAGGAATGACTCAACGACATGCTCAACGACCATATGATGCAAGTCAGTTTGCAAGCATGCTTTGTTATTTGCAGACTGCGGAGATAGTCTGTAGAGTAGATCTATGGGACCGAAATGTGGCAGAGAAAATTGCAGCGGAGTACCAAGGTCGCATCTGGATGATTGTGTGTATTTGTCTGCATGTGTATAAATTCAGTGATATTAGCTATATGAGAAAATTATTACTGAATATGCTGCCCATGAATTATATCTATTAGCTGTATCAGACGGGTTATTTCATCACAGAAAAATAAGGTATGACACACACAAAACATTTTCGCAGTGCCTCACATGTAGGCGCTGATTTGTATTTTCTACCTGACATCGCAAAATAAAGTTTAATAACCTGTTCCCAAATACTAATGCTCATCATAATTATGATACTGAAACACCAAATTTAAGGACATATACTACAACATATTTCAAAAAATCACCGTACTATAACTTACCAGCAGAAATACAGCAAATCAGTAATTATTTTCGATTTGAAAACCAAGTTTAGAAGTCATTAGCCTCAAGTGCATTTTATAACATAAGTCAGTATATGGAATGTACAACCTTGAGTACGTAAAGATGGAATATTGAACATTTATATGAATTGTTATATTTTATTGATTTTTATTTATATTTCTATACTATTATTATATTATATTAATTATTATTTTTTTTTTCACCACATGTACTATTCCGTATCTGTATCTAAGAGGTCAACAAACATAATATTTAAAATTTAAAAGACTGGAAATAAGAAGAATGTGAAATGTAGGAATATTTTATACATATTCCTGTCAGTGGCCCATTTTTTTACCTATCAGTTGTAACATACTTCACCAACCAGAGATTTCCTTTTCTTATCTCTCTCATTTTTGAAATTCAGCAAATTTGCATATTTAGTTTCCAGGGTGAAACATACATCTCAAATAAGTGTATTTGACACAAGACCTCAAGGGAATTGGCATCAGTACAGATTATTAGCACATAAACCCTCACTAAGCAACTCTACGACCAGCCGCTTCGCCCGTTTTCTTTCAGCTATGGTATATAGCTTACAACGTAGACCTCAAATAATGCCTTTTCTGAAGCAGATGTTCTACATCATATCAGTGCCAAACCATGATAGATCCAGCGACAAGACGCTGAGGCAACACGTACAGCTACACAACGAGAGAACATTAGGCAAATAACAGCCAGTTCCACGTTGACATCGTATAAGAAAACTTACATAATGTCACAAAAAAGCTATAGAGTGCGTTCGGCCAAGAAGGTTGCTGTCAGTTAATTTGTTTCCTATTATCATTATTAGCATAAGAATATATTGCCAGTCCTTATAAGGTTATCCTATACAATAGATGAAACACTCGTACCCTAGGAACATCATGTACACAACAGGATTCTCAATCCTCGCACGTTACCCTTAGTAATGAACCAAAGAAGTGAGAGAAGGTAGATAGATATTTTGATCCATTAGTAAGTAATGAGAGGGACAAATCCCCCTAACTTATTAATAATGACTAAAATTTCGTTATTACCCATTCTCTTGCAGTGAACACACAAATATAAGATACTATAACTAGTGGAAAATAAGATAACTGCTGGTAGAAAAAATAGTATTTTAGATTACGCTGGAATTATCAGAGAGAATCGACACACTAACATAACATTCGACAAAAGGACTGACATTACTAACATTTCTAAACTGATTAAGGGAAAAATCGTGGAGCATGTCCCGGATCTGCCCTCAAAACATGGACACATAAAACCAGCTGGAATACAAATAAATATAGATATCTAAATTGGCAGCGTTGTCGTACTTGGAAAAATTCACGTAAGTCTTTTGTTGCGCACATTTGGAACTGTACCAAAATTCTGAAGTGATTAATGCTTATAAATCGTCGTACTAATTAAGTCCTTTGAAGTTGTTGCGTGGTTTAGATTTTTAGCACTTTTTTATGACTTACGATGATATTTCTGTTATTACAGGGCTAGAAATAAGAATATTGATCACAGTGATTCTTCGAACTAGTTTTGAACTGTGTCAAATGTGAACACACACTTTGATTTATGATCTGGGAAATGACCTATGATTGTTCCTGTTATGCATATTGGATTTAATAAGTTCGTTGAGATTGTTCTTGATATAGGGAGAAACTCTTGTTTTAAACTGTCTACTAGAATGTATAGGGCGATTCAGAAGACAGTGACAATATTTGTAGAGCCGAAAGTACATCTAATAATAACATAAATGGTTCTTACGAAGATATGACCTCAATTATCCCATTACAAAGATACAGGACTCTATTAAATTATACCACACTGATGAGACTGAATATTGTTCAGGTACTACTGTTAATCCACACTACACTTACACTACATACGATTACCACTTTCAATATCAAACTTCACTAATTTCAGCGTATTTTCATAGTAGTAGACTAAGGTGTTTTATACGGATCTCACTTCAAATATTTAAAGCAACTTTTGTTCAAAAGGAATAATTTGACTAATTTTCTCAAGAAAGTCATCTCATGGAAGATTTCAAATTTGTTGTTTCAATAAAGTCGTTTTCTTTTATAGAGGTAGATATTTTCCTATTTTGTCTCCAGTGTTGTTGAAGATTTGAAGACCACGTAAATGTTTAAAAAATTGTATCCCGGATTCCGTTGTCTATACAATTTTTGAGATTGTAATAGTCCGAAATAAAACTTTTGATTCATCGAAACCGGTGTAGGCTCGGGTACAAAATTCTTCTTCTTCGATTTCGAAAATATAATATACCTCTGGGAAGGTGAGTTCGGGGAGCTGTTTAGAATTGATATTTGTCGAGTTGGTTTTGTGCATATTAATAAAAGTAGAAGATGCAAAAATAAAGTGAACGTTTGAAGTTTGAAGCATAGGTAATATGAATAAATGGTGAATGTGATTATACGCTCACTCTAGTATGAGCATCCACCACATTCAAAATAGTAAAAACTGACGGAAGGATTTAAAAACTCAGTGAACTCCAGGCCAAACTATTGGTCTGTTAGTCCGAAAGTCCTAGGTGTAACCACTAGTTCAATAAAACATCTGGAACTTATCCTGTGGTTGCCTTGCTGCTCAGTCTCCACGTTGAGTTAACCCTCAAATGAAACCACAGATGTAGAAAGTTTACTAACGTTTCGGCCGCCTTAATTGCCTTTTTAAATAAAACAATCCAGAATATTAGAAACATAAAGCTGATGTATGGCTTGAAACGGATGTTAACAAAGTATAGAATGATATGCGTCATGTCTATTTGGCAGAACTTCTATGGTCCTAGGAAACATGCTGACAGCTTCGGAAAATCTTGTAAGGAAAATTGTTTCAATTACTGTAACCGTGGAAATTATCTCAATTAACAAATTGAATTTCAGATGGAAATTCGCCGACTGCCGATTTGAAGCGCACAGCAGAATTTTGTGCTGCTTCTTGCGTCCCTCACTCTTAAACTAATTTTCGGGAAAATATACTCGGGAAGTAAATATTTTGCCTTTCCGGGGGCGGTAATTTAAGAAGCATTAATAGTCCCATCCCCATGGGTTGTGGGGTCAGAAAAAATAATAACAGATTAAAATTTGTCACGGTGGTGTTTCATAAAAAGTCTTTTTCTTTTAGGATAGGAATCGGAATATTGGAAATCAATATTGTTAGAGTGAAACGTGAGGGAATGTACTTACGTACAGAATTTTCCAATTTTTTTCAATTACGAGGTCTGTAAATTAGATAACGAGACTGGCAGCGTAGCGTTCAATCCGGCAACACCGGAGGCACTGGGCTTGGATGGGAGACAGGGAAACATGTGGTCTGTATCCAGTACGAGTTTGAACTCGCTCGAGTCATTTGGTCGTTCGTAGTGATTTTTTTTTGTGAAACAGTTTTTCCTATTGTGTTCTAAGACTGAATGATATCAATTTAGAGCAACGGTGTGCTATCAGGTTTTGCTTGAGACTTGGGCACAGTGCAATAGAAAATCTTTGTCAAAAGCCCAGGTTTTTTGGTGGTTTATGGTATTTTAAGAAGAGTGAAAGTCGATTCAAGATGAACCACGAAACGGAGAAAATATCGTCAGAATACGGGATCTTGTGCGCTCAGATCGTCAGTTGACAGTCAGAATGATCAGGAAAGAGTTCATCAGATCAAGAACAACTAGATGTTGCATCACGATAATGCTCCTTGTCACACAGCAATGTCAACAAACGAGTTTTTGGCCAGTAATAACATTCCTGTGTCTCCTCAGCCTCCTTATTCGCCTCCTCCTTGTGAAATTTTTCTCTTTCCGAAGTTTAAAAATTTCCTCAAGGGAGCCCATTTTTGGGCAGTCGAAAGCGGTCAAACGGTTGTAAGGCTATTCCAGTATCGGAGTTCCAGAACTGCTATGAGGAGTGAAAGAATCGTCTCCAGCGCTGTGTAGCTTCAGAAGAAAAGTTATTTTGAAGGTGACAATATAAAATTGTAATTATATTTGAATAAAAAATAAAACGAAGAAACCAGTCGCATCACTTAATTGACAGGCCTCGTATGATTGACAGCAGCAAGAAGGAGGATGTTCTGAATGTTCGAATGTGATGTAGAATGGTGCTAGACAGCAAAACTGTCACATCACGTTTAAATACGTCTCTTCAATGCTATATTATCAAGTCTAACAAACAGAGACGAATATCATAAAATACTCATCTCTTAGTAAATTGTCTGAGGTATCAGTCTATAGATTCAGAGTTTCCAATTATTTAATATGATTGGTATTCGTTGCTAGTTATTGATCATTTGCAGCCAGATTTACCGTTTTATTATTCATTTTATAGATGTACTTAATTAATACTAGTAAAAATAAAATTAACCTTCAAATGTTTCTCCGCATGTTATCATTTGGCATGTAACTTGAGTCCCTATGGTTTTCAATATCACACCAATCATCTGTACCAGTAAAACCGTTGATTAACGTATCTTCACATGGTCACACTAAGTTGGTCCCTGCTGTTTATTCTCCCTATGTATATGTGTTGTTGTTGTACTAGAAACTACCAAACACATGATATACCAATATATGGTGACAATTAAGGTTTCTATTATTTTTGGACTATAGTTATATTACGGAGAGACAAAAGTGAATTATGGTAGCATTATTGGGTCCAAAGGAGTGTAGCTAAGTCCCTTCTTATTTCATGTAAGTCATCAAAACACTCTTTGTTGTGCTTCATGCAGCCTCACATCACAAGTTAACCGTTCCCCATAAGGTACGATATTCTACACCTGCTGTCCTCTATCTGACCTTTTTTGTTGACTAGCAGTTCATTTGCTAATAAGTGCTAATAAGCCCAAGTGACAGGCAACCAGTAATTATCGTGATAACGTTAGAATACCGTCAGAAGTCCCAGAAGAGCAGTTATAAATTTTCCGAAGGATCAATAAAATGTTTTCCCCAAGTGCAGGGCTTTTAGGAAACACGCTGTTTCGTCCTAGGCGCTGAAGGTTATCCTACATCCCACTACAACTTTACGTACCAGCTGTTTGTTCTAGGACACATTGATGTATTACGGAGGACCTGCAGAAGTTAGCACAGCAATTTATCATCACGTAACAGATTGAACTTTGAAACTGATGGTGACAGATACTTAGGGATATGAAACAGGTAAATCGACTTGTACCGTTAGAAGTAGTCAAGAGCAAAAATGTTTATTTGGAACATTGATTAAAGTATTCTACTACGGACTGCACTCCGACGTCCAAAAAACTATCCGAGATGAAATGATATGTCAAGGCGTCATCTACGAGCATTTGTCACATCTATGTTACTTCTCTCAATAGTTAGAAATCTACTTTTAAAAGGTCAGTATCTTATATTCGGGTCTGTAGCAATCTCTATGAGCATATATGAGCATGAACAAAAATTGCAGGCGCCCATTGTTTTTCTGGTCCTTGACGTCTTCTATACTATCTTCTTGTGCCGAAATAAACCTATAGCTTTAACTATTCTAGACTTTTCTTACAATTGTATAAATTATGGTATCACCATCGTATATTTAGTAAGCATGTTATTAATCCTGTATATTCCCCGTATTTACTTTCCTTATGAGTTCTTGTTAATTATGATGAGTAAACTTTCTTGTGTACCTTCCCATAATAACAAATTCCTTCAAGATACCGATTTATTATAAATACGCATATTGTTAGAGATAAGATTACTCTATACTTTACTGTACAACATTCAACACCTCAATACATAATTTTTGAAGTGGTCCGTCGCCTATTTTATTTAATTTGTAATAATGCGCGACTGTACCCAAAAAACTGTTTTCCAATAAACGTTCAATCAAACATCGAAACGAACCAATTTTACGGGAAAGACTAACCGATGGGCTTTCCATTTGATGAGATATCTACTATTTACACCTGGCAATAATGGATTTTCATATAACGCAGAATCAATGATATCAGAGGTTGGCTTTCGGGGATCCCCTTCTTCTACGGTTAATTTCCAGTGACATTTAATACAATTATTATTCCTTTCTGTACTTTAGCTTGCTCCCAATTTATTACACATATGTAACTAGTTAGTTTGGCTGAAAGCTTTTGATTGCTTTGTCCATCAAACAAACAGATAGTGAGCTCGAACCTCTTGACTTCCTCAAGTTGGCGAACGGTTTAATGTTCCTTTATCTACTCTCCGTAGTATGTACAGTGGAAGTTAATTCAGTACTAAGTTAAGCTTTTATTGTCGGCTACAATGTGTACATCTTCACCAAGCATGTATTTCAAGTTGTATAAGGCCAGTCGTACACAGATCGAAACGTTTAGCTTCAAAACAAATTTAATATCTCGAAATAAAATGTCACCATTCCATTATCTTAGTTTATCTAGCTGCAGTAAGTACCAGTTGTAGAGAGAGCATTGAGTCCACCTCATAAACCAGAAGAGTTTTGCAGAACTTTCACCTCAAGGATACAATTGAACGGTTCACCATATGTCATATTCTCGCCGGCGACATTCAAAACCAAACAATACAATCAGTGCTCTCCCCGACGTGCGCTCTTCAAAAGTCTATTATAGACATTTCGCCACTAAACGTAATTCAGGAGGTTGGCGGCAAAACGTTGCAAATTGCTTAGCGATGCCTCGAGCCAATGTTTCGACTAGTGCGCGATGCTCAGTTCGAATACGTCGGCCATGTTTACACTCTGGCAAGCCAAGCGCGTATGTAGCACATACCATACGGTGAAAACTGGCAGAGCAGCATTTACACATGGAACACCTCTGTAGGTGTCTAAGGCCTTGGCCATGAACAGAGTAAACAAGAATGGCGATTGTTTCCGATTCGCCTGTGACACGGAAAAACGTTGCGAAACATGATCCGCGTGTGGTGGGCCTTAGCAGCTACCCCTGACGTTTGAAAATATCCCCACAATTAAAAAGATAATGGAGGCCATACGCTCCGCCGGCGTCCATTCCAGAATAAACAGCGTAGCTTTTGTTGTCCGCTGAGGATGCAATAAACCATGAGCGCACACAGAGCATAAGGAAGGATAGAACACTGCTAGATCATGTTAGATTTGGGCTAGCAGTCTCCATAATGCATTGATCCATATCAGGATAGAGAATACCCTGTACATACGACTGTCACTGCCAATACAGTGTCACATTGACGTCTTTAATTAATATTTATGTTGTTGGATAAAATTTGTTAAATCCATCTTTATCGTTTGAACCACCACAACCTTTATCTCCTAACAGGACCTAGTCGATCTACGGGTGGAAAACAATATTTCTTTGAGATAAGTTAGAAGAACAATGGCTCAACAACAAGCAAGTGCAGACGCCGTTACATGAAGTCCAATGGAATTGCCGTATTAACGTCGATATCCGAAATAAAGAAGGATCTAGCAATTACGGTAGCCAGAAATTTGCTGTGCGTATGATTTTAATAATATGTCTATTTGGCTATGTAGATGGAGCACAAGCAGTAAGTACACGGATTGATGTGCTTAAAGTCCAGAATGGATTGATGAATATTTGTCAGTTAAATCCAATTGTTATATACACGTTCACACAGCTGAAGCTCCCTGTGAAGCCTGGATTAACCTCAATAAAGCATGACAATCTTCTTATAATCTATGGAAAAATATTTGAACGAAATCCTCACTACTGTTCAACATCTCGCTGATATAGATCAGAAAAAAAGACTATAAAAGCTTTGTTGCTGCTTTGAATCATCAATTGGAAGTGAATGAAGATGAGTAAAAGAGGGAGATTCAGTGACAACTACTGTGCTTGTATCGAAACACAGACAAAGTTAAGTGCTATAGATGTGGTGATCCCTTTTAGAACAAACCCGACTATCCTAAGCTGAAGAAGCATCATAGAAATAAGAGAGCAATTGATAACAAAGTACGTGTTGCTAAGAATACAATATTGTCAACAAAATCCTGAGTCCGTTTTCCCCATCATTGTGGACAATCGATACCAGTGCTACATCCCATATGTCCCATGAAAAAGATGTTTGATATGAACACAAATAGGAATTCGCAGGTTTTTTCAGCTGACGATACCGAAATTAAAGCAAGACGAATTGAGTTGGTAGTATTGAAGTTTACTAATGAAAAATGTGAAAACTGTTACAGATGTGTTATATGTCCCTAATATTTCTGCTAATCAACTTCCTGTTAACAAAATGACAGAGCAAGGCTATACTATAGTTTTTAATTAAGATGTTTGCCAGAACTGATGGATTTTCAGCTAAACGAAATGTGAAGTTTATTTGTACTAAAAGGGATGAACTATATTCGGTTAATGGTGTAGTACAACGTGTGCATCCAGTTTATCATACTTATGGTACAAAAGTCTAGGGCGTTTGAATAGAAAAGGAATACAACACAGTGAAACTTTGATAACGGGTATTGACTTCACTTCTAGTCAATTTCTAAATCTATCTTAGACCTTATTCATACAAGGACTCTTTGAAGTAGCATCTTGAGGTGGAGCAAGATATTATTTGGCTTTCATCGATGCCTATATCAATAAGACTTATGGCTCCATGTTAAACTATAAAAATTACCAGCCACCAATGTGACAATTTTCGTCAAATGTATGCTTTCTGCTTTTACGAATTCAACGTCCATGATTGCTTTTTTCAACAAAACGAGAAAAGAATAACTTTTTGCGATGATTAGGAGTTTTTTAGATGTATTTAAAGAAGACAACGGTAGTCTACGAGTGACATACCGATGTTGTTTCCTTATTTATAATTTGTATGACGTCACGTCAGAGCCGATAGCGTATTCACTGCTTCAAATAAAAATAAAAAAATTTAAAAATTGGGCTTGTATATATATTTCGAAGGTGATATATTACTTTCTCTTAAGCCAAATACCATAAGAAATACTCATTTATTCTATGAAATTAGATACCAGTCAAGTAGCCTATTCACCAAAAGTAAAATAGGGTGCTAGCTTGTCCTACATAGGATTGCTTTGACTTTCATCTTGAGAACAGAAGAAGGAGGCAACACAAAATAGACTGAATAAGTCAAGTTAATTGCTAATTGACCTCCACATGAAAACTGTTTGGAGGGTGGGCTGAAATCCTCCCAAAACCTTGACAAACTTAGCTTAAGGCTGAGGTCGGATAAGGACCATCCAATTCTGATAAACATTTTAAGCTACGAGCACATTACTGGTTGCAAGAATAATGTCATATAATTGGTTCATACCCACTTTGGACCTTAACGGCATGACGCTGATACCAGAAATGCATAGGAGGGATCAAGTATTCGTAGGCAGATGCAAAAAAAGACTTTGTATCATCTTAAGAAGGCAGCTAATAATTATAGGGTACTAATGGAGATTTGCTCATCGATGTTACCAGATTTCTAGAGACGGCTACAGCATCTCAAAAGATACTGTTTGCGTGGACAACTATGAACTTTCTTTTTTTTCTGGAATTTCCTAATAATGATAGTATATTTAAATTTTGAAAAGAAACGAGACACAAGTATCATATAAACTACCTCAAACTGTTAACTGCTTTCCAGGCTGTGGAAGTTTTTGCAGCTAAAATGACCTTTACGCTTAGACAACACCGTGGCGTGGCGTGTATAAATGAGGTGAGCAGTGTACAGAATATGAAATTAAGCACGCTCAGGAAAAAAGGTAAGTTTGAAACAGGGTAAGACGAAAAACAGATTTCTTTGTGCAACATGCATTCGTTTAGTGGAAAATAAGGAAGTAGACTTCGTATCTTGAGTGCGGATGGTCACTCAGCGATGACGCATCGAAAAGATAATTTTACGGTTTGGGAAATCTGAAACAGTCCTGTAGTATCACAGGCTAACGCAAATTTGATATGTCTCACCCAATTTTCCCTGGTGGCCGGTGCTGGCTTACAAAGCCTCAAACGAGGCATCATCCCAGGGGGAAACTTATGTACCTAGCGCTAGTCATGGACTTCATCCTTAATTGGGATTCTTCCATGCTTGGGGCATAGATTTTTTCACACATATTTTAATTGTTGTTCTAAACTCTTAAGGCTTCATATTGTACTGTTAGTGCTTATACAGCTGGATTGGGCTATACGTCCGTAGAACCTGCGCCCCAATCCTCCAAACTGTGAGGTCACATTGGGCCCTCAATTAGTTCTCAATCCACTTCGTAAACTACTCAATGACAATATTAATCTTGAACAACTTATGCAAAAATTAGCAATACTTTTTGTAATGAATCAGACTAAGAGACATTGGTGCTGTAAATAGTAAGATAGAGATACGAATTCCTTGGATCGAAATGTATTACACCCCAGACTAAGATCACAGTTTTTCACCCCGAAAATGTTATCTGACTTGTCAAACATCTCTTGAGGTAAGTTTGTTTAATCTAACAATTTATGAGGAACATTATTCCTAGGTAGTTTTGCTATTATATCTAGACATTCATGCCCAAGCCATTGATGGTTGAAAGACCGATGCTTCATTCTAAACAGAACAAAAAGCGGAACCCTCTAACATTTTAGATAAATGTTATTTTTTTATGTTAAATTCCAGCACTATGAAATAAAAAACATAACAACTTACGTTCTATGCAGGTTTTCCGCGAAGTGTCTTTTAAACTTAACTGGTTATTTCATACAAGCAGTTCACCGCAAGCAGATTATCGTAAAAGAATATGTAGATTTCGTAGGCACAAATTGGCGTATTTCAAATTATATGTTTTGCCTAATTTGGCCAGACTCAAACTGTAACTGTTACAAATTCACTTTTTTACGCTATTGTCATTGTCAAAAAACACAAAATTTAATTGCATCGTCCAATGTACTAACGCTGTACTTTCCTTAGAGTTTGAGTGGACTATTAAAATCAACGGGCACCATAAACCATTCGTAGTGCAAGTCACATTGTACCTTCCTTTTATATCCAGAGCTGTTCAAATTACGGGCCAATAAGCTTAAATCACCCCCGCTTAGCCCCAACGTCACACCAAATTAGTATTCAAGCTCTTACCTGGTTGACTGCGCCCCGCCACATAAGGAAATTCCATTAAGAGGGAGTTGAGAAAGAAAAGAGTTATTTTGTTGCTTGAATGGTGGAAGTTAGGAGAAGAAAGCACTTCATAAAACCAGTGAGACGTGCAAGGAAGTTTGGAAAATTCGGAAATACGGTTAGGAGGTTAAACTGTTGGCGATATTAATCACAGTCAAAGTAAAAGTGAAAAAGGCTCTTTTGGTGCGCCCAAGCCGTCAGTCGGCGGCCAGAGGACTATAGTTAGATGGAGATGAATGGAAGTGCTAAGATGCAGTGGAGATTACCGGGTGTTTCAGGGAGTATTGTTGTTTCTGATTAGAAGCGAACCATAATTTAGCATTTGGGTACGCTGATAAGGAGTCTACGATAATCAAAAGTTCGCCTTTTGTTAGTCTACTAAGTAAGGTTGAAAATTGCTTTAAAATAATCTGAGCCTCAAATATTTCTCCGGGTCTTGTAGAAGAAGGCATTTAGATACTTATCAACCTCATAACTGATGATCCTTAACTAAGCTTTTAAGTGTTGAAGATGCAATATTAAGGGTTTTTCAGAAATCAAATCACTTAATACTCGAAAACGGCCAACTTTAAAAAATGGGCACAAGGACCTTTTTGGTTCAAAACGGTCTGAAAAAGCTGAAGAAATCATTTTGCTCAGAACGAAAAAATCAACATTTGGTGATTTGTCAGTGTTTTCAACTAACATCGCCGTGGTTAACAGTTGTTGGGATAATCGAACTGGCAGGTATACCCTTTTGCTCCCCACGCCACTGGCGTGGGAGTGTGGTAATCGCGAAAAATTTCTAAGATGTAATATTGTGGATGTTATGTGACACATACATCACGAAAAACCATGTTACTTATTTCCGTCGGTCTGTCTGTCAGTGGTCTAATCCTTGACCCCGCTGCAACTTGCTAAGTACCGGTCGGATTTTACACAAGGTTACTACTATTCCAAGGACGAAAAGAGCTTTATAGTTTTTCAAAGTAGATCCAGTGGAGGCGGAGCTAGGGCAAGAAAAATTAGGTGTAAACAATTGGAGTTGGGGGGTTGGAGTACCTAAATTTTTTGACATTGGTATTCTGGCCTGCAGTCACGGTAATCCCACCTTTTGGACATATTTAACAAATCATAGATCTCCATGTACATTTATCTTTAAAACTTGAATGGTAGAGAAATACTTCCAACTTCGCGATCCTGCCGATGCATTACTGTAACAACCGGTCTCCACTGCTCGACTGAATGTGGACCGCCATCGTCCCCACACCAGATGCATACATAGTCTCAATATGGTGCGTCAGCAGAAATTTTTCTCATGGAAAGGAGTACCATCCATCGGCAAGAGGTAACTTTGTTTGAAAGCGTAACGGCCTTCAAAGCTTTCTGATGAGCGGGGCCCGCATATTTTTTGTATTGCACAAAGAAGCATGCCAAATATGCAAATTGTATTAACCTGTTTGACTAACTTGATGCATTTAATTCTTTGGCTATTCCTGTTCGTACCTAACCTTTAACTGATTGGGGCCAACTTGTGCCTAACAATCCCTCATGAACTGATGAAAGCATTGCGTAGGAAGTGCGGAGTCGACCTGCTTGACTCCCATTTTTATAGCAATGATTTGTTGCTTCTGGATAATTTCAGGCAATCGCAGACCTCCTTAATCGAAATGATGAAAACAGGCAATGCATAATTTACAGATCAATAACACTCCTTCAGCACTGGGAATAGTTGAGTTACAATGTGTGTGCTATATAATGTGGTTTGTAGTTCCTGAAGGAAATTTACGGAAAATGTGGGGAATTTGTTTGTTCACCTACAATTGGGTGAAAGGTAAAATTTCACGTCTCGGGTTATCGGATCCTATCTCAGATCGGGCTTATTTTTTTCCCTGGAGAGTAACTATGTAGGCATGAGGCTTTGTAAAATTTCACGGTCCTAGGCCGAACGGTCTGGCGACGCGCTCAAAGTCTGGAGGTTCGGTAAAAATCTGAGCCTTAGCGTTTTGGCTTCTTTTTATTTACTCGCTACTCTTGTCATTGGAAGGCATTAGGCCCCACAATATGTGAATGTTGTGAAGCAAGGTTCTCCAATGACTTCAACAATGGCCATGAAATTGCGATTTGGTGATTCGACCGGCAGATATTTCAATTCTATTCGAATGCCTTCTGAAATAAAAAAAATCCACAACCTATTGCTCTATACCTTCTGGAGAGAACTTATGGAGGCATGGCTTTTTACAAACTTTCAAATTCTTAGGTCAAACTGGTTCGCCTTGTAAGTTTCAAGTTTTGGTTACAGCGGTGGCTGGCGGTCGACGTTGTGGGTCTACTAATCAGTCGCAGTGCGTTGCGCGGGTCCGAATCCCGTCCCAAAAATATCTTTGTCTTGACTACGGATGCTGTGATTGTCCGAAGGTGGTAGATAGTCTCTGACTGTCGCACGCGGATATCTCAGGCGGGGCCAGAATGTGTGCAAGCTAGATTCTGGGTGGCTTCCCCCATTTTCCCTGTATCCTCTTTAGCGGCACAATACCTATGGTCGTTTAGGCCTTGGGCCTTCGTGGAGGTTCAAGTATAAGAAAATCCATTTTATTCGCTAGTCCTGTCATTGGAAAATGTTAGGTCCCTCAATATGATACCCCTGTATAAATTGTACGTATTCACGTGATTTTCAATATATCGTCAAGTATACAATAAAGACGAGCTTGTTTTCATAAAATGGTTCAGGCAGGCTTACCCACAGGGGCTAAAGCATCAAATTTTAAGACCTCCAACAAAAAGCATTTCCGGGATAACCTATTGCTCTATACCTTCTGGAGAGAACTTATGGAGGCATGGCTTTTTACAAACTTTCAAATTCTTAGGTCAAACTGGTTCGCCTTGTAAGTTTCAAGTTTTGGTTACAGCGGTGGCTGGCGGTCGACGTTGTGGGTCTACTAATCAGTCGCAGTGCGTTGCGCGGGTCCGAATCCCGTCCCAAAAATATCTTTGTCTTGACTACGGATGCTGTGATTGTCCGAAGGTGGTAGATAGTCTCTGACTGTCGCACGCGGATATCTCAGGCGGGGCCAGAATGTGTGCAAGCTAGATTCTGGGTGGCTTCCCCCATTTTCCCTGTATCCTCTTTAGCGGCACAATACCTATGGTCGTTTAGGCCTTGGGCCTTCGTGGAGGTTCAAGTATAAGAAAATCCATTTTATTCGCTAGTCCTGTCATTGGAAAATGTTAGGTCCCTCAATATGATACCCCTGTATAAATTGTACGTATTCACGTGATTTTCAATATATCGTCAAGTATACAATAAAGACGAGCTTGTTTTCATAAAATGGTTCAGGCAGGCTTACCCACAGGGGCTAAAGCATCAAATTTTAAGACCTCCAACAAAAAGCATTTCCGGGATTTGTGCCCATTGGAACTGGTAATCAGCACAACATGTGCCTTTCTGTACGAATTTCCATTAAAATTGACCGATGGTCAAAGCCCATTAATATGCTTTGTACTTAGTACTTCTAAAACATACAAATTTTTTTAAGAATCACTTTTTCAATCAACTAGGATTTGAAATTCAGTCCAATTTAACTGTCTACTAGACCAAAATAAGAATTACGCCTACGAGACTACTCACTGATGTCGATGTACCTGGTTCAATGGCAAATATTTTGATCTTGGGCGTAGACTCAGCATACAATCTGAGAAACATGAAATTCCCATATTAAGCTTAATAAAACTAATTGAATTTTGTATCCAACAGTAACAAGATACTAATAAAAACGAGCTCCCACAAATATATTGACTAATCATTTACAAAATCCACTGCGGAGACTCAACATCCAGGAGGAGTTTCTTCTTTAGAGTTTGAAACTCACTTTTTGTCACCGTTGTAATGTATAAAGATAAATAACAGACGATTAGTCTGGTTCGAGATGATATAAGGTATTGCCATGTGATCCAATGAATACATATCAATACAGATCTAATGAGATAGGTCACAAACTGTATCAAGAGGATTCACCAGATGATTCACTTAATATAATGTACAATCCCCTAGAAACTACGACAGTCAAGAATTTATGAAAACCATAAGACCCGTAATACCATGTATAGTCAACGCCAAACAAAGTGGCGTGCACGTCATCAAGGTACTGATAGCAGCTGTCCCGTAATTTCGATCCGAAATTTTTTTAGACGAAAAGCGAGATAACCGAGGTGTTTAATATGGTAACTGACCCAGGGGGTCAGGAAATGGCGCTTCCACCATGGCAATGGAGATGGAGTCGAAGGAGCAGACCATAGAGGAGCTGAGAGCCGAATTGGAGATGGTTCGACAGGAGCTGTCAAAAAAGGACGATGATAAGAAGACCAATGAAAGATTGATGATGATCATCGAAGCCCAGCAGCGGACAATTACCGACCTAACAGTTAAATTAGACCTCCTACTGAAAACCCAGGTACCTTCCCATCTAAATATTACAAATTCTTCCCAAACACTTCCCAAAAATCCCAGTAAAGACAAAGCTGTCAATCTTAAGAGACCGTTAAATAACTCAAGCGATCTTTCCACAGACGACGATACACTCCCTGACGGTTTTACCAAGGTTAAGCCCCGTAAAACGCGACGAAACAAGACCGACACGACAGGCTTTCCTCCTCTCCCTTCACCAAAATCGCAGTCTGAAACATCTCATTCAACTGCAAGCGACTCGAATAAACAGCCTGTGCCTAATCTATCGGATACTTCCACGCCTTCGACATCTCAGGTACCAGAAGACACGACTGCACAGCCCCCACGCAAGGTACGTGTTACCCCCATCGTTCTTCGTGATGCTTCGAGATGGCGAGGCGTAAATCACAAGTTTATTTCCTTGGGCATCAAATTCGAACGCGCGGTTGCCGTCGATGCAGGAATCAGGATAATTCCCAAGTCCGAGGATGATTACCGCAGGATTATTCGTCTCTTCAGGGAGGAAGAGGTGCCCCATCACACTTTCCCTCTACCCTCCGAGAGGAACATTCATGCTGTAATCAGAGGAGTACATGCGACACTTTCGGAAATTGAGATCAAGGAAGAGTTGCAACAGAGGGGATATTCCCCCCTGCACATAATTCGCCTGAAACGCGGTGGCGGCGTGCCCATGCCTTTGGTGGTAGTCATACTGCCCAAGATAGAAAAATCTCAGCAGCTGTTCAACGAACACGAGCTGCTAGGTTTGGCTATCCGAGTCGAAGTTCAAAAGAACTCAAGACTCATCGGGCAGTGTCACCGCTGCCAAAAATATGGGCATGCGCAATCTTACTGCACTGCACCACCTAAATGTCTAAAATGTGCCTCTGACCACATGACCCACTTATGCCCTCAAACAGAACAAGAGGAACGAAAGTGCGCGAACTGTGGAGGGGGGCATCCAGCGAATAGCCGAACTTGCAGATTTGCCCCTAAGAAAAATCTGCAAGTGATAGCGCAAAGGCGCAATGTAAGTTACGCGGATGCAGCTAGGGATGCAACCCGGGCTGCCCCCTCTGTGGGATCTTCTGCGAACACGCAAAATGTGGACCTGACAACCGCGCTAAGGTCCTTACAGCAGATCATAGGTCCTCTGATTAGCGCAACACAGGCTTTGCAGGCGATCTTTCCTGCAAATGGCTAGGTACAATCGACGACAGCCAGCATTTATCAAAATTCTTTTTTGGAATTGTTTGGGTCTAAGGGACATTCCCAAAAGACGGGAATTTCATCAAGCTCTTGTGGACGAAAGTATAGATGTGGCCTTGCTGCAGGAAACATTACTTAATCCGGGAGATCGTCTAGCTTTCCCGAATTACGATGTTATCCGGGCTGATAGATTGACTGGACGGGGTGGCGGCTTGGCAGTGCTAGTGAAACGCGGTATTGACTACCACAGAAGCACAAACGCTGACATGCAGAGCATCGAAGCGGCTTCCGTGGTGGTCAATATGACGGGAGGTGTGCCGTTAAAAATCACATCGGTGTATGTCAGGTGTGGTAACAGGCTGCAAGAGGCGGATCTGGAAGTCCTTTTAGACTACTCGGGTCCACTTATTGTGGCAGGGGACTTCAACTGCAAACATCGAGCATGGCATTCCAGGTTGAATTCCACCAGTGGGATCCGACTGTACAACCATGTGATACGAAATGGCTACCTCATACATAGTACTGAGGAGCCGACGCACCACCCATTTAATCACCTTCAGGCACCTGATGTTCTTGATTTGGCATTATCCAAAAACTGTAGCTACAGCATCACTTCTCGAATCATGTATGACATCTCAAGCGATCATCTTCCCGTCGTTTTGGAAGTGGCTAATGAGCAGATCTTGGGGGATGAAATCCCTCCAAGGAAACGCATTGATTGGGAGCTATACAAGTCGCTCCTCAAAGAGTTCCCCAATATACCGATCATAGATGATGAGAACGGTATAGATGCGGCTCAAGCAGAGTGGACAAGTTTTGTTCAGCAAACTCTGCAGCGTGCAGCTGTACTTCCCGTGCAGCGACACGGCAGACCTTTTCTGCCAGCAGACATTCGTCAGAAAATTTCTGATAAAAGAGCTGCAATTAAGCAAGCGAAAAGGTCTTGTCATCCTGATGACATTCGCAGAGCGACGAATCTTGTTCATGAAGTAAGAAATGCTCTTCATGAATTCCGCAATGAGCAATGGAACGACTTTCTGGCGGGGATGCTTGACTCAAGCATTCCTCTCTGGAAGGTGGCGAAGTCGCTCAAAAACGGAAAGCGTGAACAAATCCCACACATTCACGGTCCTGGAGGCATTGTCTTCAGGACAGAGG
This sequence comes from Acanthoscelides obtectus, assembly GCA_963669975.1. Lineage (NCBI taxonomy): Eukaryota > Metazoa > Arthropoda > Insecta > Coleoptera > Chrysomelidae > Acanthoscelides > Acanthoscelides obtectus. The sequence goes on from CAVLJG010000005.1 coordinate 57,629,350, forward strand.
AGAAGGTTGAGGTTTTCGCCGATGCCATGGAAAGACAGTTCTCTCCCAACTATGATCTTGATAATGACCTCGACGAGGAGCAACACATCGTAAGATCTGTCAGGAGATATTTTAGGGCCAACGGCGTCAGTGACAGTCGCGCATTCGTTGGTGATTTTTCTTCATCAGAAGATTCTTCTTCAGAAGCTTCTTCAACCGAAGATTTGCTTAGCACATCAGCGGTATCTCCTGAGATCCCGCATTGCACACCAGCAGAGATTCAAGGTCATATTAAAGACCTTAAAGTGCGTAAAGCACCTGGGGAGGATCAAATCACTAATAAGGCGCTGAAGCTGCTTTCGCGGAAGTCCTTAACTTATCTCGTGGCAATAGTCAATGCCATGCTCAGGATCCAGTACTTCCCATCCGCGTGGAAGACCGCTGAAGTTATAATGATTCCAAAGAAGGTGGGTTCGATATTTCCCCAGGATTATCGTCCCATTAGCCTGCTGTCAGCTGCGTCTAAGCTCGCTGAAAAGGTGATTCTACGTCACCTTGAGAATTTCTCGTCAGATCACCATGTTATTCCTGACGTGCAATTCGGTTTTCGGTCTGAACATAGTACGGAGCTACAGGCGGTTAGGCTGGTGGAACGTGTAACCAGAGGATTCACCCTTAACGAAAGTACTGGCATCTTGCTTTTGGATGTCTCAAAAGCATTTGACAAGGTGTGGCACGCGGGCCTCTTGTATAAACTAATCCAAAAGGGCTTCCCTTTTTGGCTTCTAAAACTACTGAAATCCTTCCTTGAAGGTAGGAAATTTCGGATCAAAATTGACAATGTGCTGTCGACAACACGGCTGATTACAGCCGGCGTCCCTCAGGGTTCGGTCCTTGGACCTATCCTTTACTCACTGTACATCCATGACGTCCCTAGTCCCAGCAACTGTGAAGTCTATCTCTATGCTGACGATACTGCATTGGTGGCTCAGTCGTGGTCTGGTGACCTAGTCCATGACAGGCTGCAAAGTGCGGTGGAAGAAGTATTAGATTGGGCGGATCGGTGGCTAATTAAAATAAACCATTCGAAAACGCAGGCAATCTACTGTACAAAAAGACGTCGCGGCGATCCGTCTGAAGTTTCAATGAATGGACTTCGTATACCATGGGAATCCTCCGCTAAGTATCTCGGTGTCATTCTGGACAAAGGGATGACTTGGCGGAACCATATGGAAGCGCTAAAAACTAAATTCCAAATTACGTTTCGGCAGCTTTACCCATTATTATGTAAACGGTCAAAATTAAGTTTGATTAACAAGATTCGACTCTATAAGGTGGTCATAAGACCAGCAATGACATACGCATGTGCGGCTTGGTGTTTTATTGCTAAAACACACATGCGAAGTCTGCGGGTTCTGCAAAGCAGGACGTTGCGCACTATTGCTGATGCCCCATGGTATGTCTCTAACGAAACTCTACATAGAGACCTCGATGTCCCTTACCTAAAGGACTACATTAAGCAACAGGCGCAGCGGCGCTATAGCCTAGCGGAATCGCACAGCAACCCTCTGTTGCGTGATTCAGTGGACTACACAGTCGAGCAAGTTCGCAAGCACAAAAGGCCGCGGCTCGCACTGTAATCAAAATTAACTCGTGAACTTAGAACAACCAAAATTTGAGCATTTTTACACAATCTTTAGAAAAAATCAAATATTTTTAGACCATATCAAAATCTGTGAAGCGATTTTAACAATGCCTAAACGCTGCATATCCTAAAAGATTCTCTTCTTCCCCTTTGCTCTCGTTCTTCCTTCTCTCCTTTCCTTCCCCTTTTTTCCTTAAAATTGTCTGGTTTCTGGGTTACCAGACCTGACAGACTTACAAACTGACACTGTGACTCAAGAGCTAAGGTCCCACGGACCGCTCTGACAACCAACGATGACTTGACGTCATCAAGGTGGGTGTGTTGAAAAATTTACATTGTTGCCAAACTTTTTGTAAAATAATAAAATTTATTATTTACATATCTAGGTTTATAAGCAATATTAACCTCAAATGAGAACAAAAATAATAGTATAATAAAATTATAGATCTGTACTTGCATAATCATTAAGTATGACAATTATTGATCAGATGACACTATGAAACTACCATATTTAATTGATAGCTTAAAGGTACTGAATAAAAATCCAAATGGGGTCCTCCGAATTTTATGCATGGTATTTATTTTACAGAATTCATACAGAAAAATGCATTCTAAAATTAGGTAAGCTACTGGTGTAAGCTTTTTCTGTACAATAAAGTTAGTCGGAGTTTCTTTCTTCAGCGCTGTCTGAATCTGAATCTTCATCACTCTCAAAGTTGATTATTAAAGGTTCGATGTCTGGTCGATCAAAAATTCGTTCTCTTTCATACCATTTAAAAATTTCTTGCTCAGTATGTCGAACACTATTTTTCCACATGTCTGGGGTAAGCGTTTGTAGAGCCTCGTTCCACATATCCAAACAGTTTTTTTCACTGTTACCATCTCTACCAATATGTCTGTTATAGTAACCTTTTGCTATGCCCCAAATTAACTCAATAGGGTTAAATATACAATGGTAAGGAGGCAGACGAAGAACTTTGTGCCCATGTTGTTCCGCCAATTCATCAATCACGTATATTTTAGGTGGTTCGTTTCTAAAAAAGCAGTTATTTTAAGAATAGGAATAAACAAAAGAAATATAAACTGTCGACCAAAATATATATAATTAAGAAGCATTATGTACCGAGCAACAATACTCAATAGCTAAGTTTTAAACATTGTGTTTAAAAATGGTATGTTTTGATTTGTCAACCAGTCTTGGATATTTTTTTTTTGTCCAGGCATTGTTGGGCACTTTGTTCAATATCATGCTGTGATAAGGGGCGTTATCCAGTATAATCATAGATGGACTCTCCAATTTTTCTAATAACTGATGTTGAAACCATTTCAAAAAATTGTCCTGGTTCATCTCTCCATGGTAATCGCTCAATTTTGTTTTCGAAGAAAATATCGCTTCACTACCCTCAATAAACCCATTTTCATTTCCAGCATGTAATATAATGTATCTAAAATATATTAGTTTTAAATTTTATAGTGCAAATTGTGTAAAAGTACATACCTTTTACCATCTGTTTTAATAGCTTTCACGCTTTTTTGGTTTCCATTTTGCCAAGAGCGACCTATGGTCCCATTTTGAAATATCCAAGTTTCATCGAGGAAGACAAACTGGTATAAGGCCTCAACCTTGGCTAGAAATTCCACCCTTTTCAAAGCTATACTTGGTAGTTCCAAGAGCCCTCGTCGCGGATTGTCCTTAAGCCACTTAAATCCAAGATCTCTAAGCAACCGCCTTAAAGACGTGGCACTACCATCAAATAATGCCCTATCTCTTAATCGAGACCATAAAGTTTGTATCATAGCTTGTTCTTCTGAAACCATGTGTAATATGACATTATAATTTAGTTAACAAATTAATGCAAACTTCTGATAAGTTATTATAATAAGATCTTACTTTTGTGATACATATTATAGATCACTTCTCGAATGGCACTTGTATCCAATGTCGCTGTGTTGGTTACACGTTTAATATAACTCCGCTTTTTCTTGGGCGATTCTAAATTTGCATCACTTTTCACACCCTCGGAAATACGACTAACTGTCCTTAAACTAATTTTTAAAGCAGCAGCAACACGCTACAAAAAATGAAATAAAATTTCACTATGATTAATATACATTACATATAATTATTAGTAACCTACCTCTTGAACAGCGTTTAAATTCAACAAAGGCCCGTTGTTGTCCCTTTCTTGCTCAAAGTAGTGCATTAACGAGGCCACGAGTTCCTTACACCGACTATTCAACTGTTTGGGCATCTATATACCAAAATTGCCTTTATCTACTCGTAAAATGAATAATTTTGTTTTGAAACAAACAGTTGTTGATTTACAGTATGCGGGGCCAAAGGATTTATAAAAATTTGAAATGCGACAAATTGATTCAGTGTCAAAATTAATACAAATGTCAGTTCCCAGTTTAAATAAGTTTCAAGGTGACAATGTGTCAACGCTGCGAAATCGGTTTAGTGCGTTTACATGTCGATAAGTGATTGGAGCGTTTGCAAAACATTTTATTTCGCATAATGCGTCTAAATTTATCAGAAAGCAACTTATGTGATATTTTAATAACAATGTTTATATGACTATTAACCATAATAAGAGAGTAATGACCATTTTACAATTTATATATCACATTAATATGAAACTGCAATAGAGCAATTGTTTGTGATAGAAACCTAGGCATTAGGTCGGGGAATTTTTATCGTGATGACGTGCACGCCACTTTGTTTGGCGTTGACTATATCTTCCTTCATCTCAATTATCGAAATTTATTAGTGACTTGCTTTGCAATATTTTCACACTATATAATTACTCACAACTCCATTTAACTTTTTAGCTTAATTAAGGTCCGAGATTCACCTTCTACTTAAGTTTCGGTCAGTCTGGACATTACAAGTCTTGTTACTAATGTCCCGAAGGAACTTGCCATTAGTCTAACAATTAAATACTGACCCAGGATTAGTGATTATCCCACTTGATATAATTACGACAATTATTGATGTTTGCCTAGATCCCTTGTCGTGTATCCCTGCTCTAGCTAATCTTGTGTTAAACTCTATATGGATGATAGGTACTTATCTTACCTTATCCGTACCTGTGAATAAGGCGGAGTTTGTGAAAAACAGCTTCAATTCCTTCCACCGCAAACTACATTTACTGTCGAGTATAAAGAATATATAGTTCCATTTTTCGATATTTCTATAAAAAGAACATATGAATTTGGAGATTTGTACAGTTGGTATAACAAATCCATTAGTTCTCGGAGGCTGCTAAATTGTTACTGTTATCATCTACTTTAGCAAAAATACAATATTATGGTCATATTATCACACTGTTAAATTCAGTAGCGCACAGTTCCTTGAACAAATTTTATCTGTATTCTATCCGGAACAGTTATATATAGTATTTCAACAATAATCACAGCAATATATCGCATAACAACCACAATAATGCAAACATCACGTACTGATTTTAGAATACCATATTGTAAAGGGGTGTCGGAAGAGATTCAACACTACATAAGGAGGATGAAGTACACATTGGTTGTAACACAATACACAAAATACCTCATGCGGACTGTCGAATTATTTATACAGGTGAAACTAAGCGAAGTTTGAAAAAAAAATGGAATTTGATTTCATAAATCCTCTTGCAAGGAAGTTCCCAAATATGAAAAGGAGCATTGTGCGAAACAGTGAAATTAAGAGTAGGACTGTAAAATAGAGATGGCACAGTGGCCCGAATGACCAATATTGCGAGACAAATTAAAGTGTAAAAAAAATAAATCCGATGAGTATTTAGCAGAAAAGGTTATTTTGATTAGCGAAATACGTAATAAGATAAACAAATAAAAAGTAGACCAGTGAGTTCGACCGCTATGTAAACATTGAGTTCAAATGATTTGGTATTATCAGTTAGCTTCTGCGATAGCGGTGGAAAAGATCATTATCTCATACTCCCTCCTAGCACGAATATCATTTTCACACGATAGAAGATACATATAGAAATAAACACCTATTTAATTGTCACATGCATTGCGACTGGACACTGTCAGCTAAGGAAACATCTCTGTAACATGAATGAATGATACATCCTGAGATGAGACCGTCCACCACTTAACAGCTGTCCCATCAATCCGAGAATCCATTCTGGAGGGCCGGTGGACTCCTATGGCCAGCGTAAGGGAAAGTCGCTTTACCACCGTTTTCAACAGACTCGATGATTAACGCTCCATCCTTGAGACCCCATGGGGAAGAAGTACAAGGGTCCAATGGCGCCCAACTGTTGTGTTCTTGTATGATCGCCCTTTCTCCTATACATGATACAAAAGTACGTAGATAGTTATTTCAGATGCGAAGTCCTATGACGTTCTACGTGTAATATCGTAATTTGTTAGTTTGTGTCTTAGTATAAATAACATTATTAAAAACTGCCGTGGACTACCGATGTAATTTTATAATGAAATAAAGGGTGGTCCAAAGTGCACGAAATGCGATTTGATTTGAACGCCCATTTTCATAAAATGCTTCAACAATCTTAACGCACAATTAACATCGTGCGTTACGGTTGGACCACGCTTTACTATGCCGAATTACATATTATTATTATTTACTAACGTAGGTGTATTGTTCATTTTACCGATTGAAGCCTACATATCCGCAGGGAACTATTTAAACCGTGACACAGCTGTTAGGAAATGGACTCAATCCTGCAGCAATTATCCGAGCGATTTTACAAGTGAATCTATCAGATATTCCTGAAAAAGAGCTGAGGTTTTATTCTTTCCAAAATAAGGCGTAACTGGGAATGATGCAAAGCAATTGACGCTTTGTTCTTGAAAAAACAATAATTGGTTGAATAATAAATTTACATTTTCTTGTAGGTGTTGGGATTGTGCCTTACCTATTGTGGCCAGTAATTCAACCGGCTGTCCTATCAAATAGTCTGTAACAGACCTGAAAAAAACTAAGTTTCCGATTTTTATAAAACAGAAGTACAAACGAGCTATGCCGCTGAAGTAGTCTTTGGGAGTTCCGGGAAACCTGACGCGGAAAGTGGGAAGTTTTTTCTTTAATTCCTTCTTTCTTCTGGTTTTATCTGGGTAATTATTTTCCTGTTAGACCACTTAACTTCGCAAATGACGATTTATCAGGTCGTCAGGAATTTCAGTGGTGTGCTTGATAGAAACAAGGGTATTGACGATTGTTATTGGAAAATGATTTGACGTTGCAACGGCGCAATATTTTATTGCAAGGCACTGAAGAAAGTTATTATTGCAGTTCAGTATGCTATTCAGAAAACAAGAGAAGAATTTTTGATTATAACGTCTAATGGCTTTATTATGCAACATTAGTTAGGTATGAAAATTTCCTCTAGAATATGCTCATAAAACATTTTTTTATACCTAGATTGGTCATGGGTTCCACTGTGAGATGGCGTCATGTAAAAATATGTTTTCGTGAATGATGATTTAACTACCGCATTTTCTTATGAATTTTAAGATGCATTTCGCCAAATTGATGTTCCTGTATATAAGTAGGTACATGTATATTCTCATATCTAAGAACATGACTCTAATGGGCGTAATAACGAAAAGGGAATATTGTCAAGTAGATTGACTTAGTACGTCTCACGCATACATATTCAACTGTATACCAAATTTCTTAAAAACGTTTCCTTGAGGTGCATCATAATATAGTTATGAATTGTTGAAAACTCCTGAGGTTCATAACCTTGTAAAATGGTGACAATAAATCTTAGAATCTTTTGAAATCTTAAATATAAGAAGAGCTTTTTATTATTCAAAAATGTGCTACAAACTGAGAAATATACGAAAACTAAGTTTGTGAATGGTTTGATGCTGATGCGTTTTCTGCTCAATACCCCTTCGCCAATAAAGTAAAATAAGTTTATTGAATATTTATACTCTGATTCCTTTAAGATCCGTGCAAGGGTTTCTGACATTACATGGTCAGAAGAAAAAAAGTTTCAGAAACCTGGTCATATTCAGTGTGGTGGAAAATTAGGGGTTAGAAGTGGTATGGCGTGAACGGTAGTAAATCTTTCATTTTTCGTATCGTTGAAAGATGTTTTGTTATTAAGAAGGTACAAATATTATCATACCATTTTTGCAGACTTGAACACGCGTGCGAAGTACAGAATCAATTTACTTGACGGCGTTTTTTCCAAAATATCTTGGTGGAAGAGCCGATAGCTTGCACAGAGAAGTCGGCGGGCCCAGAATGAACATATGGAACAAACTATTATAACTTAAATATAAAAATGTTTTTTTTTCTAAAGTATAATATGTTGGAATAGTTTATTCAGCATAATTGTGTCACTTCTTTGAGGAAGTGCTGGCTCTAAAGGAGTAGTCAGCATGACGACCTATCGGCATGGTTTTAGAAGCTTCTAATACCGTGCCCAGATCTTGATATTGAAGCATAAAAACAATATGGGTCACACTAGCGGTTATCCGAGCTACGTGATGACAGATAAATGCAATAAAAAATACATTTTCAAAATCAAGCTTTTTTTCTACAGTTTCAAAATGAACTGAGAGCTTAACTATAATTTTTACGATTGGAGATACTTAACCGATAATAAAGCTCCTCCATCTCTCTTTTGAAATGAAAACGTGTTACACCGTTTTCCATCCTGCTGTCAAAATGTAACACGCTTTTATTTGAAAACGTGAGATGAAGGACCTTGACTATCGTTTAAGTATTTCCAATCAGAAACATTATTTTCAAATTCTTAGTCATTGTTTATAAAAGATTGTTTTCAAGATGGTATTATTTAATTTATTTGTTTTTTGTCAAATAACTAATTTGGTGATTTCTCACTTTATTTGCATCATCAAATTTCGGTAGATATCGAAACGAGTTGAGAATTAAGTGATTTGCTTATCATGTTTCCCTGATTAAGTCTTTTCATTTGATACCCATATCATAGTCGTGACCATGCAAATTATAAATATCGCAATTCAGCGGCGGCCGCTATATTGGACCAAGAATGACGTCACCTTGTTTGTATGTTACTCTCATCAAGCTGTTCCATTTGATATCCATATTGTAGGGGTGACTATGACATATGTAAATCGCCATTTTGCTTCGCCCGCCATATTGGGTTTAGAATGACGTCACTTTGCTTTATTCTCATTGAGACTTTTTATTTGATATTCACATCACATGAAAACTGTTAATTTGGAATGACATCGCTTTGCTCAAATTCTGTTTCTCTGATCGAGCCCTTCCATTTGATCCCCGTACCATAGAGGTTATTATGGAAATGATGAATCGCCATTTTGTAGCATCGACCATATTGGATTCAAAATGGCGGCGGTTAATTCTTTTCGTACAGTCACGCAAACCAAACGTGTGACCAGAACTTAAGCTCAAATGGTTAAGTTTAATTGGTTCAAAATTCCGTTCCAAGATTGGTCCCATACATACATACTAACATACGAGTACAAACAGGTGAAGTTAAATATAAACTTGCAGAAAAGTTGAATGTTCAGCACGCATTTAATTAACTATCAAAGCAGAGCGCCAAGTAACTGCTAACAAGTTGTCAAAGTTATGTAGTGGCTACTGATGTACAGCAAGTACTGCACTGCGTGATGCCCTTCCGTTGTAGCTCAAGATTCTCTTCTGTAGATAAATGCTTCATATTAACGTACACCAGAAAGAAAGAACCAATAACATGGTCCTACAAAATAAGCGCGAATGAGTTGAATAGGTGCTATCAAATTAAAGACATCGGTGTTCTCTTTGATAGCAATTTGTCATTTTGTGATCATACAAATGATATCACAACATCAGCCAACCGAATGTTGGGCTTCATCATCCGAAACAGTAGACAATTTTCCAATTTACATGTTTTGAAACTTCTTTATTCTTCGTACGTTCGATCTAAATTGGAAAGTTGTTCTTTAATTTGGTATCCCATCTATTCGGTTCATATAAGCCGTATTGAGCGAATATAAAGAAAGTTTTTGAAATTTCTGCATTTCAAGTGGACAGGCGAATATTCGGAGAGAGGATGTGATTATTCTGTACTCATGAATACATTTGACTATATGTCGCTAAATAGTAGGAGAGTTATAAGTAGTTTAAATTTTCTTTATGATGTTTTGCACAAATATGTCATATGTGAATATATATTAAGTAAGCTTAACTTTCATGTACCTGTGCGCAATTTGCATCACTAAATGACATTTTACTGCGAATTAGCTCGAACAAATATCTCGAGAAAATCGCCGGTCGCGGTTATGTGTGAGAACTTCAATTCTTTAGGTGAATATTGTGATATGAATACTTCATCTAGAAATGACTTTAAACAACGTTATCTGGCCATTTCGCATGGCATGTAATGACCTTTTTGCGGTTGGAGTTATTCTTTTTTTTAATATTTTGGCTTTTTGATCTAGCTGTATTATTAATTTGATTGTGTGTTTTTTGTATATACTAGGATTATGTGTTGCTCTTGTTTTCTTTTTGAACTATTTCCTGTAATTGGGTGATTGTACCTGTTGGAAATAAAGATCCATCTATCTATCTATCTATGTACCAATCAGTTTTTACTCTGTAAACTATTTGATATGGGATAGTGGAAATGCATTTAATTTGTTAGGTGTTAGGTGTTAGGTGTAATTGTGACACTTTTGACCGACATGTCACCCAAAAAATGTCTGATAACAGTGGTAATGTTACATTACGGCATTGCTTGGCTGGCATAAATATTTTCTCACCACCCGAGAGGTGGAAAACTGTGCCAATTTTTTTTTAAATAATAGGTTCTTAAATAACAATGAAAAAAATGGGAGAAATGAGCATGAATCCAAACTTGCGGCACTATTTGATGTGTAATATAGTTGAGGTCGATCAAAATTAAATAATTTATCTAAAATTAACTTTTGAGTGGGCAATAATATAGTGATGAAATCAGTTTTCATGGGGTCTTTGCAAAGTCTATCTTTTAAATACCAAAAAACTATCCTAAATTATAGTTTTCAAAATTAGGGAATTGTGTGATAGAACATTTGAACTCTTCGTTGTCATGCAACATTAAAAGGTGTAACATTGCGTACATTATGCGTGCAGTGTGCATGTAGTCCGAAGACTGTAAAACCACGTCAGGATCAAACGCACCCGAAACTCTACCCCTCAGATAGGAAGAAAGCGATGTAGGTATTCATGTTAAAATTTTCTCGGAATCAATATCCAACCATACGTCAAATAATATTTAGTAACTTACACTTCATTCAAACACGTTATGTAAAACGTTCGTTTCAGATGAACAATCCTATTGTGATCGATTTTTACTGTCACGCATCAGCAAAACTGATTACCAGAGTGAAGACTATAGGTACAGATTCAAGCGGCAGTACCTTGATCAATAAGCTGAATGCAATCTGGCTCGCGTAGTTCAACAAGCCACGAACAAAGGATCTCTCCGAGCATGCAGTGCACCATGAAGCAGATGCTTTTATTTATTTCAATGCTCTACCTCGATCCACAAAATTGCTATCAAATGATGAATTTAAAAGACATATGAAGAAACTTATTTTGAATAGAAGTATGTACGTAAATTAGTTGACAAAATCTATCTGTCACCTCACACAAAAATATTTCCAATATACTATAGCATTCCTTTGTTTTGTATAACTGTTACAATTTTATACTTGTATAACTCATGAAATATTTAATAGCCTTCACTTATATACGTTATATAGATCATATTTTTTATACACCTACATTTTTAAACTTCTAACCTATCAAATGTATTTATGTTGTTTGGCTTCTTTTTCAGTTTTTTTTTTTTGGGTTAAGTAGCAGAGTAGCATTATGCTAAACTTCGCACTCTAAATGAAGACGTTTTATTACTCGTATTATTATTATTAGTATTATATAAAATAACTATGAAAATGTAACAAGTTTACAAATTTCAGGTTGCTATTTTTCGCAAAAATACGGCAACTGGGGCATGGGGTTAATCATGCAAGCATTGTATAATTATATATAGTTAGCGTTTCAGGGTAAATTAGGCATCAATTCAAGCTTACAGAGTAGTGTATTATACTGTAAACCACTGCAAAAACACGCTATTGAGGCTAGTGTAGCTGAAACAGCAACGGCAACTCAGCAACGGTGGCAGGCAGCTTCAGGCTGGCCGACGTTAATGAGAATGAAGGGTGGAGGCAGCATGAGAAGAAAAAGATTAATGCCCAGCATACATCATCATCAAAAGGCCGCAGGCAGTTAGATCGCCGACATGCCGCTATGCGCGCTGACCCCTCAGGATAAATTCCTTCGTTGTTACTCTGCTACTCCCTAGTCAGATTCGCGACCGAAGTAAACAACTAACAAGTGAATGCCTCTACTGTTCAATACAAAACGTTATAGATGTTCACATTTTTGTGTGTAGCGCAGTTGATTTCGATTGATCAAAGAAATGGACTACAAGATTTAGGCCCGTATCGTCAGTCGTCCCTACATTTGTAGGGCGCGTTTATGGCCTCCTTGATTTTCATACTGCTTTCTCTCCTTCAAAAATTTCTAGATTAGGTACACTTGTCTCGTGTCAGCGTCAGCGCTCTTCTATTGTGAAGATATGTTTTCTTTTTAAATTGTAGGAAATTTCAGGCTGATAAAACATGATATAACTCAAAAGCAAGCACAATTTGATGCAAGTAGATGTTTGTGACATAACCTCAAAATAGAGCGCTGACACGGAGAAGTAGAAAACTATGACAATCAAGGAGGCCATAAAGGCGCCCTACAATTGTAGGGACGACTGACGATACGGGCCTTGTGTCTAGATAGGAAAACATAGTTTAGTCTTATAACCCAACCCATACATCTTATTGTTTGACAAGCGAGTCACTTGTCAGAGTCAAATCCTTCTCATTATAACTATTGGTCATTTGTTTGTCTGGGCGGGCCGTAGGACCGCTGTTCATTTGTCACTGTCTAATGTACGTTAGTAGAATCTTTTAGTCCTGGTTGCCTAGAAACCATACAAGGTCAAGGAAAAAGAGAAAGAGAGAGAGAAGAAAAAAGGGGAAGAGCAAAGAAAAAGAGAAGTGTACTTATTCAAGAGGAAACACCTAGACTTTCTGAATTGGTACAGGCTCCTCCTCATTATGTACTTAAGCAATTTACTGGTAGAGTTAAACTAATGTCAGATACTTTATTAGTACAATTCACAATAGGTTACAGGACCGTGACGCTTCACGGGACTTATGCGTTATAGCACGGTGGTTAAGACCCGAAAATCGAACACTGACATTTTTTTACCAGAATGGGACTTGGCATGTAAGTAATTATCAATACATTTTAATTAGGAAGTGATAATCAAGCGGCACGGGAGGCGGGACCGATATACAGGGTGTTGTTTATCCTGAAGGCGCAAATATGTGATTTCCGTATTTTGATGTATTCGATCGCTTCTAGCAGTTTTTCTGTCTTCTGCAGAGTAGAACTCTCAGAACAATAACTAATGCCCCATGGTATGTATTAAACGATACCATCCATAGGGATCTTGACTTCCCCCTTGCTGCATAAAGCAGTGGATTACAGAGTCGAGGTGACACGCAAACATTCCAGTCCGTGACTCGCACTGTGAACAAAACCTGCAAAAATATATATATTTTTTTAAAACCAAATAGCCTTATATTTATGTCACCTCAAATATTTATATAAAACAATTACTTTTCTTTCTCTTCACGCTCTTATTTCCTTCCTTCCTGTCTCTCTACCTCTCTCCCCTTCAACTTGTCTGGTTTCTGGCCACCAGACCAGACGGACTAACGATAGACACTGACATTACAGTAACTATGACCTATAAGGTCATCCGCCTTGAGAAGCGGCGACAAGTAGTAGTTGTTTTTCTGTCACTTTTTGGCTATGACTTCTTGTCAAAACTAGGCGTTAAGCACCGCTGAACTGCATTGCCCACATTATCCAAGACATGCTTCAGGATGTCTGGAAATATGAAGTATGGCTACAATGGCTACGGAGGGTTGTGTATACGAGTATCGCAGGGTGAAATTTGTGATCTTCTCTATTGTGCTGCATTCAAAGTGATTTCAGCAATGTTTTTGCAATACTTCAGCAGTTTTTGGGATCCAGTATATTGTTACGATAACGCAAGAGTGCTCCATATTTGAACGACATATACTAAGTGACATATAAATCCGAACACCCAGTTTAAATGGTTTTATTTTAATAAAAGTTGGTGAATGTATTTATCTTACTGTAAATAACAAGTGAAAAAATTTTCAGCCTTATCAGTTGGACATTTCGGTTTTTATACTGCTTTTTTTTTAATTCACTAACGCTCTAAAAATGAATATTTCAGCCGCAGTAAAGAATCAACGTTGGCGGATTTTGGTTCTTGACATCCTTTACGATCGGTTACGATGCCTAGAGTACGGAGACCTGTACGATTTCGTCAACTTAGTGAGTTTGATAGGGGCCGTATAGTGGGACTTCGGGAAGCTGGACTTTCTTTTCGGGCAATTGCAGTTAGAGTGCAAAGAAGTGTAGACACTGTGGTTAGGTGTAGTCAGGCATGGCTTCAAGAACGCCGTACGCAAAGAGCAAGGGACACTGGACGCCGCCGTAGAACAACAGACCGTGAAGATCGCCGCCTAAGATTATTGGCCTTAACGGACCATTTCTCCACTACCAGGTCCATTGCAAATGAATGGTTTGCAGAACACGGAAGACCTATTGGCATGCGAAGTGTTTACCGACGATTGAGAAGTTTTGGCTTGTTTTCATACCGGCCACACTGGGTCCTCCCTTTAACTCGAGAACACCGACGTAATCGCCTTGAGTGGTGCAGACAACGGTCACTCTGGGATCAGGAATGGAACAGTATTGTCTTTAGTGACGAGTCTCGATTTTGTTTAGGCATGCACGATGGTCGTGCCAGGGTTAGAAGGCGACGTGGTGAAAGGAGGAATCCACAGTTTTTTGTTGAAAAACATGTTCATCACACTGTTGGAGTTATGGTTTGGGATGCTATAGCTTATGGTTCCAGGTCACCTTAAATCTTCATCAGAGGTAACATGAACGTGCAGCGTTATATCCACGAAGTTCTAGAACCCCATCTTTTACCCTATCTTGACACCATGGCAGATCAAACTTTCCAACAAGATAATGCCCGACCACATGTTGCAAGAGTCACAATAGACTTCTTTCAACATAACGATGTCACATTGTTACCGTGGCCACCAAGATCTCCCGACTTATCCCCAATTGAGCACCTGCGGGATATGATGGATAGGAGATTGCTCAATTTGCAACGTCCTCCTCAGACTCTAGAAGCACTTCGAGAGGAGTTGGTGGTTGCCTGGAATGAGATACCACAGGAGGACATTGACCACCTGATCAGAAGCATGCCTAGGCGCGTTGGAGAATGCGTAGCACATCAGGGTGCATCCACACATTATTAAAGGTCAAAGGGCTTTAAAGCAGTGCAATCATTTTGAAATTTTTATCATTTACTTATTATGCTTCATTAAGTACTTATACAAAATTTTATTAAAATAAAACTATTTAAACTGGGTGTTCGGATTTATATGTCACTTAGTATACTTACCTACTCCAGGGAATTTTCTAGAAAACCTAAAAATACGAAGAACCACTCCACTTTGTTGCAACGGAAAGAAACTCGCATAGAAATGACAACCAATCCCTTATTCTTGCAAAGTGGTACAAAAGGATCCCGGCTACGGGAAGTTGCACATCGCTCAAGTACATATTCGTGGGTTTCTACTGTAATTATGTAGCATTAATGTTATACAAAACATTTCTGTGCCTTCAGATATCTGCATGGGTTGCCCCATAGTCATGCGCAGAGATCATTTCGGTTTTCCAGTATATTGTACTCTTCAGATCAGTCTCCTACGATTCACTTCTTGTATGCCGAACACTCATGTTTTCGCTAAATAGAAGCGTACTTGAATGCATTTCACTCACCAAAAATGAACTCCAGCAACATGTAAATACGGCATCCTGCTCGAATTACTTTTAATACTTTTAATACAGCAGCATAGAGAAATGGCAAATCTGACCCTACGTGATATGCAACCCTTGTGGACAGGGTCAAGTTTTGCCACTTGGACACTTCCAAGCTGTATTTCTTTCCGTCAGACAACTGCTCGAATCGCTTTGATTACAGCTCAATAGAGACAGTCACAAATTTGACCCTTGCCAAAGATGCAAGCTTCTGAAGCTAAGATCCTGAAGTAGTTTAACTTGGGCACCACTTTTTAATAGTGAAATGCTAGTGAGTACTTTCTCCATGATGAGTTTATTCTCGGTGCAACAAAGTGGAGCGGTCAAAATAAACACGTTTGTCATGTAACATATTTCTGCGAATTTCCAGATATCCTGGAGAATATTGGCAATGCAGTCCTGCGGGTTTAGATTCAACACATGGATAGTACCGGCAACAATTTTAACTAAAAATCTGACAGAAAGTCAGTTAAAAGTTACCAAATACATCAACATATAGATGTCATGAATTTGCTTCTTCAGAATATACAACGCCTGTAAATAGGTCCCCTCTCCAGTGCCGCTTGGGTTTCGTCTTTTTACTCGTAAATAGAAGGTATTGATGACTACTCACTTCATGCCAAGCTTCATTCCGGTAGAATAATCAGTATCTGATCTCTGAGTTATTACTATTATATTGACAACAAATAATTACCAATTTTTAGTTTCTGTAAACCGGGTTTCAGACTTACTAAGCATTCTTCTTTTAAATTGAAATAAAGTCAGGACTTTTGCACATTCAAATACGAAATTTGGTTTATTACCTTCTAGATATAACAAATCCTACAGGAATATGCAACTTACCCAATTAAAAACTACATAGAAGGCATGGCCTTGTGCATGGGAATGTTTATATCTAATACATAAATCTATTCTAATTACAAAAATCCATAACATTCAACATTCAATTTGCACCTTACAGTAATGTTGAAAACAATATTTATAAAAGTAATGTTTTTGAACATGTCACATATGCTACATGTCAGAAATAGTAACTATTACACAGATCAACTAATAGGAATTTCATGCAACCATTCCTTTAGTTTTCTTTTAAATTTACCTAATGAACTGGAGTCTGGAGCCGGTAATTCATAATAAATATAACTTTGGGCCTAAAAAGATATGAGTTCTGAACAAAGTGTTTTTTGTGGTTTAGGACTTACAATAAATCTATTTCTTGTATTGTGCTTTTATTAAATTTGTTATATTTTTATGTTGGAAGATGCCAAGTGAACAAAACGTTGCTTACAGGTATCCAGTACATGGGATCCAGAGTAAAGCGATTCTGTTGAGTAAGTAACTTTTTTTTATAAATCATTTTTAGAATTATCCTTTGTACTAATCCTACTTCACTAACATACGTTTTTGCAGCGACATGCAATCCCGTATCGAATGTGACTGCCTACAAGGGCATGATACCAGGATACGTAACGTAGGTATGTCCTAAAGGATTTGGCACATCATATGTATTTATCAGATTTTTTTTAAATGAAGAAATTTATTTAAACACCAACTACTTATCATAAATTACAACTCAATACTTAACTAAACTATACTATCAAATTATGTGAAGTAGCCCATTCTGCTCTAACAAGCGCAACTTTCTTCGAATGTCCCTCATGAGGTCCTGGACGGAATTTAGACTAATTTCTTTTAGTTATTCGTAAAGTCGCCGTCTTAATTGCTGTTTATCTTGGGCTTCCCAGCCTCCATGATAAACCTTTTTAGACAGTAAAGCCCAGAAATCCTCTATTGGGTGAGCCTGCGCAAGTTTGGGGGATTATCGTTTTTCGGAAAAAAAGGCATGTTGTGTTGTTGAAGCCAGCTTTGGGTGTCTCTCGAGTAATGGAATGATGCTAGGTCTGGCCAATACATGATATGGTCATTAGCATGAGGTTCGTGGACAAACTGTAGCAATTTGGAAAGGCTGTTATCAATATAGCTCTGACTATTCAAGGCTTCACCCCTTACTCTTCTCACAAAAGGTTGGGGTACACCCCTGCTAGAAATTGCGCACCAGACAAGAATTTTATCTGCAAATTTAGATTTATACATTGTCAGGGCATTTCTCTACATTGTCCGTATAAAATCCGTCGTTTCCCTTTATTTCAGAAATACTCAAGGTGCAATACTTTTCATCTAAAATAATGATTTTTCCATTCACAAAGTGAACCCGCCTCAGTTGACGACAGCATCCTGGTATACAAAGGAGTTGCGCTTGAAAGTATTTGGGACACTTAAGTCTCTTTCGATATCTAAGACTATTCCTCCTCAATTCCAATGATATCGAACACTTTAAAGATGTGTATTGACGAGCCAGTATCCTGGTTGATATTCCAACCTGATATTTTGGTCTTTTTACCAATATTTCTGACCACTGTGCATTGAATGCACGTGGTCTTCTACTTTTTGGGACATTCAGATATGTTATTCCCTTCTCGCACTCCGCTATTGTTCGGTAAATGGTTCTGCGTGAAATGTTTTTATTCTGGAATATTCTACAGATTTCAGCTCTGGGTACCCGCCCAACCAACTTGAAGATGGTTTTTCTTATTTCTAATTTATACGACATCCTGAAACGAGAACTTCAAAATAAATAATTGTCAACTGACAGTAAAGAAATAAAAATGCTACTTGATATTAGTTTGTGTTTGTTAAAATTAAAGCCAATAAATTTTGTGCCAAAACTTTTAGGACATACGCTGATTGATCAATATTAAGTGTTCTTAAAATCTATGTAAACTTTGCCAGGTCATATCTAACCTTTTTTGTGACGTAATCCATTTCTTTATCCCATTTAAAGGTGACAATCGAGGTAGAGCCTTAGATATTTTATATTGGGAACCATTGTAATTGTAATATCCGTATATATAGGCAGTCCGCTTGCACGTGATGTGAAATGCATGAAGTGAGTTTTATCAAAGCTGATTGTTAGTAATCTATTATTGAACTACTTAGTGAATTTCTGAAGACTGCTTATAACTTTTGATTACACGGACTCCCACGTATTATCACAATAAAGGAGCCGTATCGTCAGCTAAACTCACTGCATCCCCGTCCACATCCACTGCACACAGCTGGTCAGTCAAGTCATCGTTGGTTGTCAGAGCGGTCCGTGGGACCTTTGCTCTTGAGTCACAGTGTCAGTTTGTAAGTCTGTCAGGTCTGGTAACCCAGAAACCAGACAATTTTAAGGAAAAAGGGGAAGGAAATGAGAGAAGGAAGAACGAGAGTAAAGGGGAAGAAGAGAATCTTTTAGGATAGGCAGCGTTTAGGCATTGTTAAAATCACTTCACAGATTTTGATATGGTCTAAAAATATTTGATTTTTTTTTCTAAAGATTGTGTAAAAATGCTCCAATTTTGGTTGTCCTAAGTTCACGAGTTAATTTTGATTACAGTGCGAGCCGCGGCCTTTTGTGCTTGCGAACTTGCTCGACTGAGTAGTCCACTGACTCACGCAACAGAGGGTTGCTGTGCGATTCCGCTAGGCTATAGCGCCGCTGCGCCTGTTGCTTGATGTAGTCCTTTAGGTAAGGGACATCGAGGTCTCTATGTAGAGTTTCGTTAGAGACATACCATGAGGCGTAAAAAATAGTGCGAAACGTCCTGCTTTGCAGAACCTGCAGATTTCGCATGTGTGTTTTAGCAATTTAGTTTTTAGCGCTTCCATATGGTTCCGCCAAGTCATCCCTTTGTCCAGAATGACACCGAGATACTTAGCGGAGGATTCCCATGGTATACGAAGTCCATTCATTGAAACTTCAGACGGAACGCCGCGACGTCTTTTTGTACAGTAGATTGCCTGCGCTTTCGAATGGTTTATTTTAATTAGCCACCGATCCGCCCAATCTAATACTTCCTCCACCGCACTTTGCAGCCTGTCATGGACTAGGTCACCAGACCACGACTGAGCCACCAATGCAGTAACGTCAGCATAGAGATAGACTTCACAGTTGCTGGGACTAGGGACGTCATGGATGTACAGTGAGTAAAGGATAGGTCCAAGGACAGAACCCTGAGGGACGCCGGCTGTAATCAGCCGTGTTGTCGACAGGACGTTGTCAATTTGGATCCGAAATTTCCTACCTTCAAGGAAGGATTTCAGAAGTTTTAGAAGCCAAAAAGGGAAGCCCTTTTGGAAATAAGCTTATCAACTCAATTTATTTAGACGATACGGATGAAAACGAAGTGAGGGAGACTATATTAAGCTTGAAAAATGGCAAGGCTCCTGGAAGCGATAACATAAAAGCTGAAACTCTGAAAAAAATACGATATTATATATGCAAGCCTTTAAAATATATAATAAATGAATGTTTTCGTACAGGAGTATTTCCCGATATTTTAAAGTTAGCCACAATAACACCTATCTACAAAAAAGGTAGCAAACTTGATATAGAAAATTATAGACCAATATCCCTGATTTCGAGTATCGCCAAAGTTGTAGAAAAAATAATCAAGTCAAGGTTACTAAAGTTTTTCAATAGGTATAACGTGTTACATAAAAATCAATTTGGATTTAAAGAAGGCATATCAACGCAAGATGCAATAGCTACACTATCCAAAAAACTGTACAGACTAGTTACCGATAAGATCCCTGCCATTTGCAAATTTATAGACTTAACCAAAGCTTTCGACACCATTAGTCATGACAAGCTGTTGGAAATACTCGAGCTTAGCGGTATAAGGGGAACTACTTTAGACTTAATGTCGAGCTACCTAAATAACAGAAAGCAGTGTGTCAAAATAGATAACGTGACCAGTCATTATAAAGACGTATGCTATGGGATCCCACAAGGAACTGTTCTTGGGCCAATATTATTTAATATATATATTAATGATTTGTTCTCAATGGATTCGGGAGGTACAGTGTTAGGATTCGCGGACGATACTGTCATAATTTATGAAGACTCAAGTTGGCCCGCACTTAAAAATAAAATCGAAAATAATCTCAACAACGTACTAGCATATTTCAACACTAAGCTACTCACAGTTAACTCTGAGAAAACTAGTTTTGTACCTTTCGCATCCTATAGAAACCATATGCCACAATATAACGAAATAAATGTCAGAATAGGAAACTATACGACAACCATTAAACGTCAAAGCAGCACTAAATATCTGGGAATATATATTGATCAAAATCTCAGATGGGATGTTCAAATCGAATATGTGACAAAGAAAATAAGATGCCTCATTCCAAAATTCAAATGTCTTAGAAACATCCTTAATACAGATTGCATGAGAATCTTATACTTCGCACTTGTGCAGTCACATCTTTGCTATGGAATACTTGGCTGGGGAGGAGCTGGCTTCACTTACATAAAGAACTTGGAGATTGCCCAAAAATATTTATTAAAAATTCTTTATAGCAAGAGCAAAACTCATCCATCTGATGAGCTATACCATGAGTCTGGAATTATGGACATTAGGCAAACCTTTATTTATAATTGCATGGTATACTACTTTAAAAATAAATCATTTCATGAGGAAATCGCTCACAAATATGACACTCGCCAGAAAGTTGCTAGGCACATAATGGTACCTAGGCCGGAAAAGTCATTATTGCAACGCTCCTGGATTTATCTCTGCCCCAAATTGTACAACGAAATGCCTGCTGATTATAAGTTAATACGAAACATTGCTTTATTCAAGAAAAAAATCTCAGTCTGGGTGAAAGGTATATCCAGGAGCATAATACATGATTATATAGAAGGCAAAACACTATATACTTGTATGTCACTCTCACAACCCAAATGAAGTCACCATTTTTAGAATAATTGCTCCATTCTATTAATTTATTATTTTATCATATTTTATTGTACGTTATTATATTTTATTAGATTTTATTATGTTTTATTGTAGTCACTTATATGCTTATACCGTATCTCATGTATGATGGGCATTTAATTTTATTCTATTCTATGCTTGATATATCCTTGTCTTTATTGCTCACAACACAAATGCAACTACCAGTAATGTCATTTTAGTTTTTATTGTCCTTTATCTTAGATGTACTCTTTTTTAGTTTAGCCTTTTGATTTATGTTATTTATTATTGAATTTAGTTAAAGTGCCACAATGTCAGTTCAAGATTTTCGCATTTCTACCAGTGATCGTGTAACACCAAATTATGTCAGTGCGTGCGTAAGAAGTGCATAGTGCATTAGCAAGTACTTGATAGACTTTATTTATATCTGCGGATAGACAACTGACAATAATGGGATGGCCACACACAAGATTTTTCTTTCGTGGCATTACTTTTATTTGTCATTGATACTCCTTTGTGGCAACAGTCTTTGAAAATTTATATTTGCATAATTGAATTTGACAAATAAATTATTATTATTATTATTATTATTATTAGTTTATACAAGAGGCCCGCATGCCACACCTTGTCAAATGCTTTTGAAACATCCAAAAGCAAGATCCCAGTATTTTCGTTAAGGGTGAATCCTCTGGTTACACGTTCCACCAGCCTAACCGCCTGTAGCTCCGTACTATGTTCAGACCGAAAACCGAATTGCACGTCAGGAATCACATGGTGATCTGACGAGAAATTCTCAAGGTGACGTAGAATCACCTTTTCAGTGAGCTTAGACGCAGCTGACAGCAGGCTAATGGGACGATAATCCTGGGGAAATATCGAACCCACCTTCTTTGGAATCATTATAACTTCAGCGGTCTTCCACGCGGATGGGAAGTACTGGATCCTTAGCATGGCATTGACTATTGCCACGAGATAAGTTAAGGACTTCCGCGAAAGCAGCTTCAGCGCCTTATTAGTGATTTGATCCTCCCCAGGTGCTTTACGCACTTTAAGGTCTTTAATATGACCTTGAATCTCTGCTGGTGTGCAATGCGGGATCTCTGGAGATACCGCTGATGTGCTAAGCAAATCTTCGGTTGAAGAAGCTTCTGAAGAAGAATCTTCTGATGAAGAAAAATCACCAACGAATGCGCGACTGTCACTGACGCCGTTGGCCCTAAAATATCTCCTGACAGATCTTACGATGTGTTGCTCCTCGTCGAGGTCATTATCAAGATCATAGTTTGGAGAGAACTATCTTTCCATGGCATCGGCGAAAACCTCAACCTTCTCCTCTGCCCTGAAGACAATGCCTCAAGGACCGTGAATGTGTGGGATTTGTTCACGCTTTCCGTTTTTGAGCGACTTCGCCACCTTCCAGAGAGGAATGCTTGAGTCAAGCATCCCCGCCAGAAAGTCGTTCCATTGCTCATTGGGGAATTCATGAAGAGCATTTCTTACTTCGTGAACAAGATTCGTCGCTCTGCGAATGTCATCAGGATGCACACAGCTGGTTGCATTACAAGTTTACTTTCTTGAAAGACAAATCAGCTGTTATTCCAATCCATTATACAGGGTGTTTCAGTTTATTGTTGCATAACTTTACGATTCGATAGAACTTTTAAAATTAATGCATAAAGTCTATATAAACATGGGTCGAAAAAATGCGTGGCTTCCGAAATACAGGGTGATTAAATTTACTTTCTAAAATAGTTTTTTTTAAATATTTCGAACAATATTTGATGTATAAACGTGAAAATTGGTATACAAGGGTTTTTTGGTACGACAAAACGAACCATGGGCATAGTTTTACTGTAGTGCAATGCTTTTTGAATAAAAAAACTGATTCTTCGCACTTTTCAACATAAAAAAGCTCTCTTGTGTGAATTTTCGTTATAGTTAGCCGTTTTTGAGATATTTCGATTTTTAAGGTTCGATGCATTTTTAATTATTTATGATAAAATAATGTTAAAAAGTCAGTATCTCGATAATTTTTAGAAGTATTCTGTGCGTGCAAGTATTTTTGAAATTGAGAGCAGAATAAGGTTAAACGTCAATTAGTTGACAGTTAGTTTTGTTGTCTGTTGAAACCTGAAACGTTTCTTTGCAATTGTGAATGCACGAAATTTAGTTTCTTTTACCTGTTTTCTTTTGGTAAGTTTTATAAAAATGCCATTTTTATTCTCCAATCAAGAGTTAGCGGATATTCATTTTGTGTATGGCTTTGTAAATGGAATCCCAGCAGAAGCAGCCAGAGAATACGCACGAAGATTTCCAAACAGACGACATCCAACTCGCGCAGTATTTGTAAGAGTGCATCGCCAAATAATTGAAAATGGAAAACTCCGAAGGGATCAAAACATAAATGTTCGTTAGCGCAGATTTACCCGTATGATTCTGCGTGAGTTTGATAGAGATCCGACCACAAGTATTAGGAGAGTTTCTGGTGCCTTGGGAATTTCAGCAAGCCATGTTCACCGTGTTCTTAGAAATGATCTTAGACGTCCTTACCATTTGCAACCGGTGCAAGGACTACAGCCAGGGGACGGAGAACGAAGAATCACATTTTGTCAGTGGATTCTTGATAGAACTGATAATAATAGGGAGTTTTTGAGTAACGTTTGATGGACCGATGAGTCATGCTTCACTAGACGTAGGAGTGGTAAATTTTCATAATCAACACATTTGGTCGCATGAAAATCCTCATGCAGTTCGGGAAAGACATTTTCAGCATGAATTTAGTGTGAACGTGTGGATTGGTATCTACCGTAATCGACTATTTCGACCCTACCTTTTGCCTGCAAGGTTAAATGCTGCGACGTTCTTGGAATTTTTAAAGGTTGAACATGCAAATATGTGGTATGATGTTATGTTAGATTTAAGAAGATTGGCCTGGTTCCAGGTTGATGGTTGTGCAGCTCATTATTCGAGAATAGTTAGAAACTGGCTGGACGAAAATTATCCTGAAAGATGGATCGGCCGTGGAAGACCAGTCGCCTGGCCTCCACGATCCCCTGACCTAAATCCATTAAATTTCTTTGTGTGGGGATTTCTAAAAGAAAAAGTGTACCAGACTCCCGTAACCACAAGAGATATGCTAATAGACAGAATCAGGAATGCATGTGATGAAATAAGGCCTTATTTGAATAATGCTATACCACGTTCGATCATTCGTAGATGTGAATTGTGTATTGAACAATTGGGTTTACATTTCGACCAACTACTTTAATAATTAATAAATAATTAATTTAATTTGTTAAAAATAATATTGGAAAATTAAACAAGTTAATATTCTGTTTTTTTTTGTGTTTATTTGGAGTTAGGAATTATTGCTGTGTTTAGAAACACAATCAAAACGATCATCTTAATTCCTCGTAATGCACAAATCGAAGATGTAAAAAAAAATATTATTTTCCCATAAATAATTAAAAATGCATCGAACCATAAAAATCGAAATATCTCAAAAACGGCAAACTATAACGAAAACTCACGGGAGAGCTTTTTTATGCACAAAAGCGCGAAGAATCAGTTTTTTTTATTCAAAAAGCAAAAAATTGTACTAAGAAAAATTTTTCGGTCATTTTAATACACTACAGGTACAGTAGAGAGCTCCCTCTAGCGGCTACAGTAAAACTATGCCCATGGTTCGTTTTGTCGTACCAAAAAACCCTTGTATACCAATTTTCACTGTTATACATCAAATATTGTTCGAAATATTTAAAAAAAAACTATTTTAAAAAGTAAATTTAAACACCCTGTATTTCGGAAGCCACGCATTTTTCGACCGATGTTTATATAGACTTTATGCATTAATTTTAAAAGTTCTATCGAATCTTAAAGTTATGCAACAATAAACTGAAACACCCTGTATGATCAGATTATGATGCATGAAGCATAAGCACATGCTTTAACATTTTGCTGGCGGATGATACTGCATCCTCAGATATGTGCCAGCTTGACTGAGTGAGACCCTCTTTTGACAACGTCTCTATGGGACTGCACACGCGAGAGGCGAGCGAAAATACTGCTTATTCACACACGTCCGATCGTGTTTGTTATATTAGTGCCGAAAAGGGGATACGTCAGCTTACACTACCGACTGCAAAGGGGCTTAATCTTGAGATATCGGACGCCTGCCTTCTAAAAGGCGCAAGGGGAAACGTTCTGCCGCACCGATAAAAAGGGAGCCAGTAGGCTATAAGAGCTGCTGCCTCAACAACTTGGAAAAAGGATTTTTCCCTGATATTGTTTATATTTTTCCTTTCTCTCCTACTTTCGCTCGTATCAAGATACGACACAAATCGAACCATATAGCGATCCTAGGTACATATCCCTATATACAGTGCTTTCCTTTAATTTTCCCCTTCCCTTTGATTTTTTGAACGGATCAATTCAAATAATTAAAACTTGAGGTAATGAAATTGATGCGTGGATACCTTATCTTAGGGTAAAATTGGCAGATGAAAATGTAAAGATGGCCGCTGGGCACCATTTGGAAATAAAATTATATGAAAACGCGGCTTTTGTGGCACATCATTTTGTAGCTCCTGGCGAGTACTTTATAACCCTAGAATATAAAGTCAATACCTTTACCTACTACAAGATGGTGGTACATTTAATAATTACTTGAACACAAACCCAGTAACATGCATATTTCTACAAATAATTGTAATTCCCTGCCGTATCCTCAGCAACAGCGATAAAAATTTGTTTTGTTATTACTTGTTGACAGTGACAAGAATATCCGTACGAAAAAAAGGAAGGAATGAAAAATCGAAGCGATTTTTATTTATGGTCCGACGCGTAACTTTCACGAGACCGAAAGGATTTTTAATGATCGTGTCCCGAATCGTCCTGTTTATAGAAAATATTTAATGGAACTTGTATATAAATTTACAGCTACTGGTAGTGTAAACAGCAAAAAGCCCCCAGGACATCCGAACATCCCGGAAGAAAAGCAATTTCAAATAATTGGTGAGATCATAGGAAATCCCAAGCAGTCTACTCTCTCCATCGCGAATGTATGTTAGGTTTGTCCTTCTACTGTATGGAGCCTTTTGAGAAAGAATAAGTATCACCCATACAAAATCCAAATGGTACATCAGCTAACTGAAGATGACCTTGATCGAAGAACAGAATTCTGCGAGACTATGACGGAAACTATTGCACGGCATTCTACCTATATCCAAAATATTTGTTTTATTGATAATAATAATAATAAGTTTATTCACGTAACATACAAATATAACTAAAACTAACGTAAATAAGCTGAATTTACCCACAGAAGAATAAATTCTTGTGTGTCGGTATTAACTTACATTTTTACATAAATATACATATACACATGTATACACACACACACACACACACACCTATACACATATACATATATACATATACAGGGTGACTTTGAAGTTGAGTCATTAATTTTCAGATAATGATTGTAGAAGGAAGATAAACCAAAATATGTGTGTAAAAATAAAAAAAAAATAAAAAAAAAATGTTACCTTGTTTAATAAAGTATCCTCCCGACAAGTACTTCAGTGCGGACCTGTATTTGATCGTGCGGTCTTGGAGCAGCATGCCCTCACCTGTGAGGTCTTAAGTCACCTGATTCACGAGCCCTTTGTACTACATTAACAAAGGCACGAGGGGTTGGTTGCACTCGATTGGGAAACCGATTCGCGTAAATCCGTGATGCATCCGGGAGCATTTTGTAAAGACTGCCCCCCCGTAAATAAGAATCATGTCCACAAGTTCAGCATTTTCGTAAACATGTGCCATTTTTGATTTCGTTTGAACCACGCAACACACTACTATTCACTTACGCGTTATCGACTGTCGAAAAACATCGTGATAAACGTTTCAAATTCTTTCGCTTTTTTGTTTCCGATGCGATGAACCGGTCAGGCGGATTATATCCGTTGTCGCCAAACACGAGCATATAATAGGCAGGGCGGTACTCAAACTTCCAAAGGGCTATAACTTTGTTACTTTAATTTTACCAGAAAAATGGTAAAGGAAAAAAACATTTCTTTTGATCAGATCTACTCACTGTTAAAATAAATGACTCAACTTCGAAGTCACCCTGTATATTCATACAAATAAACGCATAAGTAGATGCACACATACACACATATACGAGTACATGAACGTTGGAGGGTTTTTACTATTACATTAATTTTAAATTTCTTTCATACGTATCATGTTTGCAATTTGATGTCGATTTTTTTCAATTATGAATTTTTTGGTTTCAATTTTGAATTTTGTTTTATTTGAAATATTTCTTATATAATTTGGTAATATGTTATATAATCTACTGGAAAGGTCAGTATGACATCTTTGGCCTATACTTTTTGAGGTGAAAGGTGTTCGCTTAATGTTGTTGATTTTGTTTCTAGTGTGATATAAGTGATCTAACGGAATAAGGTTATTTCTATCGTGAAATTAATAATTTATGATTATAAAAAAAATTGTTGCCTAGGGTGTAATAGTTTTGCTTCAGAATACAACAGATCAGATGGGTATAAGAGTGGTGTGTTGAAGACTATTTTTAAAAATTGTTTTTGGATAATTTCTAATTTATTAATTTGGTTATCAGGTGCTCCACCCCAACCTAATATTGCGTAACTTATACGACTTTCGATCATAGTATGATATAAAATTTTCATTGTTCTTTTATCCAAATATTTGTTTAGATACTTGAATTTAAACAATAATGGTATCAAATTGGTTATTATATGATCAATATGTAGGATATTCCATTTTAAATGTGAGTTAATCTGTATAGATACAAAGGATGCTAATTCGTTTCTGTGATTTGTGAATGGCATGACCATAGTCTTTTGAAAGTTATATCTGAACCAGTCTGCAATTATCGTTAAGTATCTTTCAACCTTCACTTTTAGATCATCCCACGAGTTGTTATCCGAATAAATGATAGTAGTATCATCTGCAAAACATATGATTATCCCTTCAGATTTTAAGCTCAGTAGGCTATTAACGTAAAGTGTAAATAATAAGGGGCCTAACACTGTCCATTGTGGGACACCATACGTAAATGAATTTGTTTGTGCTTAAGGAATTATTTATTAGTACGCACTGTGTTCTGTTGGAAAGGTAACTTTTCATGAGGTTATAAGCCTTGCCTCTAATTCCTGAGTCGTGTAAGATTTCTAATAGTAGCAAGTGGTCTACTGTGTCGAATGCTTTGGCTAGATCTAAAAACACACACAGTGTATATTCACTTTGGTCCAGTAATTTGTATAATTTTGATGTCAAAAAAGAAATTGCGTCTTGGGTAGACTTGTTTTTCTGGAATCCAAATTGGTTTTCATTAATCAGATTATGTTTATCAAAAAAATTTAGAAGTCGTGTTTTTATAATTTTCTCAATAATTTTTGCAAAGTTGGATATTAGAGTTATAGGCCTGCAATTGTTAGTATCTGTTTTTTCACCAGATTTGTGGATGGGTTTTACTACTCCTACTTTACCATCTGGAAATTCTCCCGATTCAATTATCAAGATTGCTACGTACGTCAAGGGCTTAATAATTTCGGATGAAATTCTCTTTAATATTTCTGATCGTATACCATCAAAACCTGGACTTTTTTTATTCTTCAAACTGTGTATGGCATTTTCTATTTCATTCTCAGACACAGGTTCTAAGAAAATCGATTAGTGTATACATTTTCTAGGCGGAATATTTATATCTTTACTTGTGTTAAGTGTTATATGTTACATATATATATATATACAGGGTGGCCAAACACGTGACGTCATAAAAAAAAAATTAGATTCCCCACATCGAGAGGAACCCAAATCACTCCCATATATATGGTCCGATTTTGTTTAGTTTAGGAGTTATGATTTTTTTTCGGATTTTTCGAGAATTTTTTAGTTCTTTGTTTATTTTTACCATAACTTCGTTAATAATTGTGATAAATGCCTGCTTTTTTCACGATTATGTAGCTAAGACCTAAGGCTTAACTATCATATAATCATTCAAGTCATGTAACTAATACTACTTTTTAATTTTTTTCAAAATCTTCGAACATAACAAAAAAGTAAAAAAGTGCAACAACTTTGAACGTTTATAAAAAATTGAAAAAACATGTTCTTACTATTCGTAAGTATCTTAAAAACTTCCTTACGGTATCAGCTATTTACCGTAAAAATTTCATCAACCTAGCTTTACTACATGCTACCGTAATTGTGGCTCAAATAGAACCGAACCCAAAATTGGATAACCCTCTGCTCAATAGAAATTGTTAGTTTCGGAAAAAAAATTTGCAAAAACCACAAAAACACGTTTGATTTTTACTGAACAGCAGATTATTATTCATTTATGTTATTTACAAGAGGTTTTCAAAATGTCTGCCTCTAACAGAAATGCACAGTGTACACCTACGTATGATTTTTTGTTTTAAATCTCTAAATGCTTGTGTGTTGTTTTTCAACACATGTGTCGCTTCTTGAATTTTGTTCCTCAATGAATTTTCATTTGCATATTCTTGGGCGAATGTTATGTCTTTAAAATATCCCCAAACAAAAAAATCAATGGGGTTGAGGTCAGGGGAGCGTGGAGGCCATCGTATCGGTCCGTTTCGTCCGATCCATCTGTCTGGGAACCTTTCGTTTAAGTAGTTTCGCACAATCGTTGCGTTGTGGCATGGTGCACCATCATTCTGGAACACCATGTTCCATCTGGCTTCCAGGCTTGAATCTTCCAGCAATAATGGTAGGCTATTTTCAAGGAAGCTTTTGTAGGCTACCGAATCCAACCTTGACGGCAGTTCAAATGGACCGATAAATTCCATATTGAATATTCCTGACCACATGTTCACACTAAAACGGTGTTGAAATGTCGACGGCCTTGACTGGTGGGGGTTTTCAACAGCCCAAGTATGTAAATTATGGATATTGAATATCCCTGTTCTTTCAAAACGTGACTCGTCAGTCCATAAAATTTTATGAAAAAAATCGGGATCCTCTCATTGTCTTCGCAGCATTGTCTCGCAGAAATCCACTCTTAACTGGTAATCTGAAGGCATCAACGCTTGAACTCTTTGAACATGATAGGCATGATAACCTTCTTCATAAAGAATATTTTGTATCGATGTTCGTGGTATTCTAAGGTTTTGTGCCATAGATCTCGTACTCGTTGAGGGATTCCGGCTAATTTCTTCAAGTACTACTTCTCTGCGATCCGGATCAGCTGTAGGATATCCTTCATTGCTTCCTCGTCCTGGAATGCGGCCTGCCATGAAAGTGTTATGTGTGTTAATAAAAACACGGTGGTCTGGGTAATGCTCAGGTTGTGGTCCGCCTCGGCGTATAAGTTGTTCCCGGTACAGCTGAGCTGCTAAAGCGCCGTTGCCTTGAGCAACGCCATAATAATAATGCATTTCTGCATATTCACGCAACGTATAATTTTTTTGTTTGGGGATATTTTAAAGACATAACATTCGCCCAAGAATGTGCAAATGAAAATTCATTGAGGAACAAAATTCAAGAAGCGACACATGTGTTGAAAAACAACACACAAGCATTTAGAGATTTAAAACAAAATTTCATACGTAGGTGTACACCGTGCATTTCTGTTAGAGGCAGACATTTTGAAAACCTCTTGTAAATAACATAAATGAATAATAATCTGCTGTTCAGTAAAAATCAAACGTGTTTTTGTGGTTTTTGCAAATTTTTTTTCCGAAACTAACAATTTCTATTGAGCAGAGGGTTATCCAATTTTGGGTTCGGTTCTATTTGATTCACAATTACGGTAGCATGTAGTAAAGCTAGGTTGATGAAATTTTTACGGTAAATAGCTGATACCGTAAGGAAGTTTTTAAGATACTTACGAATAGTAAGAACATGTTTTTTAAATTTTTTATAAACGTTCAAAGTTGTTGCACTTTTTTACTTTTTTGTTATGTTCGAAGATTTTGAAAAAAATTAAAAAGTAGTATTAGTTACATGACTTGAATGATTATATGATAGTTAAGCCTTAGGTCTTAGCTACATAATCGTGAAAAAAGCAGGCATTTATCACAATTATTAACGAAGTTATGGTAAAAATAAACAC
Organism: Acanthoscelides obtectus; assembly: GCA_963669975.1. NCBI lineage: Eukaryota > Metazoa > Arthropoda > Insecta > Coleoptera > Chrysomelidae > Acanthoscelides > Acanthoscelides obtectus. The sequence goes on from CAVLJG010000005.1 coordinate 57,660,930, forward strand.
AGAACTCAAAAATTCTCGAAAAATCCGAAAAAAAATCATAACTCCTAAACTAAACAAAATCGGACCATATATATGGGGATGATTTGGGTTCCTCTCGATGTGGGGAATCTAATTTTTTTTTATGACGTCACGTGTTTGGCCACCCTGTATATATATATATATATACAGGGTGACTTCGAAGTTGAGTCATTTATTTTAACAGTGAGTAGATCTGATCAAAAGAAATGTTTTTTTCCTTTACCATTTTTGTGGTAAAATTAAAGTAACAAAGTTATAGCCCTTTGGAAGTTTGAGTACCGCCCTGCCTATTATATGCTCGTGTTTGGCGACAACGGATATAATCCGCCTGACCGGTTCATCGCATCGGAAACAAAAAAGCGAAAGAATTTGAAACGTTTATCACGATGTTTTTCGTCAGTCGATAAATCCTGAGTGAATAGTAGTGTGTTGCGTGGCTCAAACGAAATCAAAAATGGCACATGTTTACGAAAATGCTGAACTTGTGGACATGATTCTTATTTACGGGGGGGCAGTCTTTACAAAATGCTCCCGGATGCATCACGGATTTATGCGAATCGGTTTCCCAATCGAGTGCAACCAACCCCTCGTGCCTTTGTTAATGTAGTGCAAAGGGCTCGTGAATCAGGTGACTTAAGACCTCACAGGTGAGGGCATGCTGCTCCAAGACCGCACGATCAAATACAGGTCCGCACTGAAATACTTGTCGGGAGGATACTTTATTAAACAAGGTAACATTTTTTTTTTATTTTTATTTTATTTTTACACACATATTTTGGTTTATCTTCCTTCTACAATCATTATCAGAAAATTAATGACTCAACTTCAAAGTTGATATATATAATATAATAATAAATATGGCCTGAGTGTATCATAAACACTTTATAGGGGTCATGTTGCCCATAAAAACAATTTGCTAACGGCTGTAAGACACAATATGTAATTTGTGATGAAATTTTGTAGCACACTTCAGCTGACAACCAGACGGCCATCCAACGTTGTCAGATATACAATACTACTTTTGTTACCATGACTAGCTAGGCATTCTTGAACCTAGCATAAATTATTTTTCGTGATACTCCACCACGGCAAAACGTGCCAACAAATAACAGCTGGTTATTTACTGATATTCAAAACACTTCATGTCGTCAAATGACACACAATTCTGACGGATCGACATTTATTTGACGTCATCTTCAGGGATACAAAATGGGAAAACCAAATTTCGATAAAATTTACAGATGTTGAAAACAGTAGCGTATACAGAGAGATAAAACATATTCGAGAATGGTTGCATGTACAAATAGGAAAACTTTAAGAGATGAAATATTACTAATTTTAGTGAATTCAAACTAGATCCAAAATGTGATAAAGTAGAAACAATAAATACATATAAAAAATTAAAAAAGTGCGCAAGGGCAACCTTACTACAACCAAATAGGTGTTGCGTAAACGTAAATAAAAAGAAAGCAAAAATAATGAAATGTGAGATACCAGCATCTGCTGCATTCAAATAACTGAAACATCTGAAACAGGAATCACAGACTAGTCTTCGAAATACGTCTGTATACAGGGAGCAGTAATGAACATTAAGGCAACACGAGAACTGTCGGTTTTTTGTTCACTGCATTACTATGCAGAAAGATAAAGACTTTCACTTATTAGCCGCTTTATATAATTGTTGTCCAGTTAGCTGAAAGAGTCAAAATTATACATATTGCACTTGTTATTTTTGGAAAAAAAAAACAAAGTTGGCATAGCGACGTACTTACTTGATTTTGATACATGTAAGCTGCTCGTAAGAAATGTTCAACTCATTAATGGTTTATATGTATAATTATCGACCTATCCTTATACCGTGGCTTTAACGACTAATTTCTTCATACAATCATCTAGTAGCAGGTTCCTTAAAACCAATGAAAACTTTAGCAGTAACAAGCTGCTGTTCAGGTGTCAGCAAAATTGGATGATAACAGTGTACGCATTATATGAAGTTTCTCTCTTGTCTTAGAGGTCTTAGTACATTGTTGCATAATCAAGCCATCTCGCCCTCTGAAAATTTCAACGTATTAGAGAGTAATACTTTCCATAGTCATACCACGAAGGAACGTTTTCAGGAACTGAAATAATTGTAATTTATGCTTCTCTTCATTGGCAGCAGCGACAGCAGAGAGGCCGAACTTTTTAGTGGATGCGGAAGTTACACTTATGCACTTGCTGTGAATGAAATCTGCTATTATAGCCAACAGTATTCATTTGCAGCTTTAAACGTGACCTACTCCCAGTAATCCAACTGAAAGTTGTTGCTGTAGTGAACATTGGTCGTTCTACGTGCATGGACTTTGTACATGTCGTGGGGACTATGCAGTATCATTGCCTGAGCAGGTAAGGGGGACTTTTCGCTGGTCTTAGGGAACTATTTTTTTGGTAACAAAAAAAGACAGCCATATGATATATAGACAACAGAGATTAATAGACAATGACTAATACTTACCTTAACCGTTGCACAACATATAGACATCACATAGGTGTATCAAGAAGCTTCCGGACTAGATCCACACAAAGAAGTGTGTGAAGTTTCTTCGTCACTTTTGCTTGACATGCATTTTAATTAGCGCTTGACTTCCTTTGTTGGCGATTTCATCATGAATGAAAGGTTTGAGCAAATAACAAACATTTTGCGTTAGCGCTAGAAAACCGCCTTCGGAGACAGTACATACGCTTCGGTAAGCTTATGGTGATGAAGTAATGAGTCGTTCTCAAATTTCTGGATGACACTACCGATTTCAACAGTGAAGAAGGTGCAAACTCTCCGTTCATGATAAAATCGTCCATAGAGGAAATCAAACAAGCATAAAACCGCTAAAACGCAAGCAATGAGAGTGCTACGCACATCACTTTGTGCGGTTATCAGCCGATTTATACAACGTCGAGCTGCTATTTGTCGGTAAGCTACAGAGCTAGTCTTTTTTCGTACACCCTTGTGCGCGGCCCAACGGAAATTTCTGTCCGTTTTCAAGACAAAACAAAACAAGATCTTTTTCACACAGTAGATCTGTGTATTCTTACTAACAGATATAAAGCATCCCACAAACCGGCGCGAAATATTCGCTTTGGCTGCGAAAATTTCGCGGCGATGAATTCGCGATCAGATTAAAACGCGGCGGTTTACGGACAGGCTCAGACTTGTGCGAAGCGAATGCGATTCTTCCAGCGTTTTTATTGCGGCGTATTTCAGTTCGCCTTTGACCGCGTTTTTGACGCCGTTCTTCAAAAATTCGCAATGGCAAAAACGGAATTATTGATAGAAATAGTGAAAAAGTATCCTTGTTTGTATGATTTGTCGAACGATGAATACAGGATTGTGAGAAAGAAAGACAAGATTTGGATGGAAATAGGAAAAGAATTAAATACAAATGGTATGTACCTAATATTTTTTATTAACTTGTTAAATGCTTTACAGTCTACACAAATGTGAAAACGAACATTCTATATATTGGGCATACGCATATCAGAATTAAAATAATTTACGAATTTGTCACGAGTAGAAAATGCTAGCCTTGCTGCCCGCCGAGGATCATTTGCTATATCAGTAAAAGCTCCAAGCACGGGTTCTGGGGGATCTAAGAATTGAAAATATCTGTCATCGCCACTTTTACTTCGTAAAAAATTGTGTAAAACACATGCTGTACGTACAATTAGAATAGTAGTATCTACTTTAGTTTCTAATGGCCTGTAAAATATTCGCCATTTTTGAGACAAAATACCAAACGCATTTTCCACGACCCTTCTAGCTCGACAAAGTCTTACATTGTATTTCTCTTTTCTGACGTCTGTTAAAGTCTGCTTATAAGGAAATGGTCTCATAAGGTATGGTTTTAAAGCAAATGCTTCATCACCAATTAAAACGTACGAGCAGATTTTATTTTGCCCAGGGAGAAATCTAGGTGCAGGGACACTCATTAAATTTTGTTCAAATCGTTTTCCCATGTTTGAGGTTTCGAAAATACCCCCATCACTATTTTTTTCGAAACCACCAATATCAATTCATATAAATTTATAGTCCGGGCCAACAATGGCCATAAGTACTATTGAATATTTATGTAAATAGCACCAGTAATTGGAGCCACTGTTGTTAGGTCTCTTGATTGTTACATGTTTACCGTCCACGCTGCCAATGCAATTGGGAAATCCCCATCTATTTTCAAATTCTTCAGCACATTTTTTCCATATATTCTCTGTTGGTTCTGGTAAATATACAGGGTTATCCAAATTAAGTGTCCACCATTAGTAACTTTGTTATTAGTGAAAATACAAAGTTGTTTGAATTAGCAAACTAGTAGCATTTTTAACGCTGGTAAAAACGAGAAATAAAAAAAACAATTGAGAGTCGTTATTTTGATTTTTTTCAGTAAAATAACATTTTTTTAAATGGAAACCCCTGTATATTATATTTTTTTCTGTTAAAGCATCAAATTTTAAACAAAAAAGTTTATAATGACTTTTCCGCTAAAGTCAAAAATAAAGTCAAAATAACGATAAATATTTTTAATTATTTGCAGTATTATAATATTAAGACGGCTATGAAAACAACATGGCGTTCGCGATTTGACAGCATTAAGATAAGCGACAAATTGTTAAACTGGACATACTCGCAACTAGAAGGCTTTGGAAAACAATGATAAAATCAAATAATGTCAAACATTAGTGTAAATACTTGTTTATAAGCTTTATTGTGTCATTAATTTAAAGAAAAATGTTCTCCCATGAAGAAAAGTGTGATATGTTAGAATGCTATTTAGTGTGCAGAAAATCCTCCTTGAGAGCAAGAGAATACTACAGTGAATTATATCCCGCTCGCATTCAACCGTATGAACGATATTTTCTGAGACTTTATCGAAAATTTAGGGGCAACGAAAATGTTTTTGCTAAAACAAGGGCAAAAAAAGAATTCATAATAAGCGAGGCCACGGAAATTGCAGTTATTGGATATTTTGAAGCTTATCGTGAGAATTCAATAGCAGATATTCTCAAGGACTCTAATTTCAGTTATGGTACTGTTCAAAGGATTTTAAAAAAATACAAATTTATTCCGTATAAGTACCGACCAGTTCAAACGCTTTTGGCAGGGGATCCAGAGAGAAGACTTGCCATTGGTATCTTAGCTTCTGTCGCCAAAATGTAAATAACTTTCGTTACCTTTTATGGACAGATGAATCAAATTTTTCAAATTCTGGAATGTTTAATAGAAAAAACCACCATTATTGGTCAAGAGAAAATCTTTTGTTAGTACATCCAAGAGGCCCACAAGTCCGTTTCAGTTTCAACGTTTGGTGCGGTATAATTGGTTCAAAAATTGTTGGCCCGTTCTTTTATGAGGGAACCCTAACTGGTGAAAGATATGTGGAATTTATGTCAGAAATTCTGACTAATTTCTTAGACGAATTGGATCTTATAAGTAGACATCATCTGCATTTTCAGCAAGATGCCGCACCTGCCCACAACTCCAGAGGTACTTATCGTTTTCTAAGTACTACTTTTAATGATCAGTGGATAGGAACAAATGGCCCAATACAGTGGCTTCCCAGATCACCAGATCTAAACCCACTTGATTACTTCTTGTGGGGTTACTTAAAGAACCAAATTTACAAGCGAAGGTACGATAACCTTGACGCGTTAAAGACTGCAGTTAGGGAAAAGATAACCCAGATAGATGGTAGGACCATACTTAAGACAGTTCGAGCAGTTGAAAAACGTGCCCAAAAATGTATTGAAGAACAAGGTGGTGTTTTCGAGCATCTTCTTTAAAAAAAATTGTTATTGTATTTTGTAAGATTATAAGTTGATGTTGAAAATAAAGTTTGTCGATACAATTTAATTGTTTCAGATTGGAGGCCATAACTTCAACAATTTGTAACCTAGGAGAAAAGTTATTGTGAGCTTTTTTGTTTAAAATTTGATGCTTTAACAGAAAAAAATATAATATACAGGGGTTTTCATTTAAAAAAATGTTATTTTACTGAAAAAAATCAAAATAACGACTCTCAATTGTTTTTTTTTATTTCTCATTTTTACCAGCGTTAAAAATGCTACTAGTTTGCTAATTCAAACAACTCTGTATTTTCACTAATAACAAAGTTACTAATGGTGGACACTTAATTTGGATAACCCTGTATATGCTCCATATGTCTGCATATCGCTTCACAGACTTCGGTTACGATTGCACTCACTGTTGTAAAGCCAACTCGAAAGCTATGCCCAATGGTATAGAAGGTGTCACCAGTGGCAAGGAATCTATAAAAAAAATCGTTTTTAGGTGATGAAGTAAAAAAAAGGTGGAAGAATATCAGAGACACATTTGCAAAATATATAAAATCTACCAAAACAAAGACCGGCCAAGCAGTGGGCAACATAAAAAAATGGCAGTGGGCTGACTACATGGAATTTTTCCGTCCTTTTCGTATTTCATCTTTCACCAAGTTCAATATTTCATCGAAACACTCTGGAGTCATTCTAAAATATACGTAAAAGCGCTGTTAATCCAGCCGAAGTTGTGGCATCAAGGTATGGTATTCCCCAAATTTATTTCATTCCAAGTTAATATCATGTACCCACTTCCATCGTTTCCTAAACAAAATTGAAAATATTTGTTTTATGTACTTCGTTAAACTTAATACATACCCAACTATCAAATGGCGTTAAATAAACATAACTTACCGTGCATTTTGTTCCTCTTCTAAAGCAAGAAATAGAAGTGCCTCCTCTTCTTCTGAAGACGAGCTCATTGCAAAAGGCAAAAATAAAATGTACGCAACCTGTCGAAACCTTAACGTTCGCGGAGCGAATAAGACGCTTTGGTATGAATAAACAGGCGAAACAGATTGCGAATTTCGCTCTGAATTTCGTTGCGAATACTTCGCCGCGATTATTTCGCGCCGGTTTGTGGGATGCTTAATTTCAGGTGTTAGACGACACTGCTGTGTCAGATATATATGAAAGCGGCTGACACCATATTCAGCCCAACTGTTTTAGGATTTTTGCGCATAAGCAATTCAGCACAAAATAGAACGCATGCCATGCATATCCCGTGTTGTCAAGCAGCTGTCAAGACTTGAGGCAGTGCAGATAGATTAGGTTAAGCCGTATTTGTGAAAATGTTTGAATTTGAAGAACAACGCAGAGAACCACAATATGCTTGATGTCTGGGATGTCGTATCAACAAAAGATTCCAAAGAGACACACGTCTGTTTTATGTTTCTATCAAAACACTGCCAAAATGTATAGCCGTCTGATGCTATAGATGTAGTCATCATTCTTGGCGGTTACGTCATCAATATGCAATATGAGATAAGTGAACAGATCGAGTCTCCGTAGCATGGGCGGAACACCGCGCAGACTAATATTCAGCGCATCTGCTACTCTCTCCAGTACGTATGTAAGTGGGCCGCTGTTTTGATTCTCTTCCTGGAAATGTTCTAATAAATTTAGCACGAGCTGTCGGCCTTCTCCATTGATCGTATTTCAGGGCATTGTACAATTTTATATTGAAGATTGATAACAGGACAACTTGAATTGCACGCCGATGTCAAGCAAGTCGTCACTCTGACAAATATGATTGAAGGGCACTCATCCGTAACGACAAAATCTTCGAAACGGAGACACACACCTAAAAAACGTATGGCTTTAAGCTTACCGAACAAACGTTCACACACAGGGGTAACGTCATTACTGTGTATAAAACCTAACCTCAATTACTGTCCACATGCTTCGCATACGCTGTCCATAGTCAATGCTGCTGAGAATGGGGCTGCCCGCTGACACCTTTTTAACGGAAAATCCCTTGCTCATTTCACATCAACGGGCTGTCGGAGATATTACTCTTTTTTACCGCTACGTCAACGGACTTTTCCCTCCAGAGCTCTTCTCTATTATGCCACTGTGCGTTGAGCCTGCCGGACCGTCCTGCCGGGTTTTTTCCTTCCATCCTCAACTCAAATTTCATCCAGAGCTGCCCTGTATGACCACTTTTTTGTTCGCGAAGCGTCAAGGCCATGGAACAATCTACCTGATGAGATATGCCCTGGTTACGCTAACCTTAGGCCCGTATCGTCAGTCGTCCCTACAATTGTTGGGTGCGTTTATGGCCTCCTTGATTGTCATACTCTTTTCTCTCCTTCAAAAATTTCTAGATTACACTCGTCCCGTGTCAGCGTCAGCGCTCTCCTATTGTTAAGATATGTTTTCCTTTTAAATTGTAGGAAATTTCAGGCTGATAAAACAATGACATAACTCAAAAGCAAGCACAATTTGATGCAAATAGATGTTTGTGACATAACCTCAAAATAGAGCTCTGACACGGAGAAGTAGAAAACTATGACAATCAAGGAGGCCATAAACGCGCCCTACAATTATAGGGACGACTGACGATACGGTCCTTAGGCAGTTCAAAAATTAGATAAATAAGGTGTCTTTGACCTCCTTATAGCAGTAGTGATGCCTCGGTGTTTAGGACGCAACTACATGAATATAGAAAGAGAGAACGCAACTTTTTCAGTAACACTTCCATAACGAGCCGTTCAGTTTCTTGGAATCATAAATAGTTTCTTCATAAAACTGCGTGTCTATTTCATCTGGTCCTCCTTATATCAAAGCGAACAGCAGGTTTATGACTGCGTCCCTGGTCCCTGCAGACCGCATTTCGAACGTGTCTCTACCAACTTCCCTCAACTTTTCTATGGTGGAAGCCGTGCGGACAAGCCCGCCTACCTCCTAATCTAATAACAAACTTTTTCCGTGACACTGATGCCCAATCAGAACTTTCTGTCGGAGCTAGAGCTCTCATAAATAAGGCGTGACGAAATGACATTCTCCCTGTTAGTTTTTATGGGAAATGAGGGCAGCAGATACAGGTGAACAGTTGCACATTTATTGTGGACTCAAGTGGACTACAGAGTTGGATAGTCTTTCTTTTATCGATAAAGAGAGAGGCTCCCTAACAAGTATTATTTACCGATTCCCATATAAGTGTATGCTATTTCGTTGTTGTTAGTCAGATCGGTCCAGTGGTCCTTAGCTCTTAAAAAGTTAAAAGTCTTCGCGCTCTGATAGACCGTCACGTTTGATTACCGAGATGTTAGACAAGTTCAAAGGGAAAGAAGGAAAAAACGGACGTGCGGGATAGAGCAAAGAAAAGAAGTAAATAATTTGAAATAGCAAACGCTCAAGAGTTACTGTTTTGACCGCATAACTTTGTTGTTTTGAGAGATCCGCCGGGTGGTACCTCCACATTCGACAGTCAGAGCCCGCCTACCACCACCGATGACTTATTTAGGATACACGTTTCTGAAATACACATATAAGATACAAGTTACGTATCTTCACCTTGTATCTAAAACACTTTTTTAAAAATAATTTTGTATTTTTTGTCTACATCTCATTTGGTATCTTAGTATATAATTTACTGAAAAACGATTAGTAATATAGTTGTAGTCACCGTTCTTGGCGGTTATGTCATCAACGCTATGCAGAATAAGTAAACTGATCGAGTCTCCGTACTATGGGCGCATCTGCTACTCGCTTCAGTACGCATGAAGTGGGTAACAGGGGACCGCTGTTTTCATTCTCTTCCTAGGAATACTCGAGCTGTCGGCCTTCTCCATTGATCGTTTTTCCGGGCATTGTACAATTTTATATTGAAGATTGATAACAGGACAACTTAAATAGCACGCCGATGTCAAGTGACTCTGACAAATATGATTGAAGGGCACTCATACGCAACGACAAAGTTTTCGAGATGGAGACACACACCTAAAAAACCTTTGTCTTTGAGCTTACCGAACAAACGTTCAGACACAGGGGTAGGTGGCATGTGTATGTATGAGGGAGATGGAGATATATAAACGGATACTAGTAGTCTTACTTTGACCCGCCAACAACTATAGTTACCTATGCACTGACAAATGTCATCGGTTATGAAGGCTGACTACGGCCATCCATAATTACATATTTTGTATCTTGCAGTTTTAGCAAATATCAAAAAATTACATTTTATGGCTGGGAGACAAAAAAAGACAGAAATGATGTTGGATGATATAGTAATTTATACTAAATTCGTTAATATTGTGCGCTGTATCAACTGTCTATTTTTTGCATGCCCAACATTTTTTCACAAAATATTTTTTCAACCTGCTAGTCCAATTTTGGAGCACAATTTTGTTACATTGATCAGTTATATTAGTATAAAGAATCTCTAAATTAACCTTGATGGAAACATTAGTAGATTCAGGTCCGGCGGCCTTGGTGGCGATGGAATAGAGCCGATTCGCCAGTTGCACGTTTATGCATGCTTGTGGCTCAAGTGACCTCGATCTGGTTGGAATTGAGTAGTTCATCTCCATCACCGTTTTTTCTAAAAATTGATTTCTTAGAAACCTTGTGCAAATACACTACAGTGCACTTTATTTTTGGAGACTTAAATCTTATAGTGGTGAAATAGGGGTTGGAAGTTTGTACCTAAATTTCGACTCTTCTAATAGATACACTCTGAGCTTTGCACATTCACTCAACCACAATATGATTCGGAATTATTAGAAATTCAACTCGTAGGAGGGTAAAATATGTGGTAGAAATCCACTCCTTGGCTTAGGTCAAACTCTCTCATAATCAGTGGCGCTTCCAGGATTTGAGTCTGGGAGGGGTAAAATGGAAGGTAAATTCTCATTGTGACGTACTGAAGTGTTATAATGATTTAACATTAAAAGCATGGACATATGCAGACATATGAATTTGTTACAGTACTTTCTGTAGAAAATACATACCTTTTTTTTAATTCTGAATCATACCGAATCAAAGTGTAAATAAAGCAAACCAAGGTCGAGCAATCTTCATATATTAAAACAAAAATGCAAAATAGTATAATCTATCACAGATTTTCTACATAACAATGTCAGACAAAACAACAAAAAATACATCTTCATGAAAAAAATAACAATAACAAATATATTGCGACTTCAGATCAACAAAACCCGCTTGTTCACCTCTCAGCCAAATTTTTTTGCGGACTCCGGACTGGTACAGAATTTAGACACTAGCCTAGACCATAAAAGACCAGACTATACCTGTTCCAACAGGAAGAAGCGCACACCGTTGCTCTTGGTGAGAGAATACTCGCTAGTCGCATGCGTACTGTGCGGGTTGGCAATGTTGCCGCTATCCTTTCTTAAAGTTACATATTTTGTTATAAGACGTTTACTTTATACCACCTTTTCAAAGACTGCTCGAGTCGTTTGGGGGGGATAATTACCCCGTTCACCCCCCCCCCGTGGGAGCGCCAGTGCTCATAATGTGGATTATATGAATTTCAATTAAGATGCACTTACTTAAATTTTTAAAAATGATTGAAGTTCCACATCATTTTAACCCTTATGTTACATTGTCTTATGACGATTTTTTTAAAAATCACACAATCCATTATTAGCCCTATCACAAATTTTCATCCATCAATTACTGAGGGAATTATACTCGTATATAGTGACAGCTAGCGGAAAACGAGGGAGCTCAAGAGATCCCACAACATCGACGCGTATCGATCTACCAATTAAAGCCATCAGTGGCAAAACCTGAAAGGTTCAACTCTTGTATCGATTTTCATTGTTTGACATAAGGTAGGCAATGGCTCATGGGTTAGACGGCAACCTGGGAAATTTGCAGTAACATCTCGAAACCCAACACGAATCACCACTTTATATCCAATGAGGAGAATTTTAACATACTACACTTAACATTAGATAGTTCGCTAAAATTTAGGCACACTTTTATGATTACATATATCCATCGAAATCTCTTAATGAGAATAAAGAAAAGACTGTTATCAAGACTTGTTATTAAAATATAATATGTAATCTAGAAATCATCAAATCAGTTATTTAACATCATGAATACTAAAAAGTGAGAAACAAAAAAAAATAAGAAAAACATATTTAAATACAAGCTTTGATTAACCTGTACCTATATAATAGAAAGAACTAACTGCCTAGCTCTAACGATTTATAATTCTTTCAAACTTTCAAACGGTAAGCCTAAAGCGGACTATTTCCCATCAGAAAAAATATTTTTTAATATTTAGTTCAATTCATCTTCGGCTAGATATATAGGCTTATTTTTAAAAATGCTTTCTTATTCATTCAAAAATTGATTTATTGAAGACCTTAAAACCTTAAAATTTGTGAATAATTCTTACACGGATGTTCTATTTGCTATATGCAGAAGCCTCAAAATTGACCTGTCCGGAGATTTGTAATACACAAAACAATATACGAATTCACACACTTTTGAATTCTCTAACAATTGTGTTACCATGATCTGAAATATCAAGCAAAGTTTGGACAGAAAATACTTTAGAGGCTCACAGAAACTGAGACTCGGGATACCTACTGGCTTCCAAGTTTTATAAAAAATTTTGTGGTCTACATAATCTAATTATTGGTGTTCTCGTGTTACGACCATCCAGAAAATTACATGTTATAATGATATAAGAAATCGTTCTTCATATCATTCTACAACCTGCTTTAAAATTTTCTCTTGGTTGACATGAAAAGATGATTATAAGAATTTTCTACATACTTGGGAGTTTTTTTTATTTCAAAGTTGGTGCATTTCTATACATCCTTGACATGAGCAATCATATCAAAGAAGGAGAACCTCAGTTTAATAATTCTTTGGGGTGTGCCGTTTTTAGCTGAGAAGTGTTGGCAGCAATAAAATCCAAGGTTCCTGCAGCCCTTGACGAACGATGTAAGAAAAAATAATAAAGAAGGTAATAACGCCTGTTCAGATCGTGCCTTTTAGTATAGGAGTTAGAGCTTAGTTATACCGGGCTGATGCATTGAATAAGCTGAGAGCATCTGATTTAAGCCATAAGTGTCTAGATTTATTTCTATGAAGGACACTGGAAATACGGAAAAACCAGGTTTGAAGGTGTTTGATATTGGAATGGTAGTTCACACGTTACTGATATCCATTGCATTGAAAATCATCGAGCTGTATGGATCCGTTCAGAGGAAACAAGAAAAAATTATAATTTGCAGGGATACCTCTTATAAACTATAACATATGTATTTGTCATACCATCGTGTGCTCAAACGGCTAGCTGAAAATAACTTTTTAAGAGAGTATGTTGTTGACGAGACATATAGGTGGCTATGGAGTGGCCTCAAATACATTGGCTATGTGAAATATGTGTTTCTTTTAATACATTGCATTTCTTGTAGGAAACTGTTTTGAACTATCTCTGTGCCAGTCACCTGGCTGTTCGATGGAATGTTGAAACGCAAATATCTCTAAAAATCTTGACTCAAAAATAGTGAATCGCATAATTTTCAATAAAAAATAATGGAACGGTACCACCGCGGTGGTTATCTCATGATATACAACAGGGTGTAAATATTATGGTAGTCATTATTGAAATGTATAATGGTGGGGGGGTCAAAACAAGTCAAAAAGTTAATATGACCCATGGTCCAAAATCAATAGATTTTTGTCTAAATGGCTTTATGGTTTACAACTTTAAGTGCTTTATATCGACCACAATCACCACAATCTTACCAATTTTTATAATCTAATCTAAAACGTTTTTAAATTGGGTAATTAACAAATAAATGGCATTAAGTTTTTCTGAGTTAAGCCAAAATTTGTATTTAAAACACATATGACCACAGCGCCTAGGTCTTTTATCATTCTTATCGAACCGGCAATCGATCGCAAACGGTACCAGTGGTTAGTTATCGTTTTGCATAGATAAATTACTTTATAGTTTTGCCCAGCATCGGGCGTGTTGTTTTGTTTTTAAATATCGTGGAAATCAATGCAGATATCAGCACTCGGGAATTAGGCCGCCGCGTAGGACTATCGCTTACCATAGTCCATAGAACCCTACGGGAAAATTTTCTTTATCCCCACGATGTACAATGAGTGCCTTGTTACCAGAAGACTATCCTCGCAGACTAACATTCTGTTAGTGGTTTTTGCACAAAAACATTGAATATCCGGATTTTTTTAAAAAAATCCTAGCGACGGACGAATGTACTTTTAAGCGAGACGGAATATTAAATTTTCATAATACTCACACGTGGGCCCAAGAAAATCCTCATACCATTCGTGAAGGTCATTTCCAAAAACGTTTTAAAATAAATTTTTGGGCAGGTATTCTTGACTATCAGGTAATTGGCCCTTTCGAGTTACCCCTAAAGTTGTCAGGAGAAGGATACCTTAGCTTTCTAGCCAATAACCTACCAGAACTTTTGGAACACACCTTAGACAACTTAGACAAACGGAGACAGAATTCGTGGTTTCTTCATGACGGGGCACCATCACACATTTTTAGAGGCGTCATTCAGTATTTGAATGAACATTATCCAAATCGCTGGATCGGTCGAAATGCGCCTGATCCTATCCAGCGAGATCTCCTGACCTCAATCCGAAGGATTTGCAGTATTGGGGAGAACTTAAAGGGATGGTTTATGGGGCTGGTCCAATAACAAATAATAAATGGACAACTTCGAGGACCTAGAGTAAGAAGAAACTGGGTTCGTCGTAATGAAGCTTGTGTAGAAAGTGGAGGATGACATTTTGAACACCGTCTTTAAATACAAAAAAGTGCAGTGTGGGTTTTAAAAAGGAAAACAATGTATATATGAAAATTGTGTTCCCTATTTATAAGCGGATTTTTTTAATACGTTCAATAAACATTCACACACCAGGTGAAGCGCTGAGACAGTAGTAAGTCCGTTTTTTTTAATTGTTTGCATTTTACAGTACATTATCAAATAATATCTAAGAACCAAAAACGACAAACTCGATCTTTATTTACACTGCGTTCCGTCGTAATTTGCGTCTGGCATTGCGGCGCTGTCAGATTTTATTTTATTTTACAGTCGCTTTTCTCTAAAAAATGCCGTTTTGACCCCCATGTTATATGAAACTTTTTGCTTGTTTTAACCCCCTCTATCACCCATTTAAATAATGTCTATCATAACGTTTACACCCTGTATAGAGATTATAGGCTGTAACTCGCGACCTCTACGTAATATCTTGAAAACAGAGTATACTCCTCAAAATCCTCGACTTACAATCTTCATATCGATGCGTATATCACACTTGATATCCTGTGGGCATAGATATTTGGCTCAGTATCATAACTTTCACGAGTTCAGTCTACATTCGTATGTCCCCAAATTAGTTAGTTGTGATTGCCAAGAACGTATATGACAAACATCAAAAAGATGCAAAGTATTAACTGTTCACGCACTCCCAGATATGGTGGATTCATATCAAAAATGCATCTGAACAGAACAACTGTAGAGCTTGGAATTTTAAAAGGTGGTACCGCTCATTATACATTTGAGTACGAGTAGTTGCTTTCATCATTATGCAGTTTTGCAAAAAGTAATTCAGGTTTTTCGACCACAATCCACGAACTGTTTTCGTTTTCACATTCATGTGTTGTCTGAACCAAAACACCAATTTTAAATTTACCAACAACAAAAATAAGGAGTATCTACTTTGCCATATCCGCTATACCCGAAGTCACTAATTTAGATACCTTCTAAATTTTTACCTTAACCATCGATTTAACACTCCTCATTTATTCAACTGAGAAAATACTTCGAAATGTCATTAGGTTGATTGGACGGCCGTTTATACAGAAAGCATACAATTAGAGTTATGAACACAACCCCTATCTTGCAAAATCAATCTTCTTTGTTTGAAGGTAATGAGACAACGTAGAGGTAAACTCATTTATTCGGACTTGGATTGTCTGTATCTTTATCTAAGTGCACCACGTTTTGACTAATAAGTATCTCTAATCATTATCAAGTGTGAAGTGAGAACTTATCCTAAAGGATAAAGCAAAAACATATTTTGTTGTTTGGTATCCAAATAAGGACTTGCATTCCCATACAACTGATTGCCGCCTGTTAAAGAAAGTTGAACAGACTTTATTATGTTCCATTTGGTGATACCAAAGTCCTGGTTTGGATTTAAAATGGTAAACTTACTTTGTATGGGATGATCGCTTTGCCTGGGTTTCCCCAAATATTTCCTTCTTTTTGTAGGTTCCTGAAATATACTTAAATTAGAAATAAGACAGCAGAAACTGCCATCTGCTACCAAAATCGATCACTGCGGTAACAGGTGGCAGCACTTTGCGCTACCTTATTTCGATCAACCTGATACCCTGAGTAGACTTGTTCAGCTTTTGTTCGTTTTCCCCTGAGACCACGACTACGCCATGCTGAAGAGTTGACAATTGGCACAACACAGCTGTCCATGGTTGACCAACTGTGGTCGGACTAACAACAGCTATATTATCAGTTCATACTTAAATTAGTTCCAGCTCCTTCCATCTGTGTACGAAGTTCGACTGTCCCAACCTTTAGTTCAACACTAAACTTGCTCCTGGCTCAGTCTAAGCTCGACCTCTTTTTCTAATTTCCTCCTTATGTGTCGGTAGAAATAAATCAATTGCTAGCAGAATCGCAATTGTTATGGCAAATGATGCATCAGAAGTCCTATTGATTATGCCTCCAGAGGAAAAAGCTATACTGACGACGTTAATAACTATCAAGACATGTTTAAGAAAACATACTATATAGCGGTGTACTCAGTGAATGCTCCTCATTGCTCAGATAAAATCCTACTTACTCGGTAACCAATGAGTATTCAAGCTACTCTTATATATTTTTATACACTACTCGCCAAGTTTCACTTTGCTCCACTACTCACATCATCCTTATTCTACCGTGACAATTGCTTTTTGGCGGATTCGTTTCGGACCACACTGAAAAGATTGATATTCCGGACTATCCAGAACGTCCACCTTTTTTCTACAGGAAACTATGTATCTTGATTATCTGAAGTTAGGATATGTGTCCGTATACATTCAGGGCTCCATTAGAGAAATAGAGTTGAGCTGAATACCAACAAACATCTTTGATCCGTTTATCCTGCACCATAACACAAAAAATGGCGTCAGGTAGGTTGACTCTGCACTTCCTACGCATCAGCGTCATCAATTCATAAGTGATTATTAAGTTCAGCGCAATATGAATATTCCGAGAAAAAAATGAGTTACGAACATGTACAGCAGAGAAAATAAATGGATTGTCAGTCAAACAGGCTCATACAATTAGTCCATAGATATTCTTTCCCTGCCCAACCGGTAGCTACTGTCCATCTGGCAACGTTGTTCCTTTCCACATTTGCGGGACTGCGCCAAGCGCGGCATCGCTATCGCCATGTGTAAGAATTTCATCAACATTCGAGCAATAAGTTATAGGCAAGCCAAGGATCACAGTAAACCTTCTAGTTATACGTCGGGAAGGAAGGTTTGTAAGAAATGAAGAGAGGTCGGTTTTACACCTAGACTATTGCAAAAGTACGAGCCATAAAGCGATTCCTTTTAAAGATAAATTATTGCCATAAGGTTGATTCCCAACAAAACGGTGCAATTCGAAAGATGTAAATTGGGAGGCTGGGAGCACGCTGCGATGATTTAGGACTTTCGGGAAGGCTCCCGTGATATATGGAGATCGTTATGAAAAATATCTAGTTCGCTCTGGTGAAAGAAAAAATAATGGACGTTTTCTTCTCTGCAATCGCCGCAAATATAAATAGCTTTCTGTGTGCGGGTCGTTCACAAAAGCCAAAGAGATTACTCCCAGTGATCGAGCACACCTGAAATGGTACTTGAGGAAAGAGGAAAATGTTCCTCACCATTCATTTCCCCTGACCTCGGAGCGTAACATTCACGCTGTTATTAGAGGAATCTCAGCGTCAACTGCTGAGCACGAAATCAAAGAGATATACTGCCCTCCACATAATGCACTTGAAGCGCAACGGCGGCGTGTCCATGCCTTTGGTGGTGGTGATCCTGCCTAAGACAGAAAAATCACAGCAAGTGTTCAACGAACATGAACTGCTGGGGCTCTCTATCAGAGTTGATGTTCAAAAGAACTCTCGACTCATTGGGCAGTGTTACCGCTGTCAGAAATACGGACACGCGCAATCGTATTGCACTGCACCTCTGAAGTGTCTCAAATGTGCTCAAGACCACATGATACACCTGTGCCCTCAAACAGGACAAGAGGCGCGCAAATGTGCGAACTGTGGAGGGGACCATCCGGCCAACAGTTCTATCTGTAGATTTATTCCTAGGAGAAACATACAGGTCATCGCATAAAGGCGAGTAAAATCATACGCAGACGCGGCAAAGGTTGACATTTTAGCTGCCTCTGCTGTCCCGAGCTCACCTTCGACTGCTCAAAAAGTAGACCTGGCAACAGCGCTCAGGATAAATTGCTAGGTACAATAGTAGACAGCCTGCATTCATTAAAATGCTTTTCTGGAATTGTTTGGGGATATTCCCAAAAATGGGAATTTCATCAAGTACTTTTGGATGAGAGTATAGATGTGGCTCTGTTGCAGGAAACATTGCTTAATCCGGGAGATCGTCTAGCTTTCCCGAATTATGATGTTATTCGAGTCGATAGATTAACTGGACGGGGTGGCGGCTTGGCAGTCCTAGCAAAACGTGGTATTGACTACCATAGAAGCACAAATACCGAAATGCAGAGCAGTGAGGCGGCTTCCGGGGGGGTCAATATAATGGAAGGTGTCCCACTGATGATCACATCGGTGTATGTCAGGTGTGGTGCCATGCTGCAGGAAGCGGGCTGGAATTCCTTATGGACTATCTTTGCTTTAATTCTTTTTCTAAATCGTTCATCCTTTGGTCCGCTTACTGTAGCAGGGGACTAACTGCAAACACAGAGCATGGCATTCTAGGTTGAATTCCATCAGTGGGATTCGACTATACAACCATGTGATACGAAACGGCTACCTTATATACAGTACTGAAGAGCCCACGTACCACCCATTTAATCACCTTCAGGCACCATATGTCATCGACTTTGCAATATCTAGAAACTGTGGATACAGTATCACTTCTCGAATCATGTATGACGTTTCTATCCATCATCTTCCTGTTGTACTGGAAGTATGTAATGAGCAAACATTGGAAGAGGGAACCTCTCCCAGGAGACGGGTTGATTGGGAACTATACAAGCTGTATCTTAGAGAGTTCCCCAATATCCCGATCATAGATGATCAGAACGGTATAGATGCGGCTCAAGCAGAGTGGACAAGCTTCGTTAAGAAAGCTTTGCAGCGTGCAGCTGTCCTTTCTGTACAACAACACGGCAGACCTTTTCTCCCGCAGACATTCGTCAGACAATTTCTGACAAAAGGGCTGCAATTAAGCAAGCGAAATGGTCTTGTCATCCTGATGACATTCGCAGAGCGACGAAACTTGTTCATGAAGTAAGAAATGCTCTCCGTGAATTCCACAATCAGCAATGGTACGACTATTTGGCGGGGATGCTTGACTCACGTACTCCTCTCTGGAAAGTGGCGAAGTCGCTCAGAAACGGAAAGCGAGAACAACACTTGCACAAGCACGGTCCTGGGGGCATAGTCTTCAGGACAGAGGACAAGGTTGAGGTTTTCGCTGATGCTATGGAACGGCAGTTCTCTCCTAACTATGATCTTGATAATGATTTCGACGAGGAGCAACAAATTGTAAGATCCGTCAGGAGATATTCTAAGGCCAACGGCAACAGTGATCCCGGCGCCGCCATTCGTGATTCTTCCTCAGAAGATTCTTCTTCGGAAGATTTTTCAGCTGAACAGTTGCACAGGACATCAGCGGCTTCTCCCGAGATCCCGCAGTGCACACCAGCAGAGCTTCAAGGTCATATGAAAGATCTTAAAGTGCGTAAAGCGCCTAAAGAGAATCAAATCACTAATAAGGCGCTGAAGCTGCTTTCACGGAAGTCCTTGACTTATCTCGTGGCTATTATCAATATCATGCTAAGGATCCAGTACTTTCTATTGGCATGTTATAATGATTCCAAAGAAGGTGGGTTCGATATTTCCCCAGGACTATCGACACATTAGCCTACGGTTTGCTCGCTGAAAAGGTGATTCTACGTCACCTTGCGAATTTCTCGTCACATCAAAATGTGATTCCTGACGTGCAGTCGGTCTGAGCATAGTAGGGAGTTACAGGCAGTTAGGCTTGTGGAGCGAGTAACCAGGGGCTTCACACTTAACGAAAGTGTTGGCATCTTGCTTCTGGATGTCTCGAAGGCATTTGACAAGGTGTGGCATAAGGGCCTTCTCTATAAACTAATTCAAAAGGGCATTCCATTTTGGCTCCTAAAACGTTTGAAATTCTTCCTTGAAGGTAGGAAATTTCAGATCAAAATTAATAATGTCTTGTCGACAGTGCGGCTCATCAGAGCCGGGGTCCCTCAGGGTTCGGTTCTAGGGCCAATCCTTTACTTACTTTTCACGCATGATGTCCCTTGCCCTAGCGACTGTGAAGTTTATGTATATGCTGATGTCACTGCTCTGGTGGCCCAGTCGCGTTTCGGGAATCTGGTTCGCGACAGGTTACAAAGTGCGGTGGATGAGGTATTGGAATGGGCAGATCGGTGACTAATCAAAATTAATTACTCGAAAACGCAGGCTATCTATTGTACTAAAAAACGTAGCGACGCCCCACCTGAGGTTTCAGTGAATGGAGTTCGCATACCGTGAGGAAATTCTGCTAAGTATCTCGGTGTCACTCTTGACAGGGGTGTGACCTGGCAGAATCACACTGAAGTGTTAAAAACTAAATTCCAAATTACGTTTCGGCAACTCCACCCTATGCTATGTAGAACCTCAAAATTAGGTTTGGTCAACAAAGTTCGGCTATACAAGATGGTTATCAGACCAGCAATCACTTACGTATGTGCAGCATGGTGTTTTCTTGCCAAAAAGCATATTCGTAATCTGCAGGTTTTGCAGAACAGAACCTTGCGAACCATCACTAACGCACCATGGTATGTCTTCAACGAGACTCTTCACAGAGACCTCGACAACCCTTACCTAAGGGACTACTCGTACTTCAAAAATTCGGCGCAGTTACGTTATAGTCAAGCGGAATCGCACAGCAAGACTCTGTTGCTTGAGTCAGTAGACTACACAGTCGAGCAAGTTCGCAAGCACATAAGACCGTGGCCTTGCACTGTGATCAAAATCAAATCGTGCAATTCTATATTCAACCAAAAGTACGATTTTTGCGACACACAAATTCCTAAATTAATTTTTGGATTAATTTAAAATAACCGAATACCAGTTAACAATAGCAAGGCATCCCTTTAACCGGCGCACTTCACCCTCTTTGCTCTTCCCCCTTCCTTCCTTTCTTTCTTCTTCCTTTCTTTCTTCTTCCTTTCTCCCTGACTTCGTCTTGTATCTGGGCAACCAGACCAGACAGACCTACTGACCTACGATACTTTAACAAAGAGCGAAGGTCCCACGGACCGCCGTGACGGACAATGACGAATACAAGCACCACGAAGGATCAACTACTGCATGGCAATACGCAACAAAATGGCGGCGTCGCATTTTGCATTGGATTCCACACAGCCTTAAAATCATAGAACTAAATATTTCACTGTCATTCGTCATTACTGTCACCATTGATGGTACTGCCTGTCAGTATGTCAGCACTACCCTTTTGTATTTTCTCAAAAATGGATGCAAACAGGGAGATTCTAAAGAAGCAACGGTAGACCTTCGGATTTAGTGGAAGTATATATATATATATATATATATATATATATATATATCTAGATACCTACATACACTTATTATCTACCTTTTCCACAGTTCCATCACCATATTGCCGAAACTACGAATCAAATAATTTGTCGCTGCTCTTGAATTTGTTCCTAGACTACATTTGGATATCCACAATTGGGGATCAGACAATTTTCAAGAGGTAAACCACTTTCGGCCATTTGTATTCATATACAACTTTGACACAATTTTGACAAGCCACGTCAGTGATACAAAATTCTAAATACTGAGTGTGCAATGACTCGGAGAAAGAAAAAGGATGAAAATGAGACTGTAAACATTAGCTGTGATTCTATTATGTCAACGCAAGAAACATGTGAGTACTTGAAAAAACAGAATAAATTATTACAACAGGAGTTATTAGAAAAAACGAAAGATTTAGAAAATTGTCAAGCATTACTTTTGGAAAAAGAAAAATTAATATACCACCTATCAAACGAAAACAGAAGATTTCAACAACAGTATGATCTTATTTCTTCAAACATAGTCGATAGAGACTGTATAGTAACACCACTTGAGACACTTCTTAGGAGAATTGAGAAGTTAGAGGAAACAACAACAAAAAATTCCACATATGCCCAATCAGTTATAAATTCACCATCAAACAGTAAAGAAAGGACACTTAAAAGTCTTATCATTACCCCTGAACAACAACAGTCTAACTACAGAACTAAGAACGAACTGAGCAGAAATTTGAATTTATCAAAAATAAACATCAAAATTGAAACTGTTAAGAACTGTAAAAATGGTGGTATTGAATTATATGTGGAAGATCGCTACCATAAGAAGCTAAAAGAAGAAATTGGAAAGAATCTGCCATCAACATATACAATATCCGAACCGAAAATGTTTAATCCTAAAATAAAAATTGTTGGCTACCACTCTGAAGAAAAACTTCAAGAACGTGAAATAGAAGAAGATATTATGCGACAAAACCACTTTATAACAAAAGAAAATTTAAAAATCACCTATGTTAGATTCCTTCCTCAAAAAAAGATGAATATAGTTTACGCAGAGGTGTCAGGTAAACTATTCAGACAAATATTTGATAATAATGGAGGGAAAATTTTAATTGGTTTTCAAAATTTATCAGTTTATCCTAATAATGAGGTAACTCAATGTACAAATTGCTTCAAGTTTAATCACTCTGGTAAGAAATGTAATAGTGATAAAGTATGCTTCAAATGTGGAGAAGAACATGATGATACTTCATGCAACAAATCTACTAATCCCATTTGTTGCAACTGTGTATATTCAAACAAAAAATATAATAAAAACTATAATACACATCACTCCCCTACAGATAAATGTTGTGCTGTATTTAAATTTTTCCAACAAAGACATATATCAAGAATTTTATTCTAAATTGCTAAGGACTTAGAATATTTATGAGTAGATACATTACAGAATTTGGACCTGAAATAATTAAAACAAATATTTTAGACGTTTTACCTACAACAAAGTTACGTTTTTCTAATAATATTGATTCAGGATTGAACATCTTTCACACGAACATAAGGAGCATTCATAGAAATATGAATGAACTTCATGCCTTGTTGGATATACTAGATTTTAAATTTGATGTTATAGTGTTAACTGAAACATTTAAAGTATATGATACAAGTTTGATTGAAATTCCCAATTATGATTTATATTATAACGATGGTAGTTTTAATAAAAATGACGGGGTTCTGATTTATGTAAGACAAAATTTGAACAGTGGGTATGAAATTATTAATATAACTCAAACAAAACTTTTACGAGTTATTCTTCAAAAGAATAATAAATGGATACAGATCATTGGTGTGTACAAATCACCCTGTATATCTGTAACAACATTTAACGGTCAATTACAAGATTATCTAGAAAACAGTAGAAAATTTGACATCAACTTATTCATTGGAGACCTTAACATTAACATATTAGATCATAACAATCAAAATATTCAAGATTATTTAAATATAATGGCTGAACATGGTTACCTGTCAGCCATTAACGAAATGACAAGAGTAGAAGGAAACAGTGGGAGTTGTATAGATCATATGTTTATAAATTCACGTTTAGAACTTGACAAAATATATTCAGCAATTCTAAAATACAATATTTCTGATCATTTTCCTACTTTGCTCAAAATCGATCTTGAAAGTACATCAACCAAAATTGAAAAGACTGTGAATAATACAAAAATTTTCATTGATTATGAAAAACTAAATAACAACTTACTCAATGAAAATTGGATTGTAGTATATAACGAACCTAATATTGAAAATGCATTTGTCCTTTTTATATCTAGCATTGAAGGCAATATTGCTGAATGCACCAAAACAGTAAAGATTCCACGAACACAAATAAAAAGACAAGCATGGATATCAAAAGGGATTATTACCTCCATCAACAAAAAAATAGAATTATATAAGGAAACCAAAAAATACCCTTATGATGTTAAACTTTTGAATGAATTTAAATCATATCGAAACAGATGGACAAAAATAATTAAAGAGGCTAAAATTAAATATCTCCAAGACGAGTTTGATGATCTACAAAATTGTTCGTCCAAAATGTGGCAATTTATCAATAAAATACAAGGCAAAAAACAAAACAACAAAATTAATACAATTAAAAAAGAAAATGGTGAACTAGTGAGTAATGATGTAGATATAGCAAATGAATTTTGTGAATATTTTTCAAAAATCGGGAAAAGGTTGTCAGAAAGCATAAAAAACGCGGAGAAATTAAATTATAGTAAGACCAGATTATATAACTCATTATATTTGGAACCGACCGATACGCATGAAATAAAGACAATAATCAATGAATTGAAATTAAGAAAATCTCCAGGTCTAGATAATATAACAGCGTATACTCTCAAAAGAATAAATTGCAACATCTGCGGCATACTATCATATTTGATAAATTCTTGTATGAATAAAGGAATATTCCCTTCATGTTTAAAACACGCTATGGTAAAACCATTATTTAAATCTGGAGAAAGAGAAAAACCCATCAACTACCGACCAATTTCCATCTTAACAAATTTTTCTAAAATATTTGAAAAAGTGTTAAAAACACGATTCACCGAATTTGCAAAAAAATATAACTTAATAGCGGAAGTGCAATATGGTTTTCAAGAAGGCAAATCTGCTCAAGATGCTATTGTAAAATTAACAAATAAAATATACACGAATCTCGATATTGGCAAACCAACTGCTTGTGTTTTTGTTGACTTGGCAAAGGCATTCGACTCTATTACTCATGAATCGCTTTTAAAAACTTTAGAAAACTTAGGTTTCCGGGGAATAACATACAAACTTATAGAAAATTATTTGTCAAATCGAACACAGTGCGTCAAAATTAATAACACATTCAGTGAACCCCATATTATATCACACGGTGTACCTCAAGGCTCAGTATTAGGACCCATTTTATTTAATCTATTTATCAACGATTTGTTCAAAATAAATAGTACAGGTAAAGTTATCGGTTTTGCGGATGATACAGCTATTCTCTATGAAAGCAACCAGTGGCATACACTAAAAACCACAATCGAACATGATTTCAAAACATTTATAAATTTCTTTTCGGAAAGAACTTTGACAATTAATTACAACAAAACACACTATATAGCATTTTCTTGTAACGACAGGCTCTCACCGTAATTTAAAAAACTTGAAATTCATACAAGCAGTGGTCTCAAAGAGATTCAGTCAGCCGATAAAATAAAATACTTAGGCGTGATTTTGGACAAACACTTAAAATGGGATACCCATACAGAGTACCTTGTGAAGAGACTGAGATGTATTATTCCAAAATTCAGGTACTTCAGAGAGATATTCTAGATAAGAAATATCTATATAATCTATATTATGCTCTTGTTTATCCTCTATTACTTTACGGAATTTTGGCTAGGGGGGAGTTATGAATAATAATTACAAAAAGGTTGAGGTCATCCAAAAATTAATTCTAAAATTGATCCTCCATAGGGAGATTACTTATTCAAGTGATTTTCTATATGTGGAGGCTCAGCTATTAGATTGCAGACAAATTTATTTTTATTGTGGTCTAATACATTATTTCAAATATTCAAAATACTTTAATCGTACCATTCATAACTACCCAACAAGTTTCAATCAAAATTCAATGTGTATTCCACAAACATCAAAAACCATTACACAACGATCTCTGTTTTTCTTGGGACCAAAATTCTACAAGAGTCATACCAGAGTCATTAAAAGTAATTAAATCAAATAAATAATTTAAAAAGGAACTAAAAAAATGGATTTTACAACAACCAAGGTACTCCATCCACGAAATTGTAGATCTGAAAAATCATTATCAAAATCAATAATATTTTACTTACACTAACATCCATACTTCTACTTCAGTTCTAATTGTCTGGATATTTTTCCTGACATTACCATAATAATTCACCAAATTATACAGTATTAACGGGTTTTTTCTTTTTTTTTTTTTCATACACTGACTGTACTATTAGTTTTTATTTTGTACAAACCCAAACACAAGTGCAAACTTTTTTTGGGTGCTTTATGTTTATTGTGCACAATATTTGATATTTACTTGTATCTTGTGACAATAAACATTATTATTATTATTATTATATCAAAGCAGCAGTTATATTTTATGTTGCTGTAGCATCTAAATACGTCCCCAGGAATGTATTTACAATAGTCACAACCACAGAAGGATAAATTACTTCACATGCATCATCACACGGATTTTTTTAGATAAGAATTGTTCGAAAGGATGTCAAATACGGGTATATAGCATGTTTTTAGCTTGTTATCAGAATTGCATGAATTATAATCTAATCACGTTAGAAGAAAAGATTCCTTGTTTGAGAAATAATCGTAAAGTCTGGTTTTATTTCTGCAAGTCGTTCAAAATATGGACGCATAAAATGGGTACAAGAATTTTTTTGGGAAAACTTTTTATTTGACAACAAAGAATGAGAAAACGTATTTTTTGGGAAACAATCGAAAGTGTTGGCAGGATCGAAAATACTCTTCATATAAGGTTTTTAGGTATTTATGAGACCAACAAAATGAGCCTACGCGTAAAAAGATTCGACTAATATCAAAAAAGTTATGGCCGAAAACCGAGACAACCTGCAGGTTTTGGCACTGGTTGGTAATGCGACTATGGTTTCTCGTAGATATTTGAAATTCGTCAAATTCGTAGGATTCGTACTTCTAAATAACCACAACAAAATTGGTCAAGTAGTTTTTGAGAATTTCTAATTGTTTATCCAAAAACACGTGTTTTCCGGCCATCACTACTAGTCTAGTCAGCAATATACAGGGTTAGTTCAAAGGGAATTTTATAGCAAAATGCACTAGCTTACCTTGCCGATATGAATCGCAAACCATTCCGGAGGATAAATGTTATTTTTATGCAAAAAGGGATGGGTTACGTTTTTTCTTGTAAACAAATTCAGACATGTCATATTTGTGAGTAATTCGCAACAAAAGATGACAGACACATCCGCTTTGTTTTAAAATCTGTATAGTAATGCATGTTTTTCGAATATCGTAGCGCATTTGTTCAATAACTCACGAATACGAAATGTTTAAATTTGTTTAGAAGAAAAATCGTAACCTTTGTTTTTCGCATAAAAATAGCATTTATGTTTCGGAATGGTTTGTGATTCATATCGGAAAGGTAAACACGTGTGTTTTGCTATTAAATGCTCTTTGAACGAACCTTGTATATATTGTTCAATAAACTAGTATGGTAGGAAACCGGTGTTTTGGGATAAACAATTAGAAATTCTCAAAAAACTATTTGACCAATATAATTCAGTTTTGTTGTTGTTATTTAGAAGTATGAATCCTACGGATTTGACGAATTTCAAGTAGTTGAGTGAAATTATCGTCGCACTACCAACAAGTGCCAAAACCTGCATTTTGCCTCGTTTTTCCGCCATAACATTTTTGCTATTAGTCGGATATTTTTACATGTGGTCCCATTTTGTAGGTCTCATAAATACCTAAAAAATTTTTATGGTTAGACTATTATCACCAAAATACCTAACATAGTCTCTGTTTTAGTGTTTCTATTATTACATATTGAATATTATGTGCTGTATGTTATTATTTGAACATGTACGATTTACATGAAGATTTTGTGACCATTCAGCTATACTTCACTGGGAAAATGTTACATGACCAGTATTTACTGTCGTACGTACCATTAGTATTTACTCATATTTCCGTTAAACTTAATGGGTTTCTATATAACCTTATACACCAATAAATAATTACTCATACCCTGGTTACATGGTCAATATACTAAATATCTTTATTAATGAGGCCAAGCTTGGACAGAGGTCTACTCTTACACATACCACATTCCATGATCAATACTGGCAGATCATACTAAATACTGGATGTGTGAAATGCGCTTTAGTGTAATTTCATAAGCATTCCTTCAAGATAGTTTTGAATTAGGATCCTTCATAAGCAACCGTGTCATTCTTATGGCTATAGATATTTTTTGATATTTCATTGCAAATCTACATTCATCTGATAACAAGTAATTATGGTCACCAGAAAACGACGCTAAACAATTTTTCTGATTTTATTATCAATAGGTTTTGTAATATTGTTTTTAAACAGTTGCAGAATAATCTGAACGAAAGTAGTATTTTTTAACAAAAAACATTCGTGCAGGTGCAAAAATCTTCGGATTCGATATTTGTTTCCACCAGCACCAGGGTTGTTATGTTTTAATCAAAATGTTTAAAACAAATGAAGGTGTTTTAAATCAATTTGCTTTAAACTGCTTAAAACGTGTTTTATAGACTGTTTTTTTATCGTTTGTGAATTATTCAAGTTTTTTTATGTTTTTAAGAATGACTAAAATTGATTTTATTTTGCGAAACGAAACTAAAAGGGCCATATGTTAAATCACATATGTACTAAAAGATATACTTTATTTTTTACTGATTAATCAAACATGAAAATAGGGAACTAATACTAGTGGAAAAAAATCTGTTTCTTAACGAACTAGTGAACTAAATAAGCTGCATTGAACTCTAATACTAGTAGCAGAATAATCATATAATATGACTGTGTATTGACTTGTATAATAACATTAAATAAGATACTTAACAAATTTCTATAAAAGTATACAAACCATCTTATTTAACAAAGAATAAAAATATCCTTTAATCCATATTTTTTAAATATAAAATCTTCGAAAATGTACATAGAACAAATTTTTAGTTTTCACTACTTTTTACGGAACTTCAAGTAAAAAAATGTACCGTTTTCACAATTCTCCAAGCTACTTAACTTTGAGGAAATAGGTTCGGTAGAAACATCATCATTGTCGGTATCACAACTATATGTATATATGAATATTTTGTTTTTCTAACAAACTTCCTTGTTTAAGTTGTTTACAATTTTTAATATGCTCGGGCATTCTAGCCACCACTATATCCATATTGCATGTTAAACATTTTGCTCTTTCATTTATTTTTGAGTCAGCTTTGGCATCAGTGTCTTTAAAATATTTCCACACGGGATCCTTCCTCCCCCCTGTCATTACATTTCTTTGTTTGCTGATCTTTAATAAACAAAGTACAAAACACACCACCACGCCATGACTTCGCACATTTGACTGCTGGAGGTCGCAACGCGAAAAATTACCCAAAGGTAAACAGTACTTCCCCGACGTCCGCACGGTAGTTTCCCGACGACCGTTTTTAAATTAGAGATGTGCTCTGATAGAGCTGCATCAGAAATAGTAATAACACTTTCAAGCAACTTCATTAACGTTGCTAGATTATATAATCAATGGTTTTTTATTTCTTTTACTATTTTAAACATGTATTGACAGTGTTTTAAACATGTTTTTGTCAGCTAAATTTGAATGTTTTAGACAAAAAAAAAACAGTTTTAAAAAACAAAAAAACGTTTTTTTCAACCCTGACCAGTACTCATGCTTCTTGCTAAAATATTACTCAGCAACGTGTTTTTTCGATTTTTTGCAGAAAAATTTGATGCCCTTTTGATATTACTTATGAATAATCACCTTTTTTGATTCAGTTACTCGGTTTTAACAGGATGTATTGTAATGTAGTGGAAGAAAGGTTATTTATGTTTTTCAATGAAAATGGGCGTCCTACATAGTGGGCTCTTCAATTTTCAATCGCCGATACTCCCTCCCGAGGCGAGCAAATTCCTATGCTCACCACTCTTTTGAGATTAAATTTGGTTCGGTAAACCGGTGCAGGTTGGAGTTATTGAAGAAATACCCGGTGAACTTATAGTCGGTTTTTTATCAATAACCGCCCCTTCCTAATAGGAGTCAGAGAATAGACCACCCGCAACTTTGCTTCCGGTGCCTTGATAGTGGCTCCAAAACAATTCTATTTTTGTTTTTAATTTTATGTTCTGTGGTATAGCAGTCAAAATGCTAATCACTGACTAGATCATCACAGATGTCAAACTCAATAATTACGTTCGGCTTGCCCACCTGACTTTGTTTTAACGGTAAATAACATGTGGATTATTCATCTGCTGGTGTTTTTTTCAGTTTGTTCAGTATCTGTTTATCGCGCTATTATTGTGCACATTTAATTATTAATCATAAAATCTGTGATTATCAATGGATTATTCCATATTAAAATAAATACAATAAGGCTGCCAAGGGTGTAAATTTGTATCAATCAATTACTTCACAAAGTATAACAGAGCAACCAACTATCATACGACCCTCAAAGGTCCTTTTTAATATGGACTGTGTTTTCATTGTAATAGAAAAAGAAATATGAAACAACAGAAACGAAATGAGCCCAAAAAGCAATGCAGAATGTTAAATAGATAGAGCAAAGAAAATTCCAAATTTGAAAACTTCAAAAATTCAATTCAAAAAGGCTCCACGAAACGAAGTAGCTTTGGTTTCCGGTTGGTTTTTTAAGGCGGTTGGTGGTTCTGTAGTCCAGTCCAGAATATCCACATTTTCGAGTATTTACTGTTCACATGTTTGGAGTTCTGCCACCCCGACTACACCGTCCCTACTAATTGATGACACTTATCCAGCAGATGGTCTGAGTATTCCATCCCACCGTTAGACGAACAGCCGATGATGCTGCTCTCCGCTCCTGAGAGCTCTCCTCCATTGTGCCGCTGTGCGTTCAACCTGCCATCCTAGCTGTGTCGAACATCGTTCATCCAGAACTGGCCGATACGACCGCTTTTTTATTTCTAGGGTTTCGAGATTTACTCATTGTAGGCAGTTCACAAGCGGATTAACAATCTAATTTGAGCTCCTTATAGCAGTTGCGGTGTCCTGTTATTTAGGTTTCTGCCTACATGGCTGTACTTTTGTCAGGTTGCCAGTTGTATCAAATGATACTAAATTTATAGCTGCCCATGATTTCCATAGTTACAACCGTAAGTTTCTACTTCACCCTATATAACTCGAATTTCATCTGCTTCGGTCACATCTCGGATGGTTGCATCCTCCAAATTAACCCTTGGATATCTCCGAAGTCCGCATAGTCCGTGTTCCAGCGCGAGAGGGCTTACGGCAAATCCTGTTGACCTCTTAAATCTCAGTTAGCTAGGGATATAGTTACCTGCTGCTAGCCTGCTGTGGATGCGACGCTTCCCTGCTTGCTTGCTTGCTGCGTGTCAGGCAAATCTCTTTTCAATAACGGTTGACGGCAATTGCAGACGTCATGGAAATTAGAAAGTTGTAGTGTCAGCGCTATCTATAATCGGAAAGTCATTATGAAGCTCTTATTATGGAGCACATCAGCGTGCCAGGTATTGTCCTCGATGTATCGATAGGTGGAATTAGCAATCCGACATGACTGACCAATCTTGGAGCAACAGGTCTAGAAAACATTTTCTGTGCCGCAACTTGCTACAAATGTCCAGAAATGTACGCGGTGAGCAAGTACCATGAAATTTGCATTTTATATCGTTTTATAAAACAACATTATTCAATCCATAAAAGGTCAATGGCGTACATAGGGAAGTTCAATAAGCTGGGGTTATTGTTAAAAATTCACGTTCGTCCCATTTATGGCGACAAAGGATCCATTTAGCTTCGAATAAAAATTAATAAGAGCTTAAGTCTGATCAGACAGAAAGAAAAGTAAGTGTATTACAAAACGATGTAGAATAGGTGCGATAATTGCAAGTGTTTTGTGGTAGCGATGTGAAGATCCTAAAAGTCGCTAACATTCAAGGTGACAGTACTCGGACGCTGAATTGAAAAAACCGGAATCATATTTTGTACTCTACATTTCAAGTAAATCATTTATTGCTATTTGGGTACCGGGAACGGTGTTGTTTCACCTATTGGTTGATCTTCAAACGATAGGTCAGTATCTGGGAACTATGTCCTTTTTGTCTCAAAATTTGATAAAAACATCATGACAAAGTGTCCTATTTTGGTTCTAGTCGATTTCCTATGTACTGTGGTCGCAGTTTTTTTAACAATTCAGACTATTTTTTGCACTTTTTGTGGCTGATCTACAAAAAATTCGCACATTTCCGCCACTCTTTTGTTTTGCCTGAAAATATGCATATGAAAACATCTATAAACTCTTTCTTTTTGCATTTTCTTAGGCTTCTTGATGGCTACCAGTCCTGGATAGTAGCGAAGAGATATTTATGAAGGATAGAGGTTTATTAAAATATCACAATTTGTTTTATCCCGTTGGGTACCACTACGAGGGTACTACGATATGTATTCTAAATATTTACTTCGACGAGGATGGAACATAATGCAGCCATTTAGCACATGCTACATACTAATTAGTCTAAGACAGTTTGAAACATATTAATTGTGTCTTCAGTTTGCGTGCTAACGTTATACACTGTTCAGCGTATTTCAGTATGAAATATTTTTTTATAAACTTTAGGGCTCATCTGTAACAGTGCAAAAATTTCAGCTTTAAATATGCAAACACGAGTATGAAGGAATCTTGGAAAAAAATTGTTTTCTTCGCTACAAAAGGTGATGAACACATCCGCATTGTCTTAAAATGTGTATAATAACGTACGTTTTTCGAATATCCTAGCGAACCTGTTCAGTTACCCACAAATACGAAATGTTTGAATTTGCTTAGAAGAAAAAACCTAACCTTTCGCAAAACAACGGCAATTATCTTTCGGCATGGTTTGTGATTTATGTCGGCAAGGTAAACTCGTTTATTTTGCTTTAAGATGCACTTTGAACTAACTCTGTATATTGCTCAGTAAACTAGTAATGACGGCCGGAAGACAAGTGATTTGGGATAATCAATTCGAATTTCTCAAAGACTACTTGAGCAATCGACTCCAATTTTGTTGTGGTTACTTAGAAGTGTGAATCTTACGGACTTGTACAATTTCAAGTAGCTGCGTGACATTGTCGTCGCATAAGCAGCAAGTGACAAAACCTGCATTTTGCCTCGGTTCTCGGCCATAACTTTTTTACTATTAGTCGGATCTTTTTATGTGCGGTCTCGTTCAGTAGGTCTCATGAACAGCTAAAAATCTTAGTCGGAGAACTTTTTGGTTCCTGCCAATACTTTCCATTGAATCCCAAAAAGCATTTTTTCTTATTCTTTGTTGTGAAATATAAAAAGTTTTTCCACAAAAATTGGTCTACCCATTTTATGTTCATGTCCATGTTTTAAATACGCTCTTGAACAACTTGCATCAATAAAACCAGACTTTATTCGCAAACCAGGGTATTTTCGTCCAATATGATTAAACTAATTGAACTTCTTACTACAAAGTGCACTACCCGTTCGATGAAGGTTTCAGAAGTGCGGACAATTGACTTGGTTGCAGTTGTTTTAAAAATTGTTACGTACACAGATGTGTATTAAAAACTTTGTGGAGTTGTGATATCAGTATCGAATTTTTGTATAAAACCAAATTAATGATTTACTACTACTGCTTGAGGTAGATCTCTGCTCGGACGTTACCCCCCGTCATCTGTCGATCTATGTTTGATATCCCCAATGAATGAAATCGTATGTGATTGAAATATTTTATCAGGTATGATTTTAATGCTGTTTGAGTATTTTAGAATACCGGAGACGCTTATTCAGAACTTATATAGACAATATAGGGTACCCACGCATAAATAAATCATAATCAAAAAGGTGGCGATTTTACCCAAATAAGGATTTTACCAGGATAAACATATATCGCGCCGGGCGGACAGTCGCTTAGTGCAGTCATAGTAGTAGGTATGCTACCACATCCAAAATTAGAAAGTGCCCATGCCTGGCTTTTTGTTATACGATATTCTTGAGGTTGTAGATCTGAGAGATATTTCTTGTGACTGATCAACAATGAGATAACTGCCCCAATGTGGTCGAGCGTCTCAAAATGAAACACACCTAGAAGTATAGATCCCTATTTTCGTCAAAACAAAAAACAATATGTTCCTAGGTTTTTCATATAATTAAATGTTCCGTCACAACGTCGTCAATAGAGATGAATTTGACCCTAGAAGAGCCTCTTCTATCAGTTCCAAAGAATGTAGTTCCTTGAAAGGTTACAGAAGCCGGAGGAATTTATCAGAAACACGAAAAGCATCTCAAAATGAACGTTTAGGACGTTTTCGTTTTCGCTCGTAACCTCTGCCACTGCATTCTTGGTATAGCAGTAACAGAGAACCAACTATTACAAGACAGACAGGCTGAGTAGGGTCTTTTTGCTTTCCATCTCTGCGACCATAACCAACCGAATACACTGTTGTTCATGCTCTTTAGCAACCATCAGTACGGTACAGGTCTAGTCATTTGTCTCCACATGACTAGACATGTACCGTACTGAAGTTTCCTAAAAAGTACGAAGCAGTGTTGTACGCGGTTGGTTGTGGTCGCAGAGATGAAAAGCAAACAGATCTATAGAGAAACTACAGAGTTTTCTGCTGCCATTATAAGGCCTGGCAGCACCGTGACGGGTGTAACTATCCATAGATGTACGTTGCGCCAAGTGGCTTAAGTGATACAATAGGTAGCTTTATGATTGCATTGCCAATGTATTGCAACCTCATAAAGTTCGAAGATAACACATCTCCAATCTCCATCCACTCTGACGGAACTATACGATTTTCTTTAGAGTAATCGTATTTATTCAACCCGAGTTTCGATATAAGGAAATTGACATCGGCAGCATTGCCCCCATTTTATTTATGGATCTTATATCGACAAATATGCTTTCCCTTATTTAGACCCTCAGATGATTTACAGCGTTGACAATCACTCTGTAGGGCAGTGAGGCTCTACCCTGATTTTTAAGGATGTTCTTTTGTATTTTAACTTCTCACCTCATTATCTTGATGTATATATTTATGTAGTTTTCAAAATGTGTGAATCCGGGTGGAAAATGCTGCAGATCAATGTCAATAGGAAGCTTTGGACTAATTTTTAGCAAATGGTTTCGTTCATACCGATCTTTTCAGTATCGACGTCAAGCTTTGGTGTATTGACGGACCACTGTAATAGGACAACCCGGAAAGCTCTGGAGGTTGGTACGTTCTTTTTTCAATTTTTTTATAGTGTTTACTTCATACAGGTGGGATGAGGATAGTTAACTTTAAGATTGTGGGTGATAAAGTAACTTTGTCGCCATATGTCAGAAAAGGGCT
Organism: Acanthoscelides obtectus; assembly: GCA_963669975.1. Classification (NCBI taxonomy): domain Eukaryota; kingdom Metazoa; phylum Arthropoda; class Insecta; order Coleoptera; family Chrysomelidae; genus Acanthoscelides; species Acanthoscelides obtectus. The sequence goes on from CAVLJG010000005.1 coordinate 57,696,321, forward strand.
AAAAAGTAGGAGTTAACCCCCAGAAAATCATACGTAGCTCACAAACAAAGGGCATGTACTGTGTCGTTGTCCAACGTACGAAACAGTATATACTTTTTTGGTGTTTTTCTTAAATATGGCAAATGCATCCTTTTAACAATATGTACTAGATGACAAAACATTCGTAGTATGTTTTATCATTCTCGCTCGTTGCTATGCAAATGGTACTTTACTGAAATGAGCAACTGGAAATGTGCAGATGATCATACACTTTTAAACACTTTTAAAAAATGCGTGAAGTCAAAACAATATTGCTTGAAATCGCGATGCTTTACCAAATGTATTTTATTTAATTCGGATTTTGCACCGTGTTTTACTTAGTAACGGCTGAAGGTTTTTAAGTCCCGTTAGTCGTGATACGATGATACGATGATGACTTTGTACCGAAGTTCTATATTGAAAGAAAGTAATGTAACACATTGTTCGCGCTACAAGTCAAGGTATACTGTAAAGCTGCATGTGTCATATAATGCAGAGGCGGCAGGGGCTGTCAGTCCCTTTGATTTTGGTGTCGTCAAATATTTGCGAACAACTCTACCAGTTATCATGGACATCCACATGAACTTTTCCTAGGAGGATACAACATTACGTAGGAGCTCCAGGAAAAATTCATTTAACAGCAAAAATAGCTTCGCAAGAGGATAAGTTTTTCCTGATGCGGCCACATCTCAAAGATCCTAATTGAATCTTTATGATCAACAAAATATGGACATTTTTGTAAAATTGCATGTTATAATAAGCAATAATAGTAACTTATTCCTGATAATCTCTCAAGGAAAATATCTCTGAAAGACACTGCTCGCATGTCTTTATGGTTTGACATACTTTTTTAAATTATTGTTAGAATGTGTCACAGTGACAGTGACAGAACTCCTACCAAACCCAAACTACTCGGCGTTTGTCTCCGGTAGTACTCTGTCGGATGGTGTATGTGTGCGTAAAGATCTCCAATACATTATGGCTGTATGTACACATACGAGCATACCTACGAAGAGCAACAGTGATCGGTTACTTGGAAAGTAGCCGAAAGTTGTGTTTTTATCATACAATCTATAATGATTCCTAATAAGCAGAGAGTTATTTTAGTAGCCTTGTTCCAAAATTAGATGAATATTATTACTGGTCGGTATTTCCAGAATTTTATCATACTAAGCATTAGAAAATATACGGGTTCTTTTTATGAGGCTGCCTACTTCTCAAATTAGTATATCCTCAGTGGTTTAACTTTGATCGATAAAGAGCGTTAGATGTATTTATGCAAAATGAAAACGGACCTTTCAGAATATCTCGGGAGCTACTTATTTGAGAGGTAAACAACCTGTCTCCATTTCTATTGCTCAATATGATGATATAAAAATACGTAATATCTATTTGAAAAAACTATCTACCTTCATTGCCTTTTTTGGACTGTCCTGATTTACTATACATCTAAATGGTGAACAGTGACTAACAAAGTAACTATTTTCCTATAATAAATCAAACAATTACAAAAAAATGTTGATTATCATTTATGCAGATGCCTTAAAAACCGGTTAGATGTAGACATAGGACGATACACGAAATGTATTCAGAATTCTGGGTACATTCCCAAAAATTAAATAATATATGGGGTGTGCTACTTAAAATAAGCAAATTGACATTTACTTCTGGTATCAGCGGAAGTGCCACCTAACAATTTTAACACAACCCCATTTTTTTCTGTTGTCTAACGCGCGCTCACAAGAAGGGATCGTCACGTCAGGACTAGAAAATGCGTGGGAGCAGGTCTTGGCCTCCTAGCTCATGCTTCAATAGCATAGTGTCCAATGCGTGAGAAATGATTCAATGAGAAGTGCCCCTGCGAGTTGGATAACTTTAAAAATATTGATTTTCATCGAAGCATTGATTTGGCGTATCTGCTTGGTCTTATTGTGTTCTGTGGTAAACGACGTGGTTATTTTGGAGTTACCGTTTTCAAACGTGTTATACTTATTTATGCAACATTGATAACAAAGTGCTTTTAGCCAGGGCATTTTTATTTTAAAAAAGTTAGCGGGAAACAAATCTCATTATATTTAAAAATAACGTTCATTATTCTGTTAATTCGTTGCAAATCAGACATATTGCGTCAATGGAGAGTGCACGGGTGTATTTAAATGATGGTGAGTCACATAACAGCGTGACAGCAAAATATTATGAGACACGATCTTCCGTCAGAGGGATAGACAAACAACCTTATATAGCGACTCTCGGAAAATGTCAGCCATTCGACGTTGCGACGTATGTATTTGTTATAAAGGTGAAAATTATAGAGCAGGCGCAAAATTAGGAGACCAAAGGCACATAACATCATGTCACCGATGTTTTGCATAAAGTGTTTTCGCAAACGATACAATACGTGTGATTTTCATTAATATTATACAATATTATAATACACATGAGGTTTGCTTTCTGCTATTTTGAAACAAAATGACAAAGAACTCATACTAATGTGTGTAGTATAATATTCAACTTTGTTTGACTGTCTCTATGATATTATCATCCAATATTGTGGAAAAAAGTATATTGAGGGTGGATTTCACCAGGTTGTCAAATCAACAGTCCGTTATTCTCCACCTGTAGAGTAAAATACCGTCAGATACAGCGAATGAGCTTCAAGATCCAATCAACAAATTTTAGCAACCAAAAGCTATGAAATGTTGAAGACAAAATATTGTCAAAGCATGAGATAACATCTTGTCATTGAAACATCACCAGCTTATTGAATATTAAAATTACATATAGTTCAGTCAAAATTTAAAGAAGTGTTAGATCTTTGAATAAAATTCATGTTTTTTTTTTAATATCGTCGATTGTTTATTCATGTTTATATTATTTTCAATTCCTATTTCATTGAGTACACATTCTAGGTTATATTTATATTAGATCTACGATCCTATATTTAGAAGTATCGATGCTTTTGCTTCCCATACCCGATATTTTGCATCGATATTTTTATATAAGGCACTTGTATCGATACATTTCACGAGTATCGTCATATTTCGATCTGGACTGTGTCAGAAAGAGTGACTAACTTCAGATTACTTTCCTTCTTTGTTTCCTTCCGTTGGATATCGATAATTTCATTCTCATATTTTAGAGCATCGACACTTCCTAAAACGATAAGAATCAATACATATCGATACTTTTTGTGGATCGAAACATCCCTAATCTTGACAGCTTGTCGTTCTTGTCAACTGGGCTGCGGGGTGCGGTGTTGCCTTTTCTATTTTACATTTTGCTAAGGTCTTATGATAAATAAATGAAATATTGACGAATATGAATGGATATGAATAGAATCTAGAATATAAATACATATTGCAGGTGTTGTAAAGGGTTTACCTCGGATCTGCAATTGATGCCGGATGGCGTCCCTGATGCTTTCATGGGCTGTAGTCACCACTTACTTTACTTTTTACTTATACAATCAGGAAAAAACTAGGAGACTAACACACCTGCAACTACTATCCACACTTCTATTTACCTTCTTCTTACAATACATGGTTGCCACATGCAACTTAAAGTCGGGTTACTAGATACAATATTCCAAATGTAATAAAGTTCCAAACATACCGCCCGCCTTGAAAGGTCCAGGACTTTCAACAAACATTATTAACGTCAACAGGCAAAACGCACAATCGATTCACAGCACGTTTTACTATAACGCCACCTCTGAGCTTGACTTCACACACTCTGACAACATTGTCAGTTCCAGGAAACAGTTTCACTACACGGCCTAACCTCCAATCCAAGGTAGGAGTATTTTCTTCTTTCAGCAGGACCAAAGAACCTATCTGCAGTCTCGTCCCTCCATCGCGACTCCATTTAGTCCTAGTCTGCAGCTCTGCTAGGTACTCTTTATGCCACCTTTTCCAATAATGCTGAGTCATCGCTTGCAGCTGCTGCCAGGCATTCAAACGGTTGACAGGTACTTCGGCTAAGTTCGACTCAGGAAGGGCTATTAACTGTCTCCCAATCAAAAAATGAGCAGGTGTTAAGGCTGCTGTATCATCTGGGTCCTCTGTCAGGGGACATAGTGGTCGGGAGTTAAGGATACTTTCGATTTGCGTCAGCACCGTACTAAATTCCTCAAAAGTTAATCTTTGATTACCTATCACTCGCTTTATATGATGCTTAGCACTTTTAATGCCTGCCTCCCACAGACCACCAAAGCTAGGGCTTCTAGCCGGTATAAAATGCCAATTGACACGCTCAAGGGCTAACGTCTCCCCTATTTTCTCAGAATTTCTTTTCAAAAATTTGAACAACTCATTTAACGCATTATTCGCTCCCAAAAAATTAGTTCCATTATCGGAATACACATGAGTTGGTTTTCCTCTACGACTACTAAATCTATGAAATGCAGCAAGATACGCATCGGTGGTCAAATCTGAAACCAGCTCTATATGTACTGCCTTCACACTCATGCAGACAAAAAGACACATGTAAACTTTACTAGTTTTTGCGCCCCTACCCTTACGGTCTTTTACTAAAAATGGTCCTCCGTAATCTATGCCAATGTTCTGAAATGGAAGGTAAGTATTGACTCTCACATTGGGAAGATCACCCATCAAATAATTTGTGTCTTTAGGTGACACCTTAAAACAAGTTACGCACTTTCTAACTATATTCTTGCAGGAATTTCTTCCACCAATGGGCCAGAACTTATCCCTTATTGCGCATAACAATGTCTGGACTCCGCAATGTAATAGTGCTTCATGAGCATCTCTTAAAATCAACTCTGTTAATATATGACCCTTGGGTAAAATTATTGGATGCTTTTTATCAAAATTCTGCTTAGAGTTACTTAATCTTCCGCCAACTCGCATGACGCCATTTTCTAAAAAAGGTCTCAAAGGAAGCAACTTACTTTTATTTTCCAACGCTTTATTAGATGATAAGCTTCTATACTCTATTGGAAAACAATCTCTTTGTACGAGCGTGATCAAAAGGTTTAAAGAGTTCTCTAGCTCTATTGGGGTTAAGATTCCAAAATTTCTATCAGACTTGGGACATCTCAAATTATCAATAAACCTACGCACATAGCCTGCAATCCTTACAATTTTATTCAAACTCGAAAACTTATCGATTAACTCCAATAAGTCGTTTTTTATTATGCATGATGCCAACGATACAGAACGTTGTTCCGGTACTTCAAAATTTAGCTCAAAATTGTCTATGTTCCACGCACTGTTATTTAACTTGAAAAAGGATGGTCCATGCCACCACAACTCGCAATCACATAATAACTTAACTGTTACTCCTCTAGTTAGTAAGTCTGCCGGGTTATTAGCAGACTCTACGTGTCTCCAATCTAGTACACTTGTAAGTGACTGAATTTCACCTACACGATTGGTTACGAAGGTTTTCCACCTCTTTGAATCCCCTCGTATCCAAGCAAGGGTTATCATGGAATCGGACCACAAATAACATTGATCAAAATCAATTTCTAAAATTTTTATAGCTTTATTAAGCAAATTCGCTAATAAGACAGCCCCACATAATTCTAACCGTGGTAAACTTACTTGCTTAACCGGGGCAACTCTTGATTTTGCACATATCAAATTTGATACCGGTTCCCTTGTGCTAAAACTGCATCTAACATATATACAGGCTGCATAAGCCTTCTCACTTGCGTCGCTAAATCCGTGAATTTCTATTCTTATATACTCTGATAAGACCGCCCGCCGTGGGATACTAAGTTTTGTTATTGTCTTCAAATCTTCGCGAAAACGAATCCAACTATCTTGTAAATCACTAGGCAAATCATCGTCCCATTCTAATTTCCTAAACCACATTTGTTGGATCAATAATTTGGCCACAATAGTAACGCAACCTACTAAACCTAAAGGATCGAATATCTGACATATTGTAGATAGGACACCTCTTTTCGTCATTCGATGGTTTGATAGTATTTCAAAATCTATTTTGTACTGAATCACATCATTATATGAATTCCAAAACACTCCGAGTGTTTTGTTTTGCTCATCTTCACCTATTTCTAAAATACTTGCTTCTATCTCACCATGCGTTTTAAACTTAGCTAATATTTCTTTATCATTACACAACCATTTTCTTAATGGCAAACCAACACTATTTAAAATATCCGATACCTCTCCTTGAATTTTCAATAAATCCACCTCAGATTCTGCACCAGTCAACACATCATCCATATAAAAGTCACGCTTAATAACCTTGCGGGCATCTGGAAACTCATTTTCATGCATATTTGCTACTTCAAATAGACACCTCACTGCAAGATATGGCGCTGATGCTGTGCCGTACGTCACTGTTTTCAACTTGTAACACTTTATATCCTTGGTGGAATCAAAACGCCAAAGAATTTTTTGGTATAGCCTCTGCTCTTCAGTAATCCAAATTCTCCTGTACATTTTAGACACGTCACCTGTCATGACTAACTTATGCTTTCTAAACCGCACCAAAATATCAAAGAGATCATCCTGTAGCTTAGGACCTACAAACTGAGTGTCATTTAGTGACAAATCTGAGGTAGTCTTGGCTGAGGCGTCAAATACTACTCTACACTTCGTAGTTATACTTGATGACTTAATAACTGCATGATGAGGCAAATAATATCCTCTATCTAATTCTAAGCTATCATCAAATTCTTCCATATGACCTAACTCTAGGTATTCCTTCATAAATGCATTATACTCTAACTTTAAACTTGAGTTTCTATCTAGCTTCCTTTCTAGAAACTTATATCTCTGAAGTGCCATCTCCCGCGACTCTCCTAATTGCTTTACACTCTCCTTAAACGGAACGTTTACTATAAACTGACCATTTTCCGCTTGCCTTGTTGTTCTTTTAAAATATGAGTCACAATAACGATCCGCTTCGGACTGTACTATGTTATCTTTAGCTACTTCTTCCAGCTGCCAAAACTTCTCTAATTTACTGGCTATATTTCCCGTACTATTGACGCATTTCATTTTAGAACGGTTACTTATACTCAAACAACTGATTACTGTATTATTACTTATTCCTGAAGCAATATTGCCAGCAACTAACCATCCTAATTCCGTATTTTGTAACCAAACTAGTCGCCGAGTACCCTTTTTCAACCCGGGTACCATTACCGACCAAAACACTTCTGATCCCAATAATATATCTACTTCATCGGAAATATTAAACTGAGGATCAGCCAACTCGGTATCTCGCGGTATATTTAAACTAGAAATGTCAAAAGAAACTATAGGCAGCTTATCAGTTATGCGAGGAATAACCAGACAATTAATATCCATGGAAAACTCTCTAACATTTGACTTAATGGATATGTCAACTTTACTGGTGATACTCGTGATTGTCTGTCCCACACCCCTGATAGAATGATTTATTTTACTCACTTTCAAGTTTAAGCGTTTACAGAATTTTTCTGAAACGAAATTACTCTGACTTCCCGAGTCCAGGAGCGCTCTACCGATACAAAAATTCCCTTTTGCATCCTTCATCTGCACTAATGCTGTAGATAACAAAATCTGCGAATTTTCCGCCCGCACATTAGCGGATGTAAACCCTTCTGTAGGCGACGGCAACACCGCATGTGTCTGCGATGACTTCGAAGCCGGCGGCGGCGTTGTGTCGTTCGGCGTTGAAGCGGTGACTAAGCGTTCCGACGGTGTCCGATGGAGATTTGTCTCAGCAGCGGTAGCTTCTCGCCGCGGAAGGTGAAGTAATACATTATGTGGCGCTTTACAATTTTTGCAGTTACTCAATCTGCACTGCAATGTCAGATGGTTATCTCTCAAGCAATTCAGGCACAACTTTAGTTTTCTAGCAGCTGCAATCCTATCACTTACCTGCAGTGATAAAAAGGATATACACTTAAATATCGAATGAGAACCCTTACAATAAAAGCACTCAATCGCAGTTTCTGTGGCTGCAAAACTGTGACTCGTATGCGGTTTTCTACTACTTGTGTGGGGGTAAGACTTCCCTCTATCGAAGTGTTTAGCATCTGACTTTACTAACTCCAATTTTTCTAAAACTTCACACTTTTTCTTTAAAAATACATGCAAATCAGACATTGTAGGAAGATCCCCATTATACTTAAAATTCTCCCAGTCTCTTCTGGTAACCGAGTCCAACTTGGTACTCATGATGTATATAATAAGGCTATCCCACTCATCTGTCTTTTCTCCCAGACTTTTCAATGATCTGAGATGTTTCATGAAATTATCATAAAGATTTCTTAAATCCGCGTGATTTTCCTTATTCACGGGTGTATGTTCTATGATCGCCTTGATATGATTGAAAACAATCAATCTTTTATTCTCATACCTTTCTATTAAAAATTGCCAAGCACTTCGATAATTATCTGCTGAAACTTCAATAAACTTAATCGTATCCAAAACGTCTTTCTCTAAACTGGTTTTTAAATAATAAAACTTTTGGATATCTGATAGCTGCTCATTACAATCTACCAAAGATAAAAAGGAGTCCTTGAACTCTAACCAATTATGGTAACGACCGTCAAAGGTAGGTATTTTAATAGGTGGCAACTTTACTAAAGTACTATTATTCACTACATTAACTGGATTAGTTGTAACCCTAACAACTGACGAACTACTGTTACTGTTAACTGAGCCAGTGGTAGACTTGACAACCGATGCACCATTTGGCACATTACTTTTGACTGAACCGATGGTGGACTTAACTCCTGATGCACCACCGTTTGATGCATTACTTGTTGCATCAATGGAATACTCGAACTTCTTAATAAACGCCTTCATATGGCCAACCAACTTAAAATACTTGTCATCAAACTGTTCTCTTTCAATATCATCATCTGACGAAACTTCCAACTCCTCAATTTTACTTTGAACTTCATTAAATTCTTCCCATGTAGGTTCTACTTTAGACAATCTACTAGAAACTTCCTGTACTATATTATCATCTACCTCATTCTTATCTAATGAGTCAAAAAACCTTATTGAGCGTGTCAACTGGCCTTTCAACGTCTTTCGACGATTTTTTAGTGAAGCAATCTCACTCATTTTTACTAACTGTACTGTACTATCGAATTCAACTGAATCGCGTATAACTGACGCTGACTTTTTACTAAACTTGCGTATATAACTGACGCTAACTTACTGTAACTGATCAACTTTGCGTATATAACTGACGCTAACTGTAATTTCCAAGATCGCGTATATAACTGACGCAAATCTAAGGAAAGGTTTACAGGTGGTGGAATAGTCTTCCGTCCCCTGACCTATTACTGTTGCTACGTGGATCCGTGGATGCTACCGTCATCAAAATGGCGGCTACCTCATGCGCCGAAAAGAAGATCCGCTGGTATCCGTGCTCGATTAGGACCAAAAATGTTGTAAAGGGTTTACCTCGGATCTGCAATTGATGCCGGATGGCGTCCCTGATGCTTTCATGGGCTGTAGTCACCACTTACTTTACTTTTTACTTATACAATCAGGAAAAAACTAGGAGACTAACACACCTGCAACTACTATCCACACTTCTATTTACCTTCTTCTTACAATACATGGTTGCCACATGCAACTTAAAGTCGGGTTACTAGATACAATATTCCAAATGTAATAAAGTTCCAAACAGCAGGTTTCAGATTGTCTATGCATGGACTTGAACCGTATTTTTCGGTATTTTTACCGACATGAGAATATTCACCGAAATCTTTTTCAAAATACGTGATTTAAATATTTCCATTCTTGCCAAAAAAGAGCTGAAATCAAAAATAAAGCTAAACGTTAATATTATGTAGTCTTCGTAGTTTTATGACCCATATCAATCATACATATGCATACACACTCAGGCAGTCGGGCACATGAGAGGCGTAGATTAGGATTGTCTATGATTACGTACGCACATCCTCATCCCTAACTCCGCTTGCCCTGAATTGATTTTTGTCCGTACAAAAGGTACAGACTGGCAGATTACCATCATAACCTCATTCCCTTACAGGCAATAAAGAAACCGAAGCCTGTCTGTTTTCAAAATAAATATTTGATTAAAATGTGAGGTGAGTTCATGTGCTCACGGGTAAAACAGAAAAATATTCACAATCCTATAAGCCAGAATCAGAAAAGGAACTTCCAGGATGGTTGTAAAGTACTTTGAAAGAGCGACCAGTATGCACATTGCACAAGTTGTAATATAGAACTATGCCATCAAAAAACATGCTGTGTGCGCGCTCAGTACAATAATAAACGTTTTTCACAGACAGCGCAGCGTGACTCGAAGGTCCTTGATCCACCACTGATCTTGGGACGGCATTTTACTTATACCGAATTCAACGACACTAGTTACCGATTCCGTTTTTATTGCTGGTTCGGCAACACTGCAGGTCACTTCAAAAGCAATTTATATCTCAGATGTGTTGTAATAATGGAAATTACAGGAAAACATAACAATGTTTGGAGATACATTTTTCTAGATAGGTATTTTTGATTCTGACTTATAATATCTAGACGATGAATAATAAATGGATGCGGATACATTTGCAAATATCGATGTTTTAGGACCCACAAATGCAGTGCTGTTTGTATACATGTGGTGTGGATTTCTAGATCATAGATTGGCAAAAATTGTTTTTGATGTAACAAAAGATGATGAATCGGTTCATTTCTAAAGGTACGTATTATGTATACACTGTACGTGACATAGAGACATAAATTAGATTGCCATGCATGGACAGTCGTCAAAAGCAGTGAAAACATCCTATTAAAATTAATAGCTAGAAAATCGACCTATTAATTCTCAAATTTTCATTGGTCCATCTAAATAATAGACCGTCTTTCGTGAAATTGGAAATTCTATGAAAGTTATCCTAATTCTAAAGCTCAAAGACATAATATTACATCTATAATGCACCCTTATATATAAAGCAACAGTTTTTTCTCGATTTTATTCAATATCTCAATAGAAATTAGCGATATTAGGAGAGCCTTGACAGCTTCCGTCAAGTTACATTTCGATAAGCTGCTCCCTAATTGGCCGAAGACCCCGCTAGATTTAAATCTATGTGAAATCGGCCCTACAGTTATGAATTGATAATTCCATGAAACTTCACATTATTCTCATAACTTGCATGAAAAATTATGAAGCTAAACAAAACACAGTACAAAAAACTAAACCAAAAGCCAAGCCTCAATGAACCCAGAACACAGCGTATACGTCACATGACGTCGAATAATCTTGAACTGATTTAAATTGCACTGGAAGTTTTCATTGACCAATTTCTCGCATTGAGCCAGATGCTGTTGAAGCATGCCAAAACGTACTCTCGGGAATTTTTCAGAGTAAACCCGTGTTCCGGTCCTGATGACCTCTCCTTGTGAGTTAAGCTACTTGCTTCCCGTTTGGACATAGACCATAGTTACATTTTGATAAACTAAGGGACCAATATCTATAAGAATTTCCGTAATTTTCTGAAAAGTAAATATATGTGGCATCTACAATTGAGCGAGTGGGCAAACTATACCTATAGACCACTGTAACATTTTTCGGTATCTCTAATCCAATGTGGCTACCATAGAAATGTCTCCGAGGTCACCAAGAAATAAATCACACGATTTGTTTGACAAATACTAAGCAATATTTCCAGCAGTTCTTGTGTAGGTAAGTCTACGGAAAGTTTCCATCTGAAAACTTTCCGTAATGGTGGGGTGTCAAAAAATACGATAAAACTTTCTCGACCGTATTTTATTTTCTAACATCTATTAAATTGATAATATTAGAGAAATGCCGCCACAGCGTCATTCCAAAGGACGGGATGTACCATTTAGTTTTATGTGCTCTCCGGAACTTCCGAAAGCAACTTCCGTGTAGCGCCGTTAGAGGGATTAGGAGAGTAAGGTTTTTGCATCTTAAAGGAAAGAAGCCTAATTCTATTATAAAGTGTCGGCCATTGAAACTGCAGTTTCTATATCTGCGCGACTTTTTTGAAGCTCGGAAACCAGGTCGACTTCGCTTTGATGGAAATTAGTTTGTATAAAGTATAATGGAATTTATGACCCACAGGAAACCTTAGGAAAGCATCTATGTTGTCCTTGAGAAGTTTTAATATGATATTTGCACCGAAAGTGTATCTATATCAATCAAATTTTATTTAAGCCCCTGATGATGCCCGTTTGTTTCTCTGTCTAGGCCGGACTTTTTGGATGTACTCTTCCGATATTACTTTATTGATGTCAGATACCTGGCAGAGGTGACCTCAGTTTAACATATTTTTGTAAACTTCCAATGTACGTAGTTACCGTCATGTCTGCTCTGCCAAATTGGATTTGTACAGCCTCCTTTATTGGTGGGGACGGGGTGTTAAGATCTGAGACATTCCTAGTAGCTCTCTGCTTACAATCATGGTGGTGGGCTGCAGTACATTGTGTTGTCCTTTTTTCTGTCTCATTGGCTTCTGAAAGGCTGTTCCTTTCGCTCCTCCACCATTTTTCGTTGTCAGTTCGCTACAGTGAATGGTTAGCCTTTTCAAGTATTTTCCAAAGTTGCTTTGATGGGAGACAGACCTCGAGTGGGCTCAAACTTAACCGACTTCTCCGTGATGGGAGTTTCGGTGTTCCAAAACGGGAACACAACATGCGTCAATCACTCAACGACCATCTTTGATTTCCATACAATTATGAAGTGAGCGTCGATATGCTATCTTGGTGTTAGTTCTCTGTTGAGCTCAATTAAGGTATTTTATTTCTTCACGTTTCAGCTGTGGAAAATTTTCATAGATGACGCTACTGTATCTCAGGTTATATCGATTTATTTTTTGGACGCGCGAATATAAAAACTAGGTTGGCTACAGACTGGAATACGTTAATCAATGGTGTAAGGTACAACGTATCTAATTGATCTCTGATGGAGGATATCATACCGCTGGTCGCTAACTAAGCAGTAATACTAAAGATATTTCAGAAGAATTCCTGGGTAAGTAGGGTGAGGATTGCATATCAAAGTGTTAAATGATAATCATAGTGTGGCAAGGCATGATACGATAATACGAGCCGCAACTAATCCAATCCGTATATCGATTGTCGAAGATAATAATAGCCCATATTTCCTGTTTTACTGTAAATTGGAATATTACACACTGCCAAAACCTAACCACGAAGTCTGATATAATAGCTAGTCATTTCCTCAGTGAAAATGTGTCTAATTTCAGATAGCAGCCACATGATTTTGAAGTTACTATATGAACCTCGCATTCCTTCCATTTTGCCGAACTCTTACGTGAGATTTGTAATTAATGGCAAAAGTTAGAACTTATTGGAGAATTTTGGCAATCGCAAATAACGGCAGGGTTATTATGGAAAAAGACGACAAGATGTCAACATGCTGACTAGATAGCTGCTAGTGTGCGAATAGTTCATTCTGCTTAAATATATTAACTTATCTTTATAGCAACATCACAGCAAAATTATGAATGACATATCACATACAAAACACTTTCGCAGTACTTCACACCTAGGCGCTGACTCGTACTTTCTACTTGACATCTCAAAATAAATTTCTATGAAATTCAAATGACTGGAAATAAAAGTAGTGTAAAATGTAATAACCTTCTTAAGCTTCATAAATATTCCTGCATATTTTCTCACCTGATAGTTGTAATATATTTCACCAACCAGGGATTTCCTTTATTTATCTGTCCCAATTTTGAGATTCAGCAAATTTGCATATGTAATTTTCAGGATGAATGAAAAGAAGTGGATGGGCAACTAATTTCTAGCTTTGCATACATCTCAAGGAAGTTTATTTGGGACAAAAATCCTAGGGAATTATCATCAACACAGATTATTAGCACACAAATCCTCACTAAGCATCTATATACTGCTGTATTTCGTCCATTCCATACCAGCAGTAGTATACAACTTACAACATAGACCTACAATCAAGCTACCTTTGAAGCAGATGTTACACAATATTAGTGGCAAACGATGTTAGCTCAAGCGTCATGACGTTTAGGCAACACGTATAGCTACATAACGAGTGCACATCAAGTGAACATAGAAAAACCTACGTAACTTAAAGAACGACAATATGTCACTTTCCAAGATACGTTAAGCCGCTGCGGATACGCAAATCCTAATCTTAATCTCATTTGACATTTTCCTCATATAACTCATGTCAGAAAATGCGGACCTTAACGTACATGTGTGTGCGGGATTTGTGATTACCAAAACCCTCTTCAGCCAGCGTATGCTATAAATCATAAATAGAGGGTAACCAACTCCTAGGGAAGAAATTATATGAACGCTAAATACGATGTGTTCGCACTACGGGAGTGCTAAGCATATTTAATGGGGCGCTAACGAAGCGACCATGTTGTTGAGTCATAGTGGCTGTGTTTACACAGTTCTACTTCACCGTAGGACCGTACTGTTCCGTGCGGTAACATCGCATCTTTCCAAAAGGTAACGGGGGGGGATGAAAAGGAAACGAGGGTGGGCTGGGCCTCGACGGTCATCGGCGCTACTTTAAAAGAGGAAAGCATGACTGCGGGTGCATACCAAGGTACATTTTTATAATAACAGAGTCGGATTTCGATTAGCGATCTAGAATGTAAATTGTTTCTTATTTTGGTACTCGGCAAGTGATCATTTGATATTTTTCTCCCCTTGTTACTGTTCGTCGATATTGTGTTGTTGAATTGTTGCTGGTGTGATTGTCCTTGGACGCCTTTTTATCAAGGCTGATAATGGACAATTAAGGGTCTTATGCGACCATTTTAATTACTAATGCAGTGAGTTTAATTCATGATGAGCACGACAATAGTGTGGAGCAGTTCAGCTCTATAATCGCAAAATACATGAGGTAAGCGAATAAATTATTGCAAGAGGAGGTCATCCCATGGAAGATGTGCTGCAGCTGTAGTGAGCCACAATACCCAGCGGCCTGTATATGTGGTCTAAATACATTTGCGTTCTAAGCCTAGTCCAACCTGCTTGTCGCTAAGATGGAACAAAGACTCAAACGCAAGAATCTTGAGAAGAAACTGACACCAAAAAAAGCTGATATAAAAATAACTAACAATTCGGATAGCAATTCCAAAGAAAATGAATAGTTTTACGGCGAATTCAATCAAAAACCTGACATTAACTATATTGACTTGGAGGTTGAAGGTTGCTAAGCGACAATTTTTAGGGAAACTTAAAAAAAGCGACGACGAGATTTTGCAGATCGAACAAGTCCCAAATCACAGGACTGTACTTTGTCGCGCCTTCATCGGAGGATAAGGTTGACAGCGTGTCGATTTGGTGAAGTTTGTAGAAGAAGGCAGACAACAAGCTGTAAAGTTCTAGTAAACTCCATCATATACCCAACAGAGTTTTCTAGTATCGCAGTAAAAAAGGCAATACAAAAATCATTGGACACCGCAGTTCAGTCTTGTGGTTTGTTTATTGATCGCACACATTTTCGGCAGCATCGCCTCCATCTACCTATTACAGTAGACAAGAAATATACTTAATCCAGGTATAAGCCTATATCTTTATTGCTTTGCAAAAACCACCTAACTGTTTCCTCTTATTTTGACGGCATAAGATATTTTTGTGACACTCATTCAATTGTTACCATGTACCACATAACCCTTGTAAACATAATTGTGTTTACTAACATGAATAAACGAATTGTAATTTGAGTTCTTGAATTTATTTTAGGAAAGATATCAAATATAATACATTTTTTCTTAGTTGGAACGCATCGTCGCGTCGCTTGGACTGGCAGGACGAAACAGTAGAGGAATTTCGCCCAAAAACCGATTTGCACTTCACAGCTTACGTTTCATTTTTTATTATTTCCAAACGAAACTCTTGCAGCGTGCTAAAAACAAAGTCCACAGGGTACTAACGATCCACTTTTTCGATTTTATCCACTACGATCTTTTTAAAATATCAAGAAGTTAAGCACAAATAGTAAGCATTTCAACCCACCATAATTACTGCGCAAAGACAAAATATTGTAAAACGCTCTGATAGCACCTTATGCAATTATGTCTTGCTTATATCCAGAAAAACATCACAAAGTGCACAACACAAATTGAACGTAACGGCGAAATGGGTACATTTCACAGGTCTTGAAATTCAAAGGAAAATGCAGGTATAAAATCTACCAAATTATCGTTCTCAAAAACATATTTCCTTGACATATCGATAATTTTAAAGTTCCACGCTAAATTCCCCTATACTTGATTGGAGTGATATCCGAATTCATTCTTCCCTACTATCGGCAATTGCAAATAGATCTGTTGGCTCTTGGCGTCAAACCTATAGAGCAGGTACCGATTTTTTTCAAACCGTGGGTACATTATTCGTCGGATTTTCGTTACTTAAATTTCCTGTAATCCCTGGGATCAGAAGCTTTTTAATAATAGAACGTGTTTCACTGATATCAAAGATGCAACAGTTAGAATCACCTTCCCCCAACCCCCACTTTTTAAGCAGTAATGTCAAAAACGGAGTTTCTGCAATTGTTACTTTTTCTTTTTTGGATTTAGCACCGTTGCCACTAGATTAAAACTACAAAGCTTTGGCATACTAGTAACCCCGTATGAAAATTGCATAAAAATCCGAGCGGTTATTTCCAAGTTTTTCTTGATGTGGATGTCATATGACTTAAAGAAACAAAACATCTCATTTTAGAAGTTTTTCGCGATTACAATACTTCCTCGCTAATGACGTGGGAAGTAAAACGGATTAAAAATCGAGGAGTATCAGCGACCGCGATTATGAGTACCTATTTGCAGAACGACTTATCTACGTGGTATTGTATGAAATAGGGCCACCAAATTATCTGAATACGTCCTTTCTTAGTCCGTACATTGCGCCGCAACGCTTGGGTTGGCAGCACGAAACAGTTGACAAAATTCGTCCAAAATACGATTTGTACTCGTAGAAGTTTGCGCGCTTCGAAATTGCTATAGAGCCACTTTTTCATTTTTTTCACTAGGTTCTTTCTAAAAAAAATCGCGAAGTTGAACGGAGAAAGTACTCACTTCAACCAATCATAAAACTGGTGCAAAAACAAAATTTCAAAAAGTGCTCCTTTAGCACCCTGGGCAATTATCGTCTCAACATACTGTGTGAATTTCGTTCAAAAATATTGAAAAAAGGAGTGTCAGTTTTGAAGCATCTGAACCCTTGTAAATGGCTTGAAACTCACTGCGTCGGAGCCGCATTAAGCTATTGGCTGATCTAAACCTTTAACGCAACACTTAGCACCATGTTTGACCGTGACAACTAGTGATGCTTTTAGCCCTTGTATATATAGCTCACAGCGCACAGTGCTAGCACCGAGTGGTGTTAACCAACGTGCTGTGGTGTAAACAAGTGTCGTCATAGTTCTTTTTCGAACTTGCCCATAGCAGAGTTACTGGACTGCTGGGATGCATGAGCGTTAAACCGATGCGCTGCAAATAAAAATGGCGTCATGTAGATTAACTCTATACTTCCTTCGCCGTCGCTGGAGGTTTCCAAGAAGTAGATGAGTCAAATCGTTACAAAGGGCGAAGTAGAATCGTCATTAGGTTGGTTCAGTTAGGTACAGGTCGACCAGAGTAGCAAGAGAGGGCGGATCTCTGAAAGAAACGATAATAGACAACAAATGTAGAAGTACAGTCGACGCGGGAAGTTTTCGTTACAGTACGACTGTTATTAATTTGATTTTATGTGATGAAAACAGGTTGTTTGTTTCATAATTACGATACATTCTTATGCCAGCTATATATTAGATGATACCCGACAACTATAGCTCGTCTGCAAAAAAACGTTAAGCTGACTTTAAAAACGGATTGAAAATATGAAGGCTCTACTTTGTCTACAGGAATAGTCACACCATATATAGCTTCCTTCTGCATGAACTTCCAAATGCAGATGCTATTATTTCTTGGCTTTGTCCACTCAGAACCTTGTTTTTACCTTTGCAGCTATGAAATGGCGTCCCCACTACTCAGCCCGCTGTGTCTACCGCGCATCCAATTCTCATATCTCAGTCTAGGATGGTCAGACTGTACGATGTGTCTTAAGGTAGCATCATACACAGCTACTTTTACTGCGCAGTTTTTTCGCAGCTGCTGCAAAAGTTGCGTATTATGGTCACACATAAGCAGAAAGTAGCGAGAAATGCGCAGTTTTCATGCTGCGGCTACCTCCAAAAGTTGCAGGTCGAGAATAAAAACTGCGTGGGTGTTCAGACCGAAGCGCTACTTTTGCAGCATCCGTTTGCAGCTGCAGTTTTTCCTGTACGGCGCAGACTGTTCTTGGCTTAGTGAAGATTGTGTCGAAGGACAGCAATGGATCGTGTAGTGCAAGCAGCGGCATGTTTATATCTGATTTTGGCAAAAAGGCAGAGTCGTAGACAAGACAAAAAAACAGAATCTGGGTAAAAGACTGGATAAGGAAGCGCGAACAATACGGGACAGTTAATAACTTATTGACTGAACTGCGCGAATAAGACGAGTGGGACTATAAAAAAATTGTGACTCCACGAATTAGGAAACAGGATACTCGGATGAGACAAGCTATTACACCAAAGGAGCGCTTAATTATAACTTTACGATATTTGGCAACAGGAAAAGTTATTATATTAGGTATAGTATTTCCATTTGGCATTCCTACAGGGCGAGACAGTTCAGAGCTGCAAAAATATATTAAATCACGTATAAATAAGTAAGAAATGATAACAATGCATGATGGAATATCGAAGCGTAAATGAGACATCAAAATACTTGTTTTGGTTGCTTTACGTTATTGCTATAACAATCGTCTCAAAACAGTTGGTCACCTGTAATGAAGTGAGATACTTGACAAATTTGGGCAGATTTCTGGATTTTTTTCCTGTCGACGGCGACGACGCGATCTCCGTTGAACTTGGCAAATGTACAGACCCTTTCATGATACTTTATCAGGGAACAACGAAAAAAATGACAGCTGACCATATTACAAACAATGCAAAACTGTTACTTTAAGGCCCAACGTCACCAACAACAGTCCGTTATTCTCAACCAATAGGGTAACAGACAGTCAGATACAGCGAATGAGCTTCAAGTTCCAATCAACAAATTTTAGCAACCAATAGCTATGAAATGTCGAAAACAAAATACTGTCAAAGTATGAGATGACAACTTGTCATTGAAACATCACCCGCTTATTGAATATTAAGAAATTACATATAATTCAGTCCAAATTTCAAGAAATGTTTGATTTTTGAATTAAATTCCTGTTTTAATTACTATTGTTGATTTTTTATTCATGTTTATATTATTTTCTTCAATTGATATGTGATACTGGGTGTTTTTTCCTATAAACCTCTTGCAGATAGCCATTAAGCACCTACTTGATGACAGGCTCTACCAAAAGATATTGCTCGTTTCCAATCATTCATTCATTTATGTGCCGTTCATCAGAACCATTATGACACCTTAGATTGATATTCCCACAAAACCATTCAGGTTTTTTGATATCCATACATCCATAAAGTTTAATATTTTTCGTTGTTCAGGAACTGAACAAACATCCACATTATATTCACAGCGATTAAGAAATTCCCAAATATATGCCTTAAAGCTACCAGCAAACCTAAAACCTGCAAAAAAACTACAAATTCGCCATATTTTTCTTTTTTCACGAGTACACATTCTAGGTTATATTTATATTATACATTATTTGAATGCAGCTGATTATTGCATTTCAAGGAGTGCCACATGTGTGGGATCTGTCAACTCTTGGTACCAGTCACAAAACATATACTCTGAAGGTTCAATTCCATGCTATTCAATGACAACACGGTGACTTGTGTGGTTATCAGCGGCCATTTTGTGAGGGTGCGACAAGGCTGCCAGATTGTGCATTAATATCCTGTGTCACCCTCCTGGGCCCAGTGGAGTAAGTTCCGCCACCTGTTGAAATATACTCTACTATGCTTTATACGACTATTCGTGACATTTTTCCCAAAATCATTGCACAACACTTGAAAAAATGCAAATGAAAATTTAAAATTATTTGCATGACGCCGCAAAATAGCTCCGTCGGTACCTTGGGTTATACATCTTGACAGTAGGGATGTTCGATATGATCCTATACTTAGAAGTATCAATACATTTCACGAGTATCATCATCTTTCGATCCGGACTGTGTCAGAAAGAGTGACTGCCATTTGGCTGCGACGTTACCCTGCCAAATCAGACATATCTTCCATCATTTTCAAAGAAATTGTACAAAATCTTCAAATTTGTGAAGTTAGCAAGTTTCACTTCATACGTTGTTACCAGGTATGCCCAAATTATCAGTTGCTGCCATGATATTCATCCCGACCACTGCATCCCCATGGCTAGGCGACCTGTATGTTAAATTTGTATTCATAGGGCAGCGGGTTATGCTATAAATCATGTCACAGTGTTTGTGCACTGATTGCAACGGTTAGATGATACCAAAAATACTTTCATAAATAGGAGATCTTTCCCATTCCGGATCGAACAATCTACCAAAGATGCTTATAATCATGATACCTAGTAAATGTTCACGAAAAAAATTCAAAACCAGCAAATGTAAAAGATTCATTTCGCACCCGACACCACGGGACGTGATCGTCGTTAAACTTGGCAACCCTGCGAGTGTCAGATAGATATCCCCGCCAGTCAAAAAACAAAAATAGACAAATAACAAACATTACTAGTTTTTTTGATTTTTGGACTTAAAAGCCATTATCTGTGAAACATTCTTCATAATTTTTTGTCTATGTCCATAGTAATTGCATTATGCATTAGGGAGATGTAGTTATTGACACGTCTTACACATATTATCTGTGTTTTAGTATGGAGAGGACATAATGTTTTTATTGCTTTGAAGAAATTCATTAACCCATAAGTTAATAAATGACGTATTATGACGTAAAGGAAGATGAGGAATTGGATGGAATGTATTTCATATCCTATTTTCTTGAAAAATACAGATATATCCACACTATTCAACAGGTATGTAATGATAACTTACAGTATATTTAAATTGGTAAATTCGAGAGTGCCATGCATTAACAAACGTCCAAATCTGCTGCCAAATTTAACAGCTAGAAAATCGACCTATTATTTGCCGCATTCCCATTCGCTGAGGGGGATAACGGATTGTTAAATGTAAACCTATAACATATATCAAAATACATGAAAGTTGTCCTGTTTTTTCTGTACAAAAGCTTCATGTTGGAATCAAAAAGTGGTCTTGTTTATAAAGCAGTCGAATTTTCACGATTTTATTCAATATTTCAATGGAAATCACTAATACTCAGAGACCTTTGACAGCTTCTGTCAAATTGCATTTTCCCATTGGTCCATAATATTAATTTTGGTGAAATCGGCCCTAAGACGTTTATCCGTGATGAAGTATCGTGAAAGAGTGTTCAGCAAACTCCACAGTGGAAAAGCAGAACCTCACGTCCCGTGTGTTTCGTGTTGGCGGGCTTCCTTTTGTTGATTTTCCTGTGTATGGGTGATTTTTTTGGTGTGATTGACTTGTTTCGTGCTTGTTCTTTTCCCAAGAAAACTGTAAAGGTTATTATACTCTAAAAGTATCTCTATCAATAAAATCACATCAGCTATTTACCACGTTCTCTGATTCCACTTTCCCCACTAAAACTGCACCGGCTGCCGCAGCAAAAGTTTCAACCGATTTGATATCTTTTGCTGCACGTGCAATCTACAAATATCGCTGTTCACCCTTGGCTACTTCTAAACTGCACGCAGCAAGGAAATAGTGCGCGTAATTAGAATGCTATGCTGCGCAGCAAAAGTGACTGTGTCTGATACTAGCCTAAGACCTCTACATATCAAACTGTATAAAAATCTGTTATATATCTGTTTCCATGGCAGATGTAAAGAAAATATGTGTGACCAAACTTTATGAGGTATCCCGCCCCCACCCTTTACCATACCCAACTCCCTAATTTTCCACCCCTAAGGAACTTTTAAAAAATGATCAGGATCCCCTGAAACGTTACAATACAAAGTGTGAGCGATTTTTATTTTTTCGTTTATGGTATTTTTCTCCGCCGCTACTGGACCAATTTTTAGTAACTACAAAGCTTTTTTGTCTTTACCATAGTAGCAACCCCGTGTGAAAATTTCATCGAAATCCGAGCGGTACTATCCAAGTTATAGAGGGGTCAAGGATTGGCCATTACAGACAGACAGACAGGCAGGTGATGGAAATGAGTAACATGTTTTTTCTTGATGTACTTGTCATATAACGTTGCACGTTGTACGCGCGTACGGATCTCTGTACACTCGGGAAGCCAATGCTTGAGTTAAGACAGGAGCTAGCAAAAGTAAGCTTTTTAAAAAACTTTTCAATTTTTCGGACCGAACTTAACAAATTGGCTTTTATTGAAGAAGAAATTACAAAGATGTGGTCTTTAGCGTGAACAAACTGAAAATCTCTATACAACCTAAAAGAATACAGTTTTAATTAAAGGAAAAAGCTTATATTGCTGTTTTCTCCTTGAAACTTCAGCGTTTCCAGAGGCGTGAATAAATTGTTTGTTTGTTTCTTGTTTCTTAACGTTTATGTCGGCAGAGATTCTATTAACTGATTCTGGAACTCGGTCATATGCACTGAAGCACTTTAAATGAAGCTAGAGTATTCATGTGCACTGAATACTATAAGGAGATGACGCTTCCCTAGAATCAACACCAAAAAATAAGGATAGAAAAAGGATAACTCTATTTCTCTTGCTTGGGTCCCAGCAATTTCTCTTTTCGAGTAGGGCCATTTGGCTGCTATAATATACCCATGAAGTTTTTACCACATGCACATTTTTTGCATGACGCGCTGCGGATTACTCAACCAAATTCTAGTGGTGATCTGCGCCAATTAACACGGGAGCTCGCAACTCTAAGTTCTTTTCAAAAAACCTCACAAGCTTTTGGATCTAACCTAACAAATTTGTTTTTGTTGACGAAGAAATGAACTATGTCGTCTCTAGTGAATAAAGTGAAAATCTCTTCTTAAAACCTCAGCGTATCCAGTGGCGTAGCTCGCGCTATGCACGACTCCGGCGTCAGCTGATAGGATGCGCGACAAAACACGCTTTTGTATTCTGGGTGTAGGTGCTGGGACATATGAGCGTTAAATTGCGCACAGCATATGAACGAGCATTGTAGCAGCACATTGATGAACATAGAGCACCGTGTTAATAGTGCCTGCTATTCCGTTTTCTCCAATGTGGGGCTAGACGCGCATAATTTGAACGGTCCTACGTCCAGGCATTAATAGTAGTTAAAGGGTGAGTTTCACAAGCGGAGAGCGTACCTTTGTATCTATGATGACAACTCCACCTCTTTCACCAGCTTTTATTTAAATTGACCACTTGACCTGTTAGTAAGTATGTTCACAGGACTTTATTGTCTGACTGGTAAATCAAATCACATATGCTGGAAATACTTTTTAATGTCGAGTTTTATAATGACAACGGAAGTGCATTCCCCTTGAAAAAAGGCCAATGTGGTGGCCGAAACGTCGTCATTGATAAGTATATGTACACTAGTGAGGGACAAATCTGAACTGAATTTTGGACCAGTTAATCTCATCCAATTGAGCTGAATATTTATAATATGCACACTAAACTGAATGACGCCATATTGCATCCAATGCGGTGGATGCTACAAAATGGTAAAGTATCGTTTCTATAGTCACCCCCACGATATAGGTATCAAGTAAAAAGCTTTATAAGAGAAACATAAATATAGTAAGGTGAAATCATTGGAAGCCTGATATGGCTGCCACCACAAAATGGTGTTTGATGATTGCCACAGCAACCCCTATAATATCTAATGGTTCGAGGGTTGTAAGTTAAGGCCCCCAATGCTGTTCCATATGGTGAAAATTATTTTATTGCAAAATAAATCACATGAAAGCCTGGACTGTTAGCTATTTTTTAACGTAGACCTCGCCAAAATCAATGCACTTTTGGAGTCGTTTTGGGAGCTATTTTCTAACCACGTCCAGCCACTCTCCCGCCGCCTCGCGACAGCTGTCTTCAACTTTTCGTCGCGCGATAATTTCATTTCTCCAGGTATTGTTTCAAGTTGGAGAAAAATGGTACTCACTGGGTGCCAAACCAGTGCTGTACCGAGGATGGTCGACGATTTCTCTTACAAACTTAGCGATGAGATCTATCGTTGTGTGGGCGACGTTATAGTGGTACAAAACGAGCTCCCTTTGTCAGCTGCTTCCTCCTTTCGTTCTGTAAAGCCTGGCGTCGTCCTATTAGTGACGGCCAACAGAACACCTTTCATGACCCAGAACACCATTCCCACTGACGGCGTTTGCTTCTTCAATTTGTTGACACTTGCAATGCGCTATTGTTTTGATTGTCCCTTAGGCGTCAAGTAGTAGACTCAAGCCGATAATAGAGGTGATCACCTTAAACCACCGAAATCTAGTCACAGACGGCAATTCGCACTTGATGAAAGTGTTGATTTTCACTTCTACCTTGAACGACTGCTAAGCCAAGAATTAGCGTCGCAGACAGGCGGGGACCACCCAGGATAGTGGTGAGCGAAGCAAGGAACACGGCGGTGATGTCAGATTTTAGGTAGCTCGCTCCGTCGTGTCGGGAGATCGATAGAGACTTCAGATTACCGACAACCCTTGCAAAACGGTGTCATTCTAAGTCCAACAAGGCAGAAGTTTAATATGAAAATGCAATATTATTATCACATGGAGCTGAGCTGATTGAGATGTCGCAAACCCATCGATTTGGGACTCGTTTCATTCCTCTTGACGCGTAATCAAGGGTGTGATGATTACAATAGTCGACTATTATGTGAAATAATAGATACTTATCCGTAATAACTATATAAAGTTTAAGTTTTTTAACATTACATAGTTCGCTAAAAAACAAGAACTCTTTATTTATTTGATCAATGGTGCAAGCATACTAGTAGATATAGATATGTCTCCCGTATATGAACGTAATATATGACATATCGATTAAAATGTTATAATCAAAAGTAAGAAGTTGTATGAAGTTAATAGAACGTATATGCAAATTTAGACAGAAATTACCTAACTAGTAATTTTAAATGATAAAAATTAAAACAATAAATAGAAGAAAAACACGGAGGATTGTCAGCATGAAAACCGCAGGATATGTTTCAGATGGTTCAAGCCCCTCATCTCAGCAAGAGGGGAAGTGGTGCAAACGGTTCTATTTGAAAACGAAGAAGCTTCATCATCCTCTCAAGGTTGAAAAGTATAAAACGGCATACTTTCAGTCTAAAAAAGTTATTTTTAAATTTTAAGGTATTTTTACTAACAGCTATATAAGCTTAATACTAAAACGTGTTCTTATTTTACTTATTTTTTGTAGTTATTACTCCACTGTTCAGAATATTCGACAATGTTTATGAAAAACATAGCGCGTTTTATTAGAGATGTAGGTCCATGGGGAATACCGTTGGAAGTTGTTTTTGTTTTTTTAAATGACATCGATAGTAAATCAATAACCTCTGATAGCAGATTAACCAACCAGTAGGTCCCCGTGACGTTATGCTTAACAAAAATTGTCCTATTCAGATTGTCATCCTGTATAACTATGGCTTGAAGGTGATATCCTTACCCAACATTAACCAGAGGTTTTCCTTCTCGTCCAAGAGAGACATTATATTGAAAATTGCATCAACGCGAGGCTACGTCACTCGCATGCATTTTAATTTTCAGTATGGTCGTAAGCATCACTTTCGGCCTAGTTTCCCAATTCAATTTGCTCGTAGATTTAGTGCACTCATTGGTGTTGATTCGTAGCTTAATATATATTTAACCAGGGCTGCGTTGGCCGACATGCCAACAAACTTCTCCCCAGGGATTCCCCTACAAACACTACCACAGTTCTGCTCGTTTAACACTAATTTTGCTAAACTAATTTGAGTTCCACGCGCCGAGCGCGTTTTATAGAGACATTGGCATGCTTTGACGAAGCATGCCACAATGCCGGGCGTTTCTTTTTTCTTTTGGTCTCGGCAGGTTTTCGTTACTTAGATTATCTCGCCAATTTAATCAATACGATGTCAATACAAAATCCTCTTTCCGTATTCGGTGCAAGTTTGAGACATTGTTTGTCGTCTCTATTGAACCAAATCATGATAATATTCGCTACTGTGGTCAGTAGATAATGACAAGTTAATGACGTTACAATACCAAAAAGGAATTTGATTACCATTGATTTGTAGTCACGGCAAACAACATTGTATGAAATGAATCTTTTTTCGCAGTTGATGAGCACATTTCAATTCACTGATTCACTGAGAGTCATCTAAAGTATGTACCTCAGATATGATCATTGTTAAATCCAAATGACATAATTGCGTTTGAATTATTTCTAGTATTTTGGCTTACGATTGCATCAGCTCAAATTGCTTTTAAAGTTCTTCTTTTGGTTCATTGAATGAATCACGTAGTTTTTCTCAAGCCGACTTTGAGGAGAAATTTCAAAATTGGATTTAACATAACGTCATGTCCAGAAATCGTGATGAGACTAAACGCAACAAGATTATCTCCCAGAAGAATTATATTCGAAGACACACTTGTTTCTGGACTGAGTACACACAGAAATCACCACCATGAGGTAGATTGCGATGGGTGTCGTGGAACGTTTTAATAATGTTAATCGTGTGCGAATTGTGATACTATCTGGATACCACAGCGTATCGAAATAAATAGAAAATACACTAATAAACAAAAATACTCTGCAATTTACTCGAAATTTGGAGGGTCAACGAGCTAAATCAACTTCAGATTTATATTCAGCGCATTGAAATACATAAAAAATATATCTTATAGGGGTCAAGAGATTTTTTTTCGTTTGTATCAGTACCATTTTTTGCGATTCTTAGTTACCTTTAGCGGTTTCTTACAGTTTGCTCAACATTTTTTGAGTGTACTGGGCCCTCAGATTCAGATTCGGTGCATCAAAATGCATAATCCTAGGTGGGTCTAGTCAAATGTAGATACCTTCTTTTTTTTGAGTTTGTGCCGATGTAATCACTGACCTCTACACAGCACTGGTAGCCCATTGTTTTTTTTTTGTTTTTTTTTTTGGTGAGGGGGGAATGCATTTACGCACCATACCATAGCTCGAGCTACGGCGTGTGTGGGACTCCAGGGTCTTGAGGAGATCACCTAATACCCACTAAACCCACTAAACCCTAAACCTCAGCGTCTCGGTAGGCCATGTGTTGTGCGTGACCTGCGGTCTGCTACAACGTCTCCTCCTGTGTTTCAGTCTCTGGGAACGCCGGGTTGGTTCCCTTTACCTCGCACATTCTATCGATGTCGTTAAGCGATCATCGATAGAGGGTCTGCTAGGTTCTCTTGAAACTCTTGTTTTCGAAAAATCAAGAGTTTCAAGTCCTCTTACCAATAAGTTGTTCCTGGTCCTGGTCCTGAAGGGTCCTGGTCCTGGTGGGTCCTGGTCGTGGCGGGTCCTGGTCCTGGTTGGTCCTGGTCCCGATGGGTCCTGGTCCCGGTGGGTCCTGGTCCCGGTGGGTCCTGGTCCCGGTGGGTCCTGGTCCCGGTGGGTCCTGGTCCCGGTGGTTCCTGGTCCTCTGCATCCACGCCGTGGGGGGGGGGAGCAACCGCGAGTTCTCCTAGTCTCCAAGTCAAGGTTCCAGTTAGCGGGTGCCAACTGGGACCTTGGTCTGGGGTACCTGGTTCTGCGGTTGCGAGGCCTCTCGTCCGGATCGTAGTCCATGAGGAATCGTAGCTGCTCGTTCGGGTGGTCCTGAGCTTTCTCGAAGGTCTTCTCCGCTTTTTTCCTCATGTACTCGTGGATGGTGTCCCAATGCAGGTCTATACGCAAGGTTGAGTTTCTTACGTAGGATGGTGCACTGGTGGCGATCCGGAGTAGCTTCATCTCTAGAGCAGCAAGTCGCTTGCGGTAGCTGGGGGCAGCGTACCCCCAGACCGCGGAGGCGTAAGCGAGCTGAGGTCTGGCGATGGCCTTGATCAGCCGTAGCTTGGTCGCTAGCGGCATCCGGCTGTGTCTACCCAGTAATGGGTAGAGCTGAGCCATGGATGCTCTGGTCTTTGCGATGACAGCTTCTATGTGGGCTTTCCAGGTGAGGGACTTGTCAAATACGATCCCCAGATATTTGACTTTGTCGCTCCACTGGATATCTTCGTCGAAGATGGATGCTTCGAGAGGTCTTGCAATCCTTCTCCGTTGAATGAAGATTGCCTGCGTCTTCTGGACGTTGATGCGGATTTTCCATTTCACGCACCAGTCCTGGATGTGGTCCAGTTCATCCTGTAGTCTCCTACGGATGATCTCGGGTCGTCTATGCTTGGCGGCTATAGCAGTGTCGTCTGCATATAGGGCCAGCATTGTGTCAGCTGTCTTCGGCACATCGTGAGTATAGATGTTGTAGAGCAGGGGAACTAAGGCTGACCCCTGCATAGTCCAGGCCGTACCATCCTGGGTCTCTAGTTCTGCACAGGCTGCATTCCATCTGCTGTTTTGGAGTTCCGCGAGTGCGTTCTTCAGAGCTAGCGATGCTCTGTTTCGCGCAATTCTCGACTCCTCTGTCAACAGCTGGAGATGTTCTCGCTTGAGTCTTCTGTTCTCCCTGATCAGGTGCCTAATATGGTGCAGTGCTGGACCATTTAGGTGTCTAGGAACTGCCGTGGTCTCGGAGCGGGTGCTGTCCTCGTGCGCTCGCAGGACAGCATTCTCCAGCTCCTCTATCGCGTTGTCCAGTTCCTCCGCTGATCGGATGGTTGGAATTTGAGTGATGTTCCTTTGGACGTTGGATTTGTACAGGTTCCAGTTCGTCCGTTTGGTGCTCAAGCTATCTCGAGTTCTAGACCCTGTGCCAAGTGTTAGTAGAATCAAATTGTGGTCCGACGATCCTTCCACCAGGGTCTCTATCTCGAACTCCTCTCTGATGTTGCGGAGGATGGCTATGTCCAGTACCGCAGGTCGCCCGAGGCCGAATGGAATGTAGGTTGGTTGCTCCGGACCGACGATGACCCCCGCCAGGGCATCGACGTGTTCTTGGACCTGCCTTGCATTCCTGTCTTCGACGTTGTTGTTCCATGCCGGAGATTTGCAGTTTAGATCTCCGATGACTATGCGTGCTCCTGGGCCTCTCAGGAGGTCAGCGATGTCATCTTCGTCTAGGGCCTCCCCTGGTGGCACATATGTTATAGGGAGGTGATCCTGTAGGGACAGTGGTTGTGATGGACCTGGACCGTGATTCCGTCCCCATTGATGTCTGCGGCATCGTCGAGGACATGACTCGTCAAGGTACGTTTGACGAGTAATGCGACTCCTCCACCTCTGCCTCTTCTGTCGTAGCGGTACGTCTCGTACCGCGGGAACGTCAGACTATGGGCAGCATCCAATTTCGTTTCTTGGATGGCCATCACCTCTGGTTGGTACTGGTCTAGTATCTCCTGGATTTCTGGTTTCCGTGACCTGAATCCGTTGATGTTCCAGGAGATAATGCGTAGAGATTCTACGTTTTGCCCTGTAGTCATTTCGGGTCTAATGCTTGTCTTGCATCTTGGCCTCGAGTGCATCCAGGCGGGTTATGATGGCTTGCATCACTGCTAGCAGTCTGTCATCGCCGTGTTGCTTCTGCGCAGTAGTTCCAGTAGCAGTGGCGGCTGCTGGAGCAAAAGTGGACATAGGTTTCTTCGCTGTTTGAGCGTAAGAGGTCCTATTTGTGGTGGGGGCTGCTTTGGGGGCAGAAGCAGCTTTCCTCGGGGCCTTACTACATCCCTTGTAGTTGGCGGGGTGCCCTTCTCCACAAAGGCAACACTTGGCGTTTCGTTGCCCTGTTGGCGGCGCTGGCAGACTGCAGCTGGTGCTGCTGTGTTCCTCTCCACACTTAACGCAACGTTCAGCGAGACGGCAGTTCCGCTGTGTGTGCCCGTACCGCTGGCAGCGGTAACATTGGCTGGGCTCGGTAGACTTTTTCTTCCTCTCGAAGCTGACCGTGAGCATGGCCAGCCTCTGGATCTCTGCAAGCTTTTCCGGCATCTTCGTCTTGACGAGGAAGAGCGGAAGTGGCTTCTTGGTGGTCCTTGAGGTCATCTGCTGAACCTCGGCGTCTGCGATGCCTTGGCTCACTAGATCCTCTTTGATGTCATTGACGGACATCTCCCTGGGTAGCCCACGAATGACCCTCTGGTCCATCCTGTCCTCCTAATTGTTGTTTCTCAGTATCCATTAATGTAACACCTGAAATATTCTGTGGTTTTCATGCTGATGGAACTCTATGATTTTCTGGCCAATTGAAACCACGTACGTACGTAATTCGTACATATATCTTTTCGCACTTAATGTCGCAAGAATCGCTATATCATAAGAAACTACATACCTCCAGCAGCCACCACAATCTTTTTATGAATTTTAGTGGGGCTATTCCCTTTCCTTGCAGACATTTAGTTACGGCTTTATGTTTATCATGATCATTTCTGTTAGAATCCTTGTCAGATAACGTCAGAACATTTTCACGTACAAACCTAATATTTTGCTAACGTAGCCTACTAAGACCACTTGTTTTACTGCTAATAACATTAATCTAATAAGCGTCAGCAAGATGATCAGGGGCCCCTCCAAGCACACTGTAGGGTAATATTAGTATATCAAAATCCCGGAAAGTTAAAAGGCTGTTGGCACTACATAACGCATATATATCTTTAACTATCGTGTCAACCAACCGCGGCCTGTGCTCCGGAAACTTAGCAAGACGTGAAATCTGGATGTTTTCCGTCGGATCGTCCCCGAACTCCAACTCTTCGCACTGTCCCCGTCGGCGACGCCTAGGCCACAACATATTCAGTGTCACACAGCAGCGCGAGTCCCTGAAAATTTATTCTTATTCTTGAGCGAATTTCTATGACCTTAAAAACTACACACTCAATCGTATCTCGTGGAGTACATGATTCATACCTATAAATTCGCCGTATTCCATACAGGGAACCTAAACTATAACAATTTTCGCTCAATCCAGGGTGATTCACACAGACAAGGCACTATTTATAGGGCATGAAGTAGATCAAAAATATTGGTTGATGGGTCTGTCGCCCCTTAAAACGGAGGTACAGGCTGTTTGTTCTGTCCATTTTGGCCATTCATTTAACCTCCAGCTATGATTATATGAGACTTGGTACACGTACTCTGCGCTTATACTATCGAGTTGACTATGATACGGACAGGAAAAAAATTCAGGTCGAAACTAGTTTAAAATCTAAAAAATCGTTTTACCCAAAAGCAACACCCTATATATGTATTAGAATTCAGAAAATTTATTCTAATAATCCGTTTTTTTATTTAAGGAGATTTTGTTCACATTGGAAGAGTGAATGGGCTATTAATGTCATATCTTACTATTTAGAACTATTCGCGCGACATTAGTGCTAGATTTAGCAAAATGTCACCTTATAGATCAGCCTCTGGTTCTGTATTCAGAACTAAAGGTTGGCCATTGCGTGCTTACGTATTGAGGACGTTTTCTTTGATGGAGTACCTGAAATTTATGTACGCACAATGATTACAATTATTTGATTTTATTTAATTGATAAACTGACATTTTTCCAATTGTAACATTAATGTGACTGTATCCAGCTTTCCATTCTAAAATGAACAAAATCAGTATCTCCAGCGCTTACAAAACCGCGTGCATGTCATTGTTTTTGGGTGAAATGGTTTTGTCAAATTTTAACCAGCCGACCAGCACTCCTCTTACGTGGTTGGTGAATGTATTTATCTTACTGTAAATAACAAGTGAACAAATTTGCAGCCTTATCAATTGGACATTCCGGTTTTTATACTGCTTTTTTTTAATTCACTAACGCTCTAAAAATGGATATTTCAGCCGCAGTAAAGAATCAACGTTGGCGGATTTTGATTCTTGACATACTTTACGATCGGTTACGTTGCCTAGAGTACGGAGACCTGTACGATTTCGTCAACTTAGTGAGTTTGGGGCCGTATAGTGGGACTTCGGGAAGCTGGACTTTCTTTTCGGGCAATTGCAGTTAGAGTGCAAAGAAGTGTAGACACTGTGGTTAGGTGTTGTCAGGCATGGCTTCGAGAAGGCCGTACGCAAAGAGCAAGAGGCACTGGACGACGCCGTAGAACAATAGACCGTGAAGATCGCCGCCTAAGATTATTGGCCGTAAGGGACCGCTTCTCCACTACCAGGTCCATTGCAAATGAATGGTTTGCAGAACACGGAAGACGTATTGGCATGCGAAGTGTTTACCGACGAATGAGAAGTTTTGGCTTGTTTTCATACCGGCCACACTGGGTCCTCCCTTTAACTCGAGAACACCGACGTAATCGCCTTGAGTGGTGCAGACAACGGTCACTCTGGGATCAGGAATGGAACAGTATGGTCTTTAGTGACGAGTCTCGATTTTGTTTAGGCATGCACGATGGTCGTGCCAGGGTTAGAAGGCGACGTGATGAAAGGAGGAATCCACAGTTTTTTGTTGAAAGACATGTTCATCACACTGTCGGAGTTATGGTTTGGGGTTCAGGTCACCTTTAATCTTCATCAGAGGTAACATGAACGCGCAGCGTTATATCCACGAAGTTCTAGAACCCCATCTTTTACCCTATCTTGACACCCTGGCAGATCCAACTTTCCAACAAGATAATGCCCGACCACATGTTGCAGGAGTCACAATAGACTTCTTTCAACGTAATGATGTCACATTGTTAACATGGCCTCCAAGATCTCCCGACTTATCCCCAATTGAGCACGTGTGGGATATGATGGGTAGGAGATTGCTCAATTTGCAACGTCCTCCTCAGACTCTAGAAGCACTTCGATAGGAGTTGGTGGTTGCCTGGAATGAGATACCACAGGAGGACATTGACCACCTGATCAGAAGCATGCCTAGGCGCGTTGGGGAATGCGTAGCACATCAGGGTGCATCCACACATTATTAAAAGTCAAAGGGCTTTAAAGCAGTGCAATCATTTTGAAATTTTTATCATTTACTTATTATGCTTCATTAAGTACTTATACAAAATTTTATTAAAATAAAACCATTTAAACTGGGTGTTCGGATTTATATGTCTCTTAGTATATATTTTATCTAAGATTTTGAGGGTATGGTAGTAACGACATAACCAATATGCATAGAAATGCCAAAAACGACAACAGTGGCGTAGAAATCAGGGTGTTGTGACCTCTACAGAAGAGAAAAGAAAATTATTTAACATTTAGTATATTTTTGAGTGAAGTATTAAATTTTACATGACTCGCCTCTCGTGAGAAGTATTTGAGAGACTGAGAAAAGTTGGTTTGAATATATGAGATAAAATATATTTAACAGTACTTTGTCCCATACTACATACTTCCAAAATACGGTGAAGTTGGTAAAGTTGGTAAAGAGTAATCCCATATGTTCATAGTGTTGCTTAGACAATAATCTTGTTTTATCGTTAGTCTTATCAGGTGAGTAGAAATTTAAAACATCTTGGTAATGCGACATGGCGCCCAACATTTTTTGTTATTATTGGATGTACTTTCTACCATGAAAATAGTGTGAATAGTTACATATTTTTCTGAATCAGTCTATGTATGTATAGGTGAAAGTCAAGAATTTTCGAGATGTTCAGTACTTACTATTATGCAGGAATCATCCGTAGCTCGGCATCTGGATCTAAGTTATAAAAGCAATGTCAGAAATTCGTAAGGATTTTATTAATATTTTACAGTCAAGTTATATAAAGTTAATCATGTGCAAAAATATCAAACGCAATAGAATAACTGTTATTCCGGTAAGAAAAACGTCGACGTGGTAGTCATTCATTTACACTTTGCACTATAAAAATGCCATTCAGCTGATAGGATTGGGTTAATTATGCATAATTCCTGTCATCAGATGTTCGTTATGAGATTAGCGAGTCCCTCATATCATGTCGATTTGCGCTGCTGTGTTATATTAGATATGCGCTGCTTAGATTCTATCCCATTTTAATACATGTATGCCCTTATTCTTGCCAACCACGTCCCGAAACTTATAATTGATAGAGCTTTGGTGGTGCGGAGAGCGCTAGCGCTGAAAAGCCGGCGAGTGACAACAAACTTGGGACATCTGCACGAAAATTGCATACTTCGGTTTACGAAAAATGGGCGTAAATTATAATGGTGCAATTTTTAGTTTTGAATCCAGGGCGATATCGGCATCATAGTAAATTCTATAATGCACTGAGACAACGTGGTCAATTAAATAGTTCTGCTGCAAAATTTTCATTACCCGTAATATTTTTTTAATTATCCTAAGTAC
Organism: Acanthoscelides obtectus; assembly: GCA_963669975.1. Lineage (NCBI taxonomy): Eukaryota > Metazoa > Arthropoda > Insecta > Coleoptera > Chrysomelidae > Acanthoscelides > Acanthoscelides obtectus. The sequence continues at coordinate 57,730,670 of CAVLJG010000005.1, forward strand.
GTTAACCGTTCTAATTAAATTGAATTTGGTGGAAGCAATATACTCTTAAACTAATTTGCTTGAAAATAGAAAACCATGTACCCGTGCTGTTAAACAGTTTTATTGGTTTAGGTAATTTTAAATATAAACTCTTTATTTGAATCGTAGACTCAGCCCTACGTTCGTGAATGATCGGGAGATTGCGACAGAGGCAGTGCTCGTGACGCGCTTCGAACTCCACAGTTTCATTTGTGATTTTTGCGAGCAGCTTCATATTGCCGTTGTTAGTGTACTAGCCGTGAAGTGGGTCACTTATGGTGATCAAGTGACATACTTGCGCATAAAGCGCTTGCTGCTCCGTAACCATGGCTAGAATATTTCTCGCTTTCAATGAAACACTATGTATAGAGGAGTCACTGCTGACGTGTTGGAAAGGCAAGAACATTTGAAATTTTATTTATGCAGTCATATTCCGGTGAACGAAGGGCATTTATACCAAACATGTGATTGACATAGGCTTGATGTGCGTTTTTTTTTATATTGTATAATGTATATACTATTACAGGAAGTGGAGCCTCCTGTTGGTGCCGACTGTAATATTTGAAAATATCCTAGTTCATTTAAAGTGATGTGAAATTGATTTATATACGTAAATACGTTTAATGCGAGCTAATATTGTTTAATATTAACTATGAATAAAGTGCAATTTTTGTACACATGGTCAACTGGCCTTTATTCAGTTTCAGATATCCCTTTTCGTAAGTTCTTAATTAAAAATGAAGAATCGCTCCTAGTGACTGGTGATTTATTATAACCTGTTTCTGGACAGACAAATAACTGGCACAACTTGATCCCATATATAATAAGTTCATAATCTATGGAAATGCAAAATATCGAAGTTTGTTAGAGTTATAAAATTCAGATGTTCTTATTTTGATTTGAATGCATCAACTGTCAACATAAATTTTTCCAAATCATGTGATAGGTATCTAAGATCTGTCAGAGCTCACTTCATATCATTCAGTAAAATGCAATTTGTTCTTTTAAATTCCAAATATTATCCAAATATCCTTTAAATCTAAATAAAATAAATCATTGAAACTAGCCAAATACTTTTTCCTAAACAAATTAAACAACTTTAATAGATGTAATTAAATTGTTGATGCTTGGAGCAGGTAATAGCTCGTTAATTTTAAGTTAATTGATATACTCAATCTAAGTAAATGGTTTAATAAATCCAATTAAATGATTGCGTTTTGCCCTAGTTAACCTAGTTTTACACATTCAGGTTTTAGGATTTGGAGTTTAATCAAGCTAATTGAACCTATTAGCTGTCACATAGCTAAATGCATTTTTTAATTGGCATGATTTATAAAAATATTAATTGGTTAGACTAATTTTTTTCTCACTGTAGTCGTATTAATGTTGCAGTTACTTTTCTCGAGCATATGGGTATTTGGAAGATGTGTCAAATTTATTTGCAAATATGTTTGTAAATAAATGATATTTGAGCGTGTGCGACGTTATTTTCAATCAAGTTTGTATATTTGCAAATACATTTGATCAAATTAAAAGTTTCTGATTTTGTATGGGTGAGGGCCTTTTCAAGAGCTGAGAATTTGCTTGTGCGTGGCAAGTCTAGTAGGCTGTTTCAAGGTTAACGTCCTCACGTCGCGTCATGCGGAGTTGTCTTTGATCAAGTTTAGACGTGTACTAACTTAAGATATGGCGATTCCAAACAACGAAAAGTGGCACAGTTTTTTTGAAGTATATCGAAGTTTGCCCGAACTGTAGCAGATTAAAAGCGATGTGTACAAAAATAAATCGAAGAAAAACAAAGCTTGGGAAATCCTGTTATTGGAATATAAAGAAATCGATTCTGAAGGTACTGTGTAAAAATTAAAAGCCAAAATAAATAGCATTTGAACTACCGATTCTGTAAAATCCGGAGCAGGTGAGGACGATGTGTAGTGAGGTGCAGTCTCCAGGAGTTGATTCAATTGATTGCGAAAACAGGGAAACAACAAATATAGCACCACAGCCTAAAAAAAGTAAAGAGAGATTTCAACAAAAAGCAGATGAACATTTGGAACATCCTCAGAAGCAGAAGGATGCCGCTGCGACTTTTTCTGAGTACTGGGCCTGTATGTTTCGAAAACTATCGGATACCCAACAATTGTATGTCAGAAAAGCTATACACGACATTTTTTTGTTGGGGCAATTGAATCAGCTTACACTAAATACTATGTCGATACCAGCATCAAATACCTCTTCACTTTCAAGTTCTAACACCTCAACACCTAATTCATGTCCTTCTCCTTCTCCAATACCTTCAAATGGAATACTACTCGTACTTCGGCAATTAACTAGTCATCCACCGACATTCACAGGATTTCAACATCAACAAATTCAACAAACAGAACCCGTTGAAAGATATGAAGGCGTAGCAGACGTTTTCAGCAACCCAAGTTGTGTTAAACCTATTAATACTGTTGATTTGAGTATAATTTAGTTATAATTTAAGAATTAGGTTTATTATCTATTATTATTTATGTTGTTTAAGTTGTAAACGTATGTGGGTTTATTTAGAAATAAAAAACTGAGTTCATTGACTATACTTTATTGGTCAATATTATTATGACTGATTACATTACAAAAGTCATCCCCTGTTCTTTTTGCTTTCTTGAATTTCTGGCATGTGACTGCCCAAGAGGTACCACGTTAAGCCCATCTTGCGATGGACTTCAGCTTCTGGTTACATTTACTGAATTTGGTGTATCCTGATGCCGCTAAAAATTATGTACTCGTAAATAAGAACAGGTCAGCATAATAGTCGCTGCTTTAGCGGAACATGAATTTATCGGTTTTAATAGGACTTGAAGACGATTGGCCAGCATTCCAAATACATTTTCCACTTTAACCCGAGCTGAAGTGAGTTTCGCGTTAAAAAGCTCCTGCTGTCTACTTATATGATATCCTGTGTAGGCTTTAAAATGTTTTCCTTTAACGGAAATGCATCATCTGCTACAAACACAAATGGTACGATTTGTTCTCCAGGTCCCACTACTCCAGGTGGTGGAATTTGAAGATCCCCTTCCGATAATAATTTGGCAAAATTTGTGTTAGAAAATACACCTCCATCTGACACGCGACCGTTGTGCTCGACATCAACCATTAAAAATTGCAGATTATCATTCACGACTGCGATCAAAACAATACTGAAAGTCTTTTTATAGTTGAAGTAAAAAGATCCTGAGTGTGCTCGCTTTTTTACTTCCACGTGCTTTCCATCTATAGCGCCGATGCAATTTGGAAAAACACAAACGCCTTCAAATAGCTCCGCGTCTTTTCGTCATTCATCAGGCGTTTCAGGTAACTAAAATGAAATGAACAACATAAGTTTGTACTATATTTGTTTTAATATGGAATACATACCGTAATACAATCTGTCAATACGTGGATAATTGTCTGACATGTTTCAATGACAATTTTTTATATAGCTTGTGGAGACCCTGCGTAAAAAAACTTCAAGTCTTTAAAATCATTTACCTTTGCTAGGAATCGGAGAGTAATATTTAATCTTGTTTCGTTATAAAAGGCCCAACTTTTTAGAGATGTTCATCAAACGTTGCACAGGTCATTCTGAAGTAACTTTCTTTAAGGTGCGTCAACAATCTTCCATTTGAAAATGTCTCCTTCTCCAAAAGCCATTTTTTCATCTATGTTCTTAGCTTACGCGTTTTAACTGAACAACGATACCTTCGCTGATTAATTCACTAATCAAATGAAAGTTGCAAGTTTGTTGGCTTATTTGTCTGAACGTGTGTGTTGGAGGGGTCAAACCACTTTCCAAACATATTTGCAAATAAATTTGACCGTGTATGGTTCACTTAAGAGAACAAAATGCTGCTCGGCACCGGTAATACGTATCTTGAAAAGTGACATTATGCTGATTTTTTTTGACATTGTATTTGATTAGCCGACAGGCAGAAAAAAATGAGTGACGATTTTTCATGATGTACATATCATATAACATGCAAAAAACATAATATCCCATTTACGAAAATTTTGCAACAACAAGACTTCTCTGCCAGTGAGCTTGTGGAGTAAGATGGATGCCAGGATATTTTCAGACGATTTTGACAATGTTGCTTGCTTCATAATAGAGCTACCCGTTTGATAGTGGCAATCAGGGTCCCATCCATAATTTCAAATTGAGTAAGATCGATTTTATCATTTAAACATTGATTCACATATTGTTGGGCATTAGCTTTTCGTCTAAAGTTAGCGATTACGGCATCCAGCTGGCCAATAGCTTTCTAGACACTAATTGATGTTTCAAGGTATGTAAATGTGGTATGCCTGCTCTAGTCAGCCCATATGCCCATTACGACCTATTATTCATATACATGGTGTCCAATAAGTACCACAACAAACTTATGGAGAAGGTAGGCTTTGGACTGACTTCTCAAATAACAAAAACTTACCTATATAAAAGTGTCACCGTTTTTGAGTTATTGAATTTTTTCTTAAATTTTAAAAAACGAACCTTTCATCTGTGGCCTTTAGCTGCTTGTACAAATACGGTTATACTTGTTCATTGTCTCTATAAGATACTTCTAGATAGTTGCTTTATCATATACAAATGCAATGTAGTTAAAAGATATTAAGGAACCATCATAAAATAAGGACTGTTTTGGGATTTATAACCTGATATTGTTTCCTCAACTTTCATAAAATTATATCAGGGGCAGGTAATAATAATGTAGCTTTGTACTATTTAGCATGTCACTGATCGCTAACCAGTGCAACTTCAATTTAAATCCAATAATTACATTGTAGTGTGTGTCAGTCACTTACAAAAGCAGCTATCACTTTTTTCTATTCCAAATAGTACGTGTGGTGCCCTTCTGAATCTGTATTCAATGAGCAATCTTTTTATTCAATATAATGCAGTTATAGCTCAGTACATTTTTGTTTTACTACAGATGGTCAAAGTTAAGGAAAAAATATCAGAAAGTTATAAATCCCAAAATAGTCCTTATTTGTTCACGGTTCCTTATTATCTTTTAACTACTTGCATTTGTATACGATAAAGCAACCACCTAGAAATATTTTATAAAAAAAATCAACAAAGTATAACCTTATTTGTACATGCAGCCAAAGACCAAATGTCCATTTTTTAAAATTTAAGAAAACATTCAATATCTCAAAAACGGTGACACTTTTATATAGGTAAGTTTTTGTTATTTAGTCCAAAGCCTACCTTCTCCTTAAGTTTGTCGTGGTACCTATTCGACATCCTGTATATGTAAAAGTTCTAGAGTTGCTGAAAAGCTAGCCAACACAGATTGAAGGCATGTGTTGAAGAACACACATGTTTCCTATAAGCAACGTATTTACACAAGTATATCAAAACATGTTGACGAAAGCCCAAAAAATTGTATCCTTAACTTTGATTTTATGGTTGCGAATTATTATTTTTATATTTTTCAGCGGCTTGATAAATATTTTTATTGCGGGCTGTCTAAGTGGAATGTACCACTTTCGATTGAATGTGTTACATAGAGTATTTATGTATATTTATATGATTCTTGCTTGCTACTTTTCTCTCGCTGCTTTTATTTTTATGTATGACATGTGCTCTGTCGGTGCTGAAAGTTATTTTTCTCAAACTATTTGTACACTGGCTAAGACTAAAATCAATATACGTCAAAATACTGATTTTATTCGATGCTATTAAGCTATTGCTTTGCAATTTGCAATCGACTTCAAAGTTACTTGTCCCTTAATCAGAAATTTGTAAAAATATTATTACTCAAACATTGCTGTTTGGACTATGGACATCCAACGCTCTCTCCTAGTATCAGGCGTTATCACTATCACTTTCAGCCGCAGCACCATGGTCCAAAAATCCTGGAACATGGCAAACACTACAAATATTCACTAAAATTCACCAAAAAATCTATTCCTGTGCTTTAGAGGGCACTGATAACGCATATGACACCTATTTGTCATACAACAAAATGGCGGATCCAATATGGCGGACATGTTAGTAAAAACATGTTTGGAGCATGCTAAAATTCAAATTACATATGCTTTTGCGGTCGCTGATAACGAATCAGATATCGATTCTTAGGAAATCAAACGGCAAATCAAATATGACGGAGATACCTGGATTGCTCTAAGATTGTAGCATTTTGTGTTTTGAGAGTTTCTGGTTCTGAATTTAGTATCGGTATGAAAAATGTTTTAATTGCACCCAATTTTGATATCTATATATTTTCAAGGCATTTTGCCAACTAATAAATGTTTCATAATTGTCACACTTTTAGTCAGCTGGAGTCAAATTTTACATTTTTCTTAGCCAGGTATTTTTAATCACATTATGTAGATTTTTACTATGAAAAAGAAAACAGGTTCTTCTTCTTCTTCTAATTGAGTTGTCGATGATATTAGATTTACGTAGATAATGACGCTAGAGGTTCCAATTCAGGTAACAACCACCATTATTAATAGCATATTCGCGTAGAGCTCAAGATTCCTCCTTAGAGTGCATTTTCATAGATAAGGTCAAGTGGCCATAAGTATGGTTTGTACCTAATGTAACGTCTTAGTAGTACATGAACACACATTTTTTGAAAAAAAATTAAATAGATACAATGATGTGTTGTTGCTTTTCAAACATTACACTAGGTCATACTTATTGAATCGTTTATGATCACTTGATCTCATGTATCTATGAAAATATCGTGAAATATCGAGTGCCACGCCATTTCACTGCGAAAAACCGGGCTATTTGCATTTACAAACTTGACCTCCAAATAACCTTTGAGGTAATTATCTAGGTCGTATGTGAGATCATCGACAATTTTGACATTCGTGACTTTTTTAGAACCTTCTTTCTTTCGAAAAAATGCGTGGTTGCCAACTTTTAGGGGTGTTCGAGAACTTTGAAGAAGCGTTGCATTAGGTCATACTGATTGAACCATTTATGACTGCTGCCAAAAATGGTGATAGCAAATTGAATCTACAAGCTCGACTCTCAAATCTCCTTTGAGGTCATCTAGGATCCAGGTCATATCTGACCTCATCGCTTCTTTGATATCATGTGACCTGTAACAGGACCTCCCTTTAAAGTAATGCGTGGTCGTTAAGTTACCGGGATGTACTGATTGAAAGACTTGACCTCATGTATGGAAGTGCAGTTTGATGTAGATTCTTGAGCTCTACATTAACCTAGGTTAGAAATCATTGACAAATTGCTTTTTTGATATCCTGAAAATTGAATTGTCGAGTAGTCGATATGTTTCGGTATCTGATAAACACTATAAACTGGGGCTTTGCACCCGATATAAGAAAATGATATCTGAGGTGTTCAACTAACCGACTCAGCATCTACTAGATTGAACAGTTTGTATTTTTAAATTTTGAGATGAATACGACGATGTTCCTTTATATTTTCTTCTGAATCTGTTATAAGCTAAACACAATTAATTATTCTGTTTATTTCTTTTACACATACTTTCCCCCATCAGAGTATTATTAAAATGTCTCTTTGTTTATATTAAGTAGTTCCTGTTAACAGAAATCTTATAAACATTGTAATTTTTAGCAAACAAAAACGCATATGTGGGGATTGATATACGACCATCCACGTGGATAAATATGTTTCGGATACGGCCTACTTGAATAGAATGTGTTTTTATAAAGCTATAAATTGCCTCTAATGGAGCTCTCAAAACTCAAACGATCCATAAAATCTTATCGCCTTCACATTAAGCTTATGTGCTGTAGATGTAAATATGTTCCGTGAGACTTACAATGTATTGATCGACCAGCCAAAGATTGCTAGGGACGAAAGGGGGAAATGCGATGAAAAAACCTTACCATTAGACGATTTTATATGGAGTCATAGGCGGAGATCGGAGAGACTTGAATTATTAATTGAATTTATATTTTATTACAACTGGTAGTATTAATATTTTTTTGCGATTCATAATGACGTGATACCAAACATACATTATAAGAAATAAATATACACAAACACTGAATATTGAGAACAAAATAAATATATTTTTTAGGCAACAAGTAATATTCCTATGTACGCATTATGATTGAACAGCAAAACAAATTATGCATTCTTCTAAAATAGAATACAACAAGTCAAAAATATCTGACTGAATAGAAAAATATAGGAAAACAAAAAGTAATTTCTTGATGAAATAACCCATAAACAACACATAGAATTAGACTTTCTACTGAGATACTAAAAGCCACAAACCAATAGTATAATAAATGAATATCTAAAAATTCTAAAAGGTAGCCAATCTAGTATAGTTTCAATCCTGATTAGAGTCATGATCACTGTCTGAGGAACTGTCATTGCTATCACTTTCACCTCCTATGTTGATTATTATTTCTTCCTGTATTTCTTGAATGAGACTGTCTTTTTCCCAATATTCATCTTCAATTTTTATAACATGTCCAATAACCTTTTGCCAGTCACTGGCACTTACTGAAGCGATGGCCTTATTAGAAATTTCATCTAGTTTTTTTATAGTAAATTCGCCGCTTGTATTATGGCTTCTAATGAAAAATTTTACTTGTGCCCAAATCATCTCTATGGGATTAAACTGACACATATAGGGTGGCGTTCGAAGTGGGGTGTGTCCGAAACTTCTTATTAAATTATCTATCTTATAATTTTTCTCATCAGATGGTGGCCTATGTAGACAAGCTATTTCATAAAGCTCCATTTTTTTAGCATTAGGATCATGCTCTATACCTTTTTTGCTCAACCACGTGATGATGTCTCTTTTTAGAGAAGATCTAGTTGGAGGCTTGTCTTCCAAAGCTGAATGGTAAGGTGCATTATCCATTATTATAATACTATTAGGAGGAATGTTAGGAAATAGTTTTTCAGTAAGCCACTTCGTGAAATTTTCTTGGTTCATTTGACCGTGATAATCACCAGTGGCACAGCCAGCCTTGAAAATGAGACAGGCTCCAGGAACAAAACCATCTTGCGAACCCGCATGAACAATTATAAGTCGTCCTGGAAATGAATAAATAGCCTCATTTTAGTGTTATTTTAAGTTTGCCAACACCTTTTTGAATCACTATGTATAAAAAACATATTTTTGAGAAAAAAATACTTGCAAGGGATTATGTATTCAATTAGACAAATTAAATGAGCACTTATTAAGAATATTCCAAAATTGAGAAAAATGTATAATAAGCAAAATCGAGGTGAAAGAAACTTTATTACCTGTAGAACTTATATTGCTCAGGACACCCATAATTTCTTCGCTTTGCCAGCATTTCTTGAAAGTGAGGTCATTATCAACCCAAGTTTCGTCCAAATAAATAATATGCCTTCCTTCTTCCCGGAACTTTTTAATAGACCTAAGATACTTGTATCGCCAATGTAAAATACTGGGTCTTTCCATTAGTAATTTCCTTTTGTTGTGGCATTTACGCCAGTAAAATCCTTTTGCTTTTAAAAGCAGCCTCAACGATTCTTTACCAAATGGAAATTCCATTTCTTCCTTCAGTTTGATTAGAAGTTTACTACAAGTAGGTACCACTTTAAAATCACAGTAAAATTTTTCTATCATTCTCCGAATAATGGAAAAATCGACTCCATCAATTTTTTGGATCACAGAAGGGCGTGATCTCTTTTTTCCGGGAGAAGCTAAAGGCTGTGTGGAGGTTGCATTTTGCCTGTCTTTATCTTCTTTTCTAATTTTACTTATAGTTCGTTCACTAACACCCGTATAATATGCCGCCCTTGCATTTCTAGCTACCAGTGGATAAACGAAAGTATTGTTAGCCGCTTCTGCATCGCAAGCACGTATCACGTTTGCTATTATTTCCCTTGCCTGGCTGTGAATAACTTTCCCATGCTTGAATTCCATTATCACCACTAAACAGTAAATTATATTTTCAAAGTATTTGCCAACTGCCTACGCCTATGGGAGTAGGTTTATAAATGACCGTGCCATCGGCACGTTATTCTAGTTTCAGATAAGATAAGAGTTTTGGACCAATCAGCGACCGGATGTTTACCTGCGGCCTGGGTTTTCCAGCTACATTGCCAAATTCAGCGGAACAATTCTATATCTTAAATATGTTAATATGTATGGACCGCATTTTATGTAGAACATCTGACAACTTCGCAATTTTTTGTCCGCATTCTTTCGGCTTGCAATCTTTCGCTGGTCCAACATTATGTATAGTTGAATAATATTTTCTTCCTATTCGCAGAATGCTGGATTGAAAACATCGCATTCATGGGAGAGTTTTCCGACTCGATTTTTTTTTCATAAACACATCTGTTGGATGCCCCTTAACTTAGAGGTTGCCGTCAGTTGTTTGTTCCTCAGAATTAAGTTTTTTTTTATTTTTTAGTTTCTTAGATCATTCTAAATAAGAGATGACCTCAGTTACTTATCTTTGATCGTATCTACCAGTCTGCAAAAAATTGCATTTCTATTTATCAACACGGTTTCACGGAGTTTCTTTCGAATGTTAGCAACTTAGCGGTTTCTAGCCAGTTTCTATGTGAAACAGTTGACAGCAGGGGTCAAACTGATGTACTGTATGCCGACTTTTCCAAAGCTTTTGACAAGATCAGTCATGAGATTCTCCTCAAGAAACTTTGTTATCTAGTTTTACAAAATAATTATTTCTTGCTATTAAAATAATATTTTTCTAATAGACAACAATATGTATGTGTAAATAATGTGAGATCGGAAGTATTCACTGCGACTAGCGGTGTGCCACAGGGATTCAGTTTGGGACCCCTTCTATTCTGAATTTATATCAATGATTTGTGTGATTTACTCAATTGCAATAGCTTTTAAAATCGATGGTGTGTATTCACTAAGAGGCTGTAGTTATCCTGAGCTACTACATAGATTTGACTATCAGTCTTTGGAGAGCCGTAGATATCAGTTATCTGTACTTTTTTTGCAGAAGATTTCCAATGGAAAAGTAGATTGTCCTGTATTGTTGGCTCAAGTAGATATTCTGGTTTCTAGAATAACGTCTATACAATACAACACTTTCCTGTGCTAAATAGCTCAAACTAACTTACGAGTACTATTAAAGGCTCCGATTAATTTTATGTGCCGAAATGCCAACAAAATTTCAAGTATCTGTGAATTAAAGAATAAATCTCGAGCTCATCTATGATGGATTTTGGTCAAGTTTTTCATGTTTCTTCTATTTCTGTTTTTTTTTTGTTTTTCTAAGATATTATCATTTTGTGCTGTAACTACCATGTAAGCTATACTACTGCTTTTAGCTGTGTAAATGGTAGTCACTGTTGGGCAATAAACGCATTAATATTATTATTATTATTATTATTATTATGATTATTATTATTATTATTTTAGTGTTTTCCTCTTGTCCTATTGTGACAGTCTTAAGCGAATCCAGATCTCTACCCGAGATCAAAGCGATTCACCCGAATACCTTGCGGATAATGTGAGCAGTGCCCAGTAGTGCTATTTTCTGCACTTCAGCAACAGATGGTTTTCCTGGTAGTTGTGAGAGGTTGGTCTGCAACCCCTTTCTAAGGGTCCCTAGGGCTCCTACAATGACTGGAACTGTTCGGGTCTTAACGTTCCACATTATGCTTACCTCTATTTCCAGGTCTTTATACTTGCTTAACTTTTCTGCTTCCTTCAGGATTACGTTCGAATCGTTAGGAACCGCTACGTCTACTAGTAAGCAGGTGTTTGTTCTTTTATCAAGATACACTATGTCCGGGCGGTTCGCAGGTATGGTTCTTTCAGTGATGATGGGAACATCTCACATGATTCGAACATCCTCATTGTTTACAACTTTATTATTTCCTGGAGTGTGCTCATAATATTTATTATTATTATTATTATTATTATTATTATTATTATTATCATTATTGTTATTATTATTATTTCTTTTAAATTTCTCAGCTCTTGATTGTTGGTGGCTGGATTGCTTTCTTCGTCAAAACCGGGGGTATGCCTTACCCCTTTGGTTAGACGTTTCTAATAATGTGGGCTGTACCGAATATGGCTACAGTTTGAAGTTGGTAAGGGTTTAAGGTACCTGAGATTGCCTTTACATATGAGTCAAAATTCTTAGACACGGCACCTGTGGAACCTATTATAATTGGTACTATGTGCGTACGCATTTGCCACATTCTGTTTATCTCAATAGACAAATCCCGGTACTTCAGAAACTTTTCAGCCTCTTTGTCTTTCACGTTGTAATCTGATGGTACTGCAACATCAATTATAGTGCATAACTTACTTTTATGGTCTTTGATAAGGATGTCCGGTTTGTTGGCAGCAATTGTTCGGTCTGTTATTATAGGCTGACTCCAAAAAATGGTGACATTAGTTGCAGTTACAACCTGCTGTGGTTCATGATCATACCAACGCTGTTTAACGTCAATATCGAAATCTTTGCAGATTGAGTGGTGCAAGATCTTGGCAACTCTGTCGTGTCGTGTAACGTATTCGCGCTGAGCGAGGATAGGGCATGAAGACATTACGTGAGATATGGTTTCATTTGGGATCGTTGTTTCTTCCCAGTATCCGGTTTGAATGGTAGTTGGTATTTAAGGCTTGATCTTGTGCCGCTTCACCCTTTACGTTTGCCCTTGTGAGCCATCTCACTGTGTCTTCTTTGCTGAGGTTATGGTTTTGAAGTATTCGGGTAACATATTGTCCATGCAGGGCCTTCCCTTGCCATTTCTCCCTCAGTGCCGACTGGATACATATTTTGTACGTCACCTTTCTTTTCTGCAAGTCTGGCCCTAAGGATTCCCGTATAGATAACTGGCGACGGAATTTTGTTGCAGTTTGTATAAGGGACTTAGTTACTGGCAGAGAGAGATCGTAATTTCGGGCAATCATCATCATTCTGTCTGGGCTGTTTTCACAGTAGTCGCTTATACCTGAGTATTGCTGACTTGTAGGCTGCCTTAACTTGCTGTAGTCCCCTGCCTCCCTCTTTTCTGGAAACATAAAGCCTGTCGGTATTTATAAGTATCAGCATCTTCAATTTGATCATCGCTGAATCGTCTAACTGTATTGATTTGTTCTTCTAGATCTGTCTCATTTTTTCCAATCAGTTTCAGATCATCCATATAGAGAAGGTGGTTGACTTTGGAACCATTTAAAATGTAGCCAGCACTCATTCTATTCAGTTCAGCAGACAAATGAATGAGTGAGATACAGAAAAGAAGAGGTGACAGGGCGTCCCCTTGGAAGATGCCTCTTCTGATATTAATTTTTGATGTGACGATCTCAGTATTTTGACCTTTTAGATGAACCGTGGTACTCCAAGAAATCATCATTCGTTTGCAAAGCTCAATGATTTTGTCGTTCACACCGACAAGTTGCAGACTTTTTAGAATCCATGAGTGGGGAACTGAATCAAAAGCTTTCTTGTAGTCAATCCAGGCTAAAGTTAGATTTTGTTTACGTCTTCTGCAGTCGTCTAAGATATACTTTGAAAGCATGAGTTGGTCTTTACATCCCTTGGATCCTTTTATTTATTATTATTATTATTATTATTATTATTATTAAAAGTATATCGTTTTCGAGTTATAAGCAATGGTAATTGTAATTGTAATTGATAATCATGTAGACAATGTACGCAATATAAACAATATATACGAGTACAATAGCAAATATTAGTCCAATTATATATATGCAATATACTATAAAAGGTTATTGTTAAATTAGGAACATTTCTCAAATGTAATAAATAAATCCTATACACCAAATCCCAAAATAGACTGATTACACTGGTCGCCGTCGGCATCGTCAGTATTTAGATTGTCAAAGCCGTAATCAGTCAATGGTAAAGTATTACTCCATGCTTTCTTAGTACGTCTTCTTTATATACTTTCTGATTTGATTTGTGCTTATATTAGGTAAAAAAAAATTGGTAAAATAAACCGTATACATATTACGATTCGACTTTTTTGCAGGTATAGCACTCGACTGATCATTTTTTTCCGTTTTTGAACAAAACGAGCTCTACTTCATCAATTACTTATTATTTGCGCACCCAAGTCCTTATACTTGCCGGGTTACTAGTATTTTAACGTTAGCGAGCATCCTGAACCCACTCACCCCATTTTATAACTTGTCTGGACCATTGTATATACAGGGTGTTCATGTCAAAACTTCCCACCACTGATTAAAAGAAAAAACGCCGAGCACACGCCAAAAGATTTGTCAAGGGCGACAACTCTTCAACCAAAAACTACTTCACCCCTTTGACCCTCTAGACCGGGGTCATCCCCTTAAAAATTTTAAATGAAAAGAGGTATCGAGTATCGGCTCGTTTGGAAGGTCTTTCGAAGACCTTTATTTTGACGTTTGTTTTCTTAAATCGGTCGATTCGTTTTCAAGAAAATTAGACTTTAAGTTGTTCAGGTAGAAAACAAAAACAAACGAAAATATCACTTTTTATTTTAACAAGTGTTCAAAATGTTGCCCTTTATTGACCAAATAATGTTATAGGTGATGTTCAAATGGATGGACATTTTGCAAAACATGTGGGATTTCATGGCCGCTTTCGAAGATGCGTTGACGAAGTTCATCCAAACCTTCAGGTTGGGGAGTAAACACAATAGATTTCAAATGGCCCCATAGAAAAAATTCTATTGTTCTCAAATGAGATAAACAAGTAATAAGGTCCAAAACATACCTTTGCGAAGTTATCTTCTCTGTCTAAATTAGAATCATTTCCACTCTTTCGGCTAGTGTGTAAACTATTTTGGAAGGAAAATCTGAATCAATAAATAAATTTTCACTATCCCAAGATTGTCACAAAGGTAACTGACAGGAGATTAAGTTCTTCAAATAACTAAACAGGTATAACAATAAATACAGTTCGCGCAGGAATGTGTTGATGAAAATAATGCTGAAAAAAATCGGCTTGTTATTTGGTTAAAAACTTATCCCCCTTGACAAATCTTTTGTCGTGTACCGGCGTTTTTTTTTTAATCAATGGTTTTCGATAAATATGTGATGGGAAGTTTTCAAATGAACACCCTATATATATATATATATATGTCTTATATACATTGTATCAGTACTGTTTAGATCGTACATGCACTGTATACATTGTACACCTTGTCTACAAGTCTACATCAAAACGTAGACAATTAAAGAATACGTGAGTTATATCAGCCGTTCCTGCTGATATGCCAGGACTACTGGCGATGATGCTACTCATTTCATATCGAACGAATCCAACGGACTAATCAATGGGTATTGATCCTGCCACTACCAGGAGTTATCAAAATGAAATGGCACGAAGAAATGCAAATGAAAACATTAACGAGAACTCACCTACTTCATATTCCTGTCAACTGTCAAGCCGAAATCAATCATCAAATCATCAAAAATGAACTCGGAACGATTGTCGCGGGCCAGCCTATAATACTCCCGGATTTAAACCTGGACACTAAAGGCGACATCACAGAAACAAATTTCAGTCTGCATCTAGAAAAAATTAAGCTGGACGAGTTAAGTAAAATCAAAACAAGCATTATCAACAACTAACCCAACTTCAAGAAACCTGCAGACTTTTTTATTCCCAGTGCCTGGACACTGATAATATACGGATGTATATTACTCTTGGGTGTCTACACATTCTGGAAAACCATCTTGAAGAGGAGAAAGCTCAGAAATAGAAGTATTCAGCAACCAGAAGTCGAAATTCATTCTATTCAACTTCCGTGAAGAATTCTTCCCCGAAGTTGAATCTCAGGTAGGAAGAGTTATATCAGCCGTTCCTGCTGATATGCCAGGAATACTGCCGACGATGCTACTAATTTCCTAGAAGACCTAGAGTTTACCTTATTGTTCCCAACACATTTTATAGTCAGTTAGATTTAAGCCTTTGTACTGTTAACATCATAATAACATTGTAATAATTATGTAAAAGTACATTTTTGAGTTTTGTATTTTCGAACATAAACTTTTTAAAAAACGATCTCGAGGCATCGATCTTATAACTCGTGTAATCGCCCATCACCGGTGAAAACCCAAAAATGGACATTCTTCAAAAGTCGTACTTGGGGACCCAAATATATTTGTTATTCAATTATTCATAAACTGCTGTTGACCACTTGTACGTGTCTCTACTGAGTCTCGCCGTAGGAGGCCTTGATGGGTGACCGGCGCGGCGGCCCATCGCTCGAAACTGACAATTAAATAACTATGCTTTATAATAAACCAAACCCAAAATATCCTGTGAGTCTCTTGTAGGCGAAGGCTTGGACATTAATTCTGGCA
Organism: Acanthoscelides obtectus; assembly: GCA_963669975.1. NCBI lineage: Eukaryota > Metazoa > Arthropoda > Insecta > Coleoptera > Chrysomelidae > Acanthoscelides > Acanthoscelides obtectus. The sequence goes on from CAVLJG010000005.1 coordinate 57,746,962, forward strand.
AACTCAAAAACACTAATTACGGTGCAACATTAAAATGTTTTGCATTGTTTTTAAAAGCCCCATGTTTTGTCCTGAGCGAAAAAAAAAGACAATTATTTAAACACCGAGATAACAAACGTCGTTGCTGAAGGATCGATGCAAAAGTTTCTCCTACAAAAAAACTTCTCCAAACAGCGATGAGACATGAGGTCGAATAGTGATTTATTTCTGTCGATATATCTAACATATTACGAATTATGATTTTAGAGCCAGGCTTCTTTGGTATATTTATAAGAACGGGTATGTCAATTTCATCGCCAAGGATCAGAAACTGGGATACTAGTTGATTCACTGTATTTGTGTTTAATGAGTAGGGCACACTGTTGGCATTAGATACAAGGATCACCCAAAATACAAAAAGAATAATTGTATTTAGTTGTCTGACCTATGCACAAAATTTGCTTCCCACTTCGCAACAGCGATGAAGGATTGAAAATGTTCAATTCGGAATACTGTGTCTTGATGGCGTTTTTGTCGGTTGCTTCATCAGCATTATTTCGATCAGTCCAAAAATGTTTGGCATTTGTATAACTATCAAAATACAACTCGGATTTTGATACTATCTCAACTTTGGAGTTACTACCTATTCCTACGTTGAAAAACAACATTACGTTTTGAAAACCAGGCAAGTGAGGATTGTGTGCCAAAGCTACAAGCTTATGAGATTAGACCACAATAACTCGGGAGGTACCATTCAGAATATGATAAAATTGTCACGAGGTTACTACTGTAGTGAGAAAGAAAAGGTGGTATGGTATGGTCCAGTAATAACACAGCTACTGAAGCCCTTTTGCACCAAAATAAATATCTTTTTAGTCAGAATGACTGAATTCGTGCTGCAGCGATGTAATATCCCGTCCCTTCAGTTTTACGCACAGAATGGCCAGTATTGGTTTTGGAAGTCAAAAAAGGCTGCAATTAGGAAGCTTCCTATTGTCTCAAATACTTGCGTATACTAGTACTGGTATCTTTCTCGAAATTTAAGGAACTTATGACTTTTTCTGTATTGGGTGCTGATGCCGCCGCCCTCGTCCGTCAATGTTTTATCGTGACGTTACATTACATAAGTTTGGATTGTGGGCCACAGCATTAGCGCTCAACCCGACCAGTCCCAATATGTTGCTTGCAGAAGGATAAACAACTCCCCAATGATATCATGCTACATAAACCATAACTAATGTAATCTGTCGTACTTGAAAACGTCGGAACTTGGAATTTAAGGTAAAATAAAGTATTCTCTGGATTCTAGGTTATCATTTCTGCCTAAAAACTTCATGAAAATACATACATATTATATATGCTCCAAAACCATATATCTTGCAATGATAATATTAATCTCTTTATGGACTTGAAATTTAGAACGTCATCTTATAACAAAGTGACTTTTAGGAATAAGCACGGTATGAGTAATGTAACTTCTGATACACATCCTGTGCTGCTATATGTAGAAAATACGCGCCAGTCATACAGTAAGAGCTAGTAGGAACCAGCGTTGCCATTGATCCGCCGTGCGGAGGACTAAATGTTCAAAGTATTAATTTGGTGTCCAGATTGTTACTCGTTACTCCGGAATTAGTACTAGAGTAATGAATGGTAACTTTTTCAACACTTCTACCGTGTATACTCGTAGCATCCGACGATGTCGTCGTTTCAATTTTAGACACAGATGTCCAGTATTGCCCTTCAAGGGTGAATCGAACATCTCACCCAAGCACAGAAACCATAATAGGGCTCTTTTGCAAACCAAAATTGTATTTTTAGCTTTGTAGGCTGAGCTGCATCTTTATTGCAACACTGTGCAACCATGTAGAACAGCCGTCGGCGCCGCCATCAATTTTACGCATAGAATACCCAGTATCGGTTCTCAAAGGCGAATGCGGCCGGACACTGAAGCTCCAACAGAGACATTTTGCAGGGGCCGGCTGGGAATACCCGCACTTGCTATGAATGCCGCTGTAGCTGATACAGAAATATTTGAGTAGGGTAAACTGCTGTTTAAGTTTAGCGTCCGTGTATAGAACAATACACCATTATTCCCTGTCTTGGTTTGTCTCTGTATTCGTCCGGGAACACGAGATAAAGATCGGATTAACTATACGGATCCGAACATGATATGAGATAACTAGGGGAGACCCGGGTAAAGTGTGCAGTCCATTACAGAGATAGTAGTTACTATAGAATTATGGAAAACATTTGTTATTAAAGCTACTTTTTATTTATCAATCTTCAGAAAAAGACAGTAATTTTGAGTTAATTGTATCTATCAAGGACATAGGTAACAAAAAGCAAAAGATGCGGATAATTCAGTTTGACCGAATGTTAGAAGTAAGTTGAATGCATATGGCAAATGGCTTAGAACTTGATTTTATACATATTTCAAAATTCGCAGGCTTCTTAACGATAGCTTTCATGGTGTCTTACGAAGATTGATTCTATAAATTTTTAGTTCAGCACAAGTCAAATGAAGTCTTTCTGGCAGGATTTTTGAATAAATTTCTATTCATATTTATATATCTACTATTTGCACCAAAATAGTAATTTCAAGTTCACTGACATCAAAAGTGGGGATACAGATGAAAACAGTATCTACTTTGCCCAGGGTGACTTACTTCTTTTCTTATTTTGTATCGGAACCATTGATTCAATCCTCCTCATGTGTATGGCTGAGAAAGCCTTTCAACTAAACGTTAGATATCTGAAAGACCGTTTATATGGATAGTAGTAATAGTAGTAAATTGGAGTCACATACATAACAGGTATCTTGCAACCTATTATGGAAAAATCACACTTTTTGTCTCCTATAAATAATTGCCGACTTTACTTAAGAAGGTTGGCTGGATATGTCTATGTACCTTTTGCGGGCTTATAGTCTGACACATATTTACAGCAAATCACAGCAGGTTTTTATATGCCATTTAGGTGAGCTGCATTGATACGACCGTAGCAGTATCGAAATTTGCTTATGAAAATTGACTATTTTTCAGCATTCTTCCTCGCCTGGGAACGAAATCGGTGACTAATTTTATCTTTAAGGAGTTCACAAGAAAAACGTCGTAATATCCACAGCAATTGTATTCTTTACACCGTTGCCGTTTGATAGCTCATCTCCACTAAGTATTTAGATTTTGACCCATGATCTACAAGGGTCACCAATTTTTTGAATTTCATGCATCGTCTGTACCTCTGTACGAAGGCCAAGTGTAGCTTCTCACAAAAACTCAAATTGCACACCTTAAGCATTTTTCCGATTTTGAGTTATTTTTTTATAAGCTCCATTGTGATATACTTTTGGGGGTTGATTTACAGAATTTTTAAATTATTTGCAGTTTCCCAGTAACTGCAGTGCAAAATAAGTAAATACATGAAAAATGCGGATTCTTAGTCCATAGGTAGAGGTCTTGGAACTCCCCCTATCCAATAAAAATCCACGAATCATGTGGAATTTATTTACAGGACTCCGTTATCTGTCAGCAAAATCGAACCACATATGTTTCAGTTACTGTTTCTTGCAGGAAGCTTCTCCTACCATGGTGGCCTTTTGAAGTGCAATGACAACTAATTGTGAACAGTACAATACAATACAGTAATTAAAACATATGTATGTAGTTTGATGTTGCGGCCAGATAATAGAATCTTTTGAATAAGGAGACTGCAGGATAAGTTTAAGGGGTTAGGAAATTGTTTATTTCGCACCCCGACAAAAAAAGGTCAAGATCGGTGAGACAGATCTTGAAACTCTATCTATAAAAGTGTCTGCTTTACAACTGGTCAAAGTTAAGTGTTTTTTAGACAAAATATCCCATGTTTCAAGAACTTAGTGATATAAACCCTATATTATGCACATCAAACCTTTTCCTAGACCTTTTAGAATATATAAAAATATACAGGGTATTTCGTATAAACATGTATTTATGAATCACCCTTTAGGAAGCGGCTGGGTATTGTTACACAGTTTTTGTAACTAGCTTATTTAAGTATATTTCATAATAATGGAGCTATCAACTCATTATAAAATATAAGCCCACCCTGCATATCTATATTTTTTCTTTTCAACCATACATAATGCAAATGCAAACGGGGTTGAAAATGAGCGCAAGATTGGCAAGGAGAGAACATGAGCCTGGGGGAAGCGCCATATCATCTTCGTTACCGTACAATCGATTCCGCCAATTACTCAATCACGTTTAGCTTCTGACTCCGGTAAATTATATACGCCTGTTAGGCATAGTTCGTATACTGTTAGATTGTTAGATACATTTTAGCTTTGACAGAGCGATGTATTCGACTAAATGTAAGGACATATTTTGTTTCCCCTTTGGTACCCTTTCGTGAGTAGTCTTTTCAAAAGCTGCTAATCTACGTCCATAGTTGTGGGAAAAGTTATCGAACTCGATTTTTTTTATAGCCACTTGTGTTGGATGCTTATTAATACAAATCAAGGTTCCACTTTTTCTGGACCATTCTGATCAGAAGAACGAGATAGTGCACGACTAGAAAACCTTGTTCAAACCACACGTTATCTGCATCAATATTTAGGTGGAAAGTGTACTAAAGTACTAAAACTAAGTTCATGCAAAACTGGTCTTGTAAAACTATGACAGAAGGGTGCGTGCACCAAAGTAGGAGATGCCATTTGGGTGGTCTGTTATTCCATGCATAACCCTATACCGAGCTCTTCATGATTCGATAAAAGAATTGCCATCGGAAAGATATTATTTTATTTTTCTATTTAATTCTAGAATCGCGTGAATTTTGGGATGCTTTTTATTTAGATAACATAAGTTAGAACAGGGTATTATACTAAGCAACAATTTGTTAAAGCCAGTAAGAAGACAATTTTTTGAACTGAAGCGATCTGTCTCATAATGTTACCATATAAACCGAGTTCTCAGTTTATCGCTCAATATACTCGATAAACTTAGTTCATGTATACAAACACAACAACATAGTGTATCGTGCATACGCAACTGCTTATTAAGCGAAATGTATTACTGCATGCGATCAATTATGGAATACTTAATTAATAATTATACAGAACAAATAGGGAATATCTGATTGGATAGATTGTTACACCACCGCCGGCGCTATTTAAAGGATAATTGATAAGATTGAGGTATTAACTGTCATCCTTGTTTACTTCCCACTCACAAGCAACCACAGGAGTTAACCTGTTTCTCTGAAATTGTTACCAGAGCTCTGTTTCGTTTGGAAGCTGTCTGTACACCAAACATGCCCTGTGAGGTTCGCTGGCTCTTTGAACCGAGTCGTTTTTTTAATACCAATCCATTCGAACCTCACATCCCTAACCTAAAATTTTCGTTTTGGCTTTTTACTTTTCAGAGCACATGGGTTTACTGTCCAAAAACTGATTTCAATTGTCGGGCCTCAAACATCAGAACTCAGTCGAATTCATATCTGTAAACAATTAAGTATAACCATATAAACCACTAAACCGGCACCTTTGCACAAATTTGCACACAATGGTAGCTTGTAAGTTACTAACTACCCCACTAGAATTGCAGAAAAGTTGCTAGAAAGGATCCAACTGATTGATTTTCATGCAAGAACCCGGCAGTTACAAGAAAATCACAGGAAGAATAACCAGTTTTGTTAGTACGCGTGCGTCTTATCAACAGTTGTCTTGCTAACTGTAAAACGAGTGCTAGATGCAGCAACGATAACCTGTAATAGCACTTACACAACAAACCTTTTTGTCACGGGTGTTCCGTTTAGATTTAGAGGTACTTTTTCACAAGACTAAAAAAGTGACAACAATCAAACAATGTTTATCATTAAAGTGAAGAAGCATCACTGACACTCGATTTTTTGAAAATTAATTGTTTGTTACTGCTGGTCTACTTTGCAGTTTTCTATGATGTGTTCCTCCCGTCAAGCGGCATTTGGAAAATAACGAGTGGTTTCTGATTCCTCAAACGTACATTTCAATTTATTCACAGCTTCAAAGAAAAAAATCTGATGTGTGACACACTCCATAACGTCATGGTTTTGTAGGCAGAGTTGAGGTATGTATCATCATGGCGCGATAACGATCGACAATGACTACTAGGAATGCTCGATTGCGCGGTCAAAAACTGGAATTGAAAGTCGACAACATGATCTCACTAACAGCCGATATGTTGAAACCACATGTCAAGAATGCCTTTTTTTCTTCGATAATAAAGATAACCCGATATCGTTTCCATATTATATACTTTCGAAAGTACCTCTAAATAAATAACCAGTTATAAATACGATAAAATATAGGCTTTATTACTTGCAGTCATCAACAAAACTACCCATAGTAGTTTAATTTTGGTGATATAAGAATATGCTGAAGACAATTATATTGATAGTACATGTATAATCATAATCAAACTCATTTTGCAACTTAGATATTGAGAAATTTATTTATGAATAAGCTTATAACATATATGTGTGTATTCAAAGAAAACTTAAAGCAAAAAAGGCATACAACAGCGAAAGCCTGTGTCTTGATGTAATTTTGTTTTTTATTTTATCAATGAGTCCGCTATAGAAAAGCACGGATTTCCAAATATTACGCGGACCTCGAAAATATGAAATCAATATCTTTTAAAATGCAGACTGACAGGCTGTTAAACGTGAACGTTCAGAGCTGTTTATAATCAGCTGTTTCACCATACAGAAATGAGTGAAAATTGAAAAAATATATAGGTTGGGTCGAATTGTTTGTTACATTTACAATTTTTCCTATATCTGTGAGCATCATGTAATTCGCGTATTGATTGCATATTATGGCAAAACCCTTCAGAGATACTTTGCGAGATGAGGTGAAGGTGTAAGTGCAGCAATTGGAGCGGCCGCCAGCTGCATATCTGCTCACACAGAATATGCACTGAGGGTGCGCTTGACTAACAACTAAAAAACAAAGATTAGCAAGAATAATTCTTTTAAAATGCTTTGAGATCTTATTAATGGATGTTTGAAGAATATTAACAACCTGTGGCATAATTAAAATCTTCATCTTTCCATATTCTTTTCGGAGTCGAAAGTAGCATAATGTTGCACTTTTTCAAATATTGAATCGCTCATATCTCCCTTATATAACAATTCCTAATAATGTTCTTCGTTCGGACAGAAACGTGTCTAGAGTAAGCAAACGATATTTGGAATTTGTTAAGAAAAATGTGCGACCGAGATGCGACACGTCCGTTTGATATTTCTCCAAGTCTTACGACCTACGGGGAAATTTATGATGTAGGATATATGCAGTAATAGTGCGTACGAATAAACTACCGACAAACAGTTGAGAAATACTCTCTCCACACCCATACAACCTCCAATTTTAAACCGCAACAAAAATGTTTTCAAAAATGATCAGGAGCCTCTGAAACGCTGCAAATTAAAGCTTGAGTGATTTTTATTTTTTTAGCCCGTAGCTCCGCTGCCACTAGATCGATTTTTTTTTGTTCTTAGAATAGTGTGAAAATTGCATCCAAATCCGAGCCCTACCTTCCAAACATATAAAGGGGCCAATGATTAGGGAATAGGTAGACAGACATATAGACATACCGACAGACAGTCTAACGGAAATTAGTTACAATATTTTTCTTGATGCATTTATCATATAACATCCAAAAAACATGTGTTTCATTTTTTCGCTATTACAATACTTTCTCGTCACTAGGTGTGCGAAGTAAAACAAATCTACTTCTAAATATTTTTCTGCAAGGATATTTGCTGGGCTTTTATCGGTTTCTGACTATGAAATATTAGGCGCCACGGAGAAAGAAGGGCGATCCAGTGCTTCCTGTAATAGCGTTCTCCGATGGTACGCGCTCGACTATTTACGGACTTTTTCTTATTACAGTGTTCTGCCCAGCACTTTCGTGCATTTCTCTCTGTCATCTTGTGTTCCACTGAGAAAATTATTCTGAAATGCTTTGTAATGGGTGCACTACTTGTACATCAAGAAACTTCAAGTTGAACCACGGAACGTTACCAGCTTTGACTGTTTATGTAAATTCCACATACAAGCTTCTTCACCTTCCTCAAAATTAGTGGATGAACTAGTAGAGTATCTGTTTAGTGTAAAATGAAAACCTCGCAGCCCAGGTCCACTATATAGATTTTCGAGATTTTTAGTGAAATTCGCTTAAGGTTATTGAGTTTATCTATTAATTTTATGCGCCTGACAATTTCTTAGTATGTTTGATGTACAGGTTATGTATATTATTATTTTGGTTTCTAATAAGCCAACTTACAAGTAGATCTCATTAACAATACAATATCTCATTAACGACAAAAAAGTTCGTGTAAACCAAATTAAGTTGTGTGGGTAAATCAATCAAATAAGTTGTTAAAGTAATGACAAGTTGTCATCTTGCAATGCTTTTGTTCCCACATGTTTGCACTGTTCTTGATATTGTCCTACACTGATAACGGCATTGCAAGATTCAGTGGAGTCCAAATTGCACTCGTGTACGCTAGTGAAAAATGTTATAAGTGTCTGTTATTGTCCATTTTATACCAAATTGATTTCATGTCGACCTCACACCGACATGAAGCATTGCAGCGCTTCGATGCACATACTGGTTGAAGCAAGGTGACTTTATTTTTTCAAACATTCTGAAAAAATAAGCTATGCAGTTGCTTAGCTCATTCTGGTACGTGACAGGATGACAGTTAATAATTTAAACTCTGAAAGTTTTGAGCACACCCAGTAAACTGCAAAGAATGCTTGGTGAATTTATTGTCAATAATGTATATACTCCCAAATAGATAATACTACCCACGTCTGTTTGTTTTAAGTCAACCAAAAGGGAGTATCCCAAGATAAAATTTCTCGGTTAAGGTATATATTATAGTCTCCTAAAAAAACTGAAGGTTTTGCAGCTTATTTTTGTAACATGTATTATTCACTAGGCGTTTTTCCAGCAAGTGGAAATTGGGGGACCTTGAAATGCAAAATGCAAGACAAAAGGCAAATCTATATGTTTGTTGATTTGGAAGAACATTCAGAGGTTGACGAATGTACGATTAAAACACTTTGTAGATTCAAAACTTGTTACATTACATATCTGAGCATCATTATCAAAACAGTATGCTCAGCCGTAACAGCGGTATCCAACACAGTACTGTTAACTTCACTATTCAGATTATTATATCGTCTTGTTTCTTCTAGTTATTAACAGAACTAACAAGTATTAGAGAACTGTTGGTTCGTCATTGTCTTTTAAATTATTTGTTACCTTTTGTGGTCTTTAGATATTTCATACATGAATTCGAAATCATCAAAACGTGAAGCTAGAACTAAAGAGCACAACAGCTGCCGCGATGGCCCGGTATTTAGGTTTCTGCCTAATCAGTATGAAAAAAAAAAACGATTACAATGGAAGACAAGATGAAGCAGCTAATGTTGTTTGATGACATCATTTCCTTTCCATCAAAATCGTCGCAACCATTACTGAGGTCACACCTAAAGACAGACTGATGCAAGTTGAGTATCTTGAATTTTCACGGTGAAGTTATCACAAATTATACGTACTTATGTGTGACAGAATAGAAAAACGAGTCACATTAAAATGGTATTTTTAATCTTCAGGTAACGGCAATGTAGTTATTCTCTAGCGAAACAGTGGTGTATGCTTACAGCTGGACAGTGTACTTAGCGTGCGGAACACCCTCCGCGAATGTTGATTTTGCAAATATACATCACACTTTTTTATGTAGCAAATTCTTTTCTTCATAAAAGGTAATAAGATCTTCTATAAGTTTGCTCAAAAGTTATAAGCCAAAATTTAATTACTTGGACCTCGTAAATTAACTGACCGGTAAATTTGTAAAGAAGCTAAATGACGCGGAACCTAATTCTGTATCTATCACTCTTATACGTAAGGCTGATAGTTTACGCAATATTTAATCAAAATGGCGTGTACAGCTCAGGCAGGGCTATTACGTAAAAACCTATATACTGTCAAAAAAAAGACAAAATTAAAACTGGCTGCATAGATAGTTCCTGGTGTGCAAAGAGTTCATCCCGCGTTTACTGGCTATGAGCGCGATGAGAGTCACCAAGAGCGTCATCTATGTAGGAATGACTCAACGACACGACACGCTCAATGACCATGCTGAAAGTTGCAAAATGAGATAGCCCGTAGAGTATATCACTAACAAGATGTGACAGAAAATTCAGAATTGGTTTAGTAACCACATCGCATTTGGATGATTGTGTGTATTGGTCTGCAGGTGTATGAAGTCAGTGATATTTGCTATGTGAGAAAATTATTTCTGGATATGCTGTTCATAAAGTATATTTATTAGCTGCACCAGACGAGTTGTTTATGTTGTCCTTTCTGAAGAGAGGTTATGTTCAGCGTTATAAATTACAATAGTTTTCCCGTTTGATTTACGTTCTCAAAAACTTTGAGAAGCAGTACAAGAAATTAACAACATTCTCGCGTTTGGTGTAATTAGGCCACAACCCCCGAAAATTACTACTTGACATCGCAAAATAAATTTCAATAAAATTCAAATGACTGGAAATAAGAAATAATGTAAAATGTGATAATCTTTTCGCGTTTCATAGATGTTCCTGTCTGTAGTCTATTTTCTCCCCTGTTAGTCGCAATATACTTTACGAAGCAGTGATTTTCTTTTTTCTCTCACATTTTTGAATTGAATGAAGCATACATTTCATATAAGTGTATTTGAGACCAGAAACTAAGGGAATTATCATCAACACAGATTATTTATATTATTTTCTACGAGCTGTAGTATACAACTCACAGATTAGACCTCCAATTATGCCATCTCTGAAGAACATGCTAGATCATATCAGAGCCAAATATTGATTGCTGAAGCGTCGTGATGTTTAGGCAACACACACAGTTCCAAAACAAGTGTACATCAAGTGAACAACAGTTAGTTCTAAGTTTACATCCTGTAGAAAAACCTACATAACGTCACTGAATTCCTATATAATGTTTAAAAAACAACGAGATAATGTCACTTTTCAAGATGCGTAATACTCATTCGGATCGATAAGCACGCATCTATCACTACAAAACAGGATTCTAGCGACACCAATAAATAACTTTTTGTTGTCACTTTTTTTTTAAATTATCTACCTATTACCTGGGGTATTCTTTCGTAAAGTTGACTGCCGTTCTCTCAGCATTTAGTAGTCTAATTTCCTGCAGAGACGCCCATGTCCGCCATTTAGGATGACGTGAATACATTTTGGACTAAGATACAGGGACAATAGAAACGGTCGGACACTAAACAATTTTCGCTGCATTTAATTCGACCTTTAATTGTTTACACCGAGAGCACAACAAATAGGGGTAGAAATTTAAATTGTCGCTTGGATACTAGAATGGAGCGCTCAAGTTTACGAACCGTGCATTCGTTTTAATCCTTTCTCTGCGTTTATTGTTGTCATGAACATTCACAAATTCTGGACAACTGTTACAAACAAGAGCTTAAGATAATTGAGTTGGATCGTGGAATTCATTTGAAATGCTTTTGTGTATTATTAGTTTCCGCTCCATAGTTAGGGAATAATTCAGGGGCAAGACAACAGTGTTAATAGGGTCAAAACAAAAATTCAACGACTTATATCAGGCCCAGCATTTTTATCTAGGGAGCACCTACAAGGCATGAGGCTTTGTAAACTTTAAGGATCGTAGGTCTCAAAGCTTGCGGGTTGAGCAAAAATCTAAATAGTGGCAACTTTTCCATGTTGCCAATATTCACATTTTGCCATTGGAAAGCATTAGGTCTCATAGTATGTGACTATTCCGGTGTAAAATTGTCCAAGGAAGTCAGAAAATGTAGTTTTTTCGAAAATGTTTACTGGTTTATTGGATTAACAATTCGAATGCCTTCCCCAACGAAAATTGCAAAAAATTAATGCTTTTTTGTAAAGGAGATGAGCCAGCATAATTGCCTATATAAATGAAATCTTGTGCTCGGGTTTTTAAACATTTTCATGATACTGGGCAGCGGTCGTCGTCTGATATCGGGCTCAAATTTACTGTTGAGTAGGGTAGGGCGGGGCTAGCAATTTTTATTGGTCACACATATATCTTGAAGTCAGGATGGTTTGACATATATTTTGATGGATAAGTAATTTATTTCTTCCTAAAAGTCTTTCAATTCATTTATCTGTCACAAACCTAGCTTAGGAGCTTCAGTGGCTTAAGTGAAAACGGGCACATGATCAATTTACCTCCATAGCTGAGGAAAGCTGAGCAAGAGTATGAGACATATTGAGCATTAAGACAAATATGTCATGTGATGAGGTCATTTTGTGTGCCCATTCCTTACAAACTTGACAGTGGATTTCCACCTGGTAAACTGTCGGAATAAGCTTCGCAACAAACTAGACATGTATATTAATTTTCATTGCTTCCCTCACTACTTAAATGGATAACCCTTTTACAAACACTTTTCTCCTTTTTTTATCAACCTTTTGATTCTGTGTTTTACCTTTCTTAGTTTTCTTATCTTATTCTTCTTGTAACATGCTTTTTTCGGGAGTATCTGTACTGTTCGACCTGCTTTTGGGTATGGCTGGACAATTTCAGGAGAAAATTTCTGAGATGTTTCGAACTTAACGTTATCTTTGAAGCTTGTACCAGCTTCCGCTTCACGATGGCTGGTGGGGGCTATAGCACTATATAGTTTGTTCTAGAATATCTTTTTCCAACTGGACAAATTCTGGATCTGGGTGGTCGGTCACAAATGACATTATCATTAAAGATGTTCGAATTATATGGGAAGATGCACGTCTTTCGAAAACCATTTATGATATTCATAGTAGTCTGAGCTAATGTCAGTATATATATATACATATGTGACAATCTTTGGTATATCATAGATTGTTTTTGTTTTTCCCGGGTTATTTCGTAGCCAAGTATCTTGTGAAGAAGTGCAATATTTCTTCAAGGGCCCGAAATATGGATACTTCTAGCAGCTGTAATTTATGACTGCAATGCGGTGGGAATGATAACATGACGATGCCATTCTCTTCAGCCAAATTAAGTGTTACAACGTATAAATGAGAAGAAGGATTTTACATACTTTATGAAATGTCGAATAAACTGAAAGAATTCTGTATCTGTAAGCCACCCACTGGCGTTGCCTGCTCCTATGCAATCTGAAGGACTACCATTGATAAAATAGTTGTTCGGGAAAATATGAATATAGGAGGAACCGTATTTCCAGAAGCTGATGCAGCAGTGATCAATGTAAGGTTAATTCCTCGTTCCCCAAAAGTCATAGCACCGACATTATGTTTACCCTTGTCAGCAACGGTCTTATTTGGCTTCAATTCGGTGGCACTCCAGTTTCATCCACATTCTATATTTGTGACGCAGTGAAACGATATTAATACATCATTTCAGCTAACTTGTCAAAAAAGCTTTAAAGTTTAGAGCATTAAATGATCTTGCCCTTCCAAGGCTAGTAGGTTCTACCTTTCGAATAGATAACTCGGGATTCCATTTTAAAAACTTCGTAAGCCACTCTTTGCCGGCCATCTTGTTTATAGTCCAAGTTACAGGACCTTTAATGCCGAATTTAACAGCACACTCGTAAGCCAGGCGGGGAATGTCCATAGAAGATGGATGTCATTTGTAAAAAGTTTTTTTTGTTCAGAAATCCTCCAGCTCTGAAGAAAATACTTGCCTCGGAGCTACCTAGCTCTTTGTGGGAGCATCACTTTAAAAGAGGAAACGATGACTGCGGGTGCGTACCGAGGTAAATTTTTATAATAACAGAGTCGGATTTCGATTAGAGATCTAGTCTGTAAATCGTTTCCTATTTTGGTACTCAGCAACTGATCATATATTATTGTTACTGTTCGTCGACATTGTGTTGTTGAATTGTTTTGCTGTATCTACTCTTGTTGGTGTGATTCTTCTTGAGTGACTTTTTTATCAAAGTTGATAATGGACAACAAAAGGTCATATGCGACAATTTTAATTACGAATGCAGTGAGTTTAATTCATGATGAGGACAACAATAGTGTGGGGCAGTACAACTATATAATCGCAAAATACATTGGGGTAAGAGAATAAATTATTGCAAGAAGATGTCATACCATGGAAGATGTGCTGCAGCTGTAGGAGCCACAATACCGAGCGGCCTGACTATGTGGTCCAAATACAGATTTGCGTTCTAAGCTTAGTCCAACTTCGCTTATCACTAAGATGGAACAAAGACTCAAACGCAAGAATCTTGAAAAGAAACTCAGAATAAAAAAACCTGATATAAATAACTAACAATTCGGATAACAATTCCATAGAAAATGAATAGTTTCATGGCGAATTCAGTCAAAAGCCTGACATCAACTACATTGATTTGGAGGTTGCTAAGCGAAAACCTTTAGGGAAACTTAAAAAAGTGACGACGAGATTTTGCAGATCGAACAAGTCACCAAATCACAGGACTGTACTTTGTGGCGTCTTCAACGGAGGATAAGTTCGACAGCGTCTCGATTTGGTAAGAAGGCAGACAACAAGCTGTAAAGTTCTAGTAAACTCCATCATATACCCAACAGAGTTTTCTAGTAAGGCAATAAAAAAAGGCAACACAAAAGTCATTGGGCACGGCAGTTCAATCTTGTGGTTTGTTTACTGATCGCAAACCACCTCCATCTACCTATTACAGTAGACAAGACATGTACTTAATCCAGGTATAAGCCTACCTGTTTATTGCTTCGCAAAAACTACCTAGCTGTTTCCTCTTATTTTGACTGCATAAGATATTTTTATGACCCTCGTTCAATTGTTACCATCTACCACATGACCTTGTAAACATAATTGTATTTATTGACATGAATAAACGAACTTGAATTTGAGTTCTTGAATTTATTTTAGGAAAGATATAAAATTATTTGAATATATTTTTTCTTAGTGGAAACGCACCGTCACGACTCTTGGGCTGGCAGGACGAAACAGCAGATGAATTTCACCCAGAAACCGATTTGCACTTCACAGCTTACGTTTCATTTTTATTATTTCCAAGTGAAACTCTTGCAGCATGCTAAACACAAAGTCCACTGGGTGCCAGCGATCCACTTTTTCGATTTTATCCACTAGGATCTTTTTAAAATATCAAGAAGTTGAGCACAAATAGTAGGCATTTCAAACCACCATAATTCTTGCGCAAATACAAAATTTTGTAAAAAGCTCTGATAGCACCCCAGGCAATTATGTCCTGCTTATATCCAGAAAATTATCACAAACTGCGGAACACAAATTGAAGGTAACGGCGAAATGGGTGCATTTCACGGGTCGTGAAATTCAAATGAAAATGCAGGTATAAAATCTGCAAAATTATCATTCTCAAGAACATATTCCCTTGACATATCCATAATTTTAAAGTTCCACGCTAAATTCCCTATACTTGACTGGAGTGATATCCGAATTTATTTTTCCCTACTGTCGGTAGTTGCAGATCTGTTGGCTCCTGGTGTCAAGCCTATAGAGCAGATACCGATATTTTCAAATCGTGAGCACATTATTCGTCGGATTTACGTTACTCAAATTTCCTGTAATCACTGGGATCGGAAGCTTCTTAATAATAGAACATGTTTCACTGATTTCAACCCCCCCTTTTTAAGCAGTACAATTTTTTTATGTCAATGATTAGGAACCCCTGAAATGTCAAAAACGGAGTTTCAGCAATTGTTACTTTTTCTTTTATGCCTATAGCACCGTTGCCACTGGAGTATAACTACAAGGCTTTGGCATACTAGTAACCCCGTGTGGAAACTTCATAAAAATCCGAGCGATAATTTCCAAGTTGATGATGAGTGATACAGTTTTTCATGATGTAGATGTCATATGACTTAAAAAACATAACATCTCATTTTAGAAATTTTTCGCGATTACAATACTTCCTCGCCAATGGCGTGGGAAGTAAAACGGCTTTAAAATTGAGGAGTATGAGCGACCGCGATTATGAGTACCTATTTGCGGAACAACTTATCTACGCGATATTATATGAAATAGGGCCACCAAATTATCTGAATACGTCCTTTCTTATTAGTCCGTACATTGCGCCGCAACGCTTGGGTTGGCAGCACGAAATAGTAGACAAAATTCGTCCAAATACGATTTGTAGATGTTTGCGCGCTTCGAAATTGACGCTTTATTTTTTGATATTTTTGGATGAAATTTTCACAGTGTGCTGAAAACAAAACCCCACAGGGTGCTATAGAGCCACTTTTTCATTTTTTTCACTAGGTTCTTTTTAAAAAAATCGCGAAGTTGAACAGAAAACGTGCGCACGTCAACCCATCATAAAACTTGTGCAAAAACAAAATTTCAAAAAGTTCTCCTATAGCACCCTGGGCAATTATCTTCTCAACATACTGTATGAATTTCATTGAAAAATACTGAAAAATGGAGTGTCAGTTTTGAAGCAGCTGAACCCTTGTAAATGGCTTGAAACTTGCTGCGTCGGAGCCGCGTTAAGGTCATTCGTTTGATACCAAATTCCTTGTCGGCGGCATTTACACTTTTGTCGTGGTTCTTGACGGCCTCTGCTGCATTATTGCTTGACTAGAATATGAACCTATTGTTGTCTTTTTTTTTGAATGTCCACATTCTAGAATTAAACAAAACAATAAAGCATAGTACTATTTTCATTTTAAATCGTGAGGTTTGTTGATGCAACCATAGCTCAACCAGTCCCATCCTAATATTTAAAATAAATGCGATGCTATGACAAAAAACCGATTTGAATGAGAAGCATATCCTTTCTAGATATTATATATATATATATATATATATATTTAGATAAACGAAAGATTAACACTTAGGTGATTGAAAACAGATGATATTTAACGTGTACAGAAGTAAAATAAACAGGGACTCAATTTTTACTTTTACGCCGCGAAACAAAACGTGCTCATACTTTACTCGATGGACAGATCGTCACTGGTGGTCGTGCAGTGTGTTCCCCACTCCTGACACCTCCTTCCCGCTATTTTTTATGAGTTGGCGTCAGTTGCGTGATATTTGAGATGCCCAATTTACCCATATGCTTAACTATCTCCGCTATACCTATGGAAGCATGATACTTTGCAGAATCTCAAACTCCTAGGTCGAACAGTTCACTTGATAGAAATGAGAATTTGAGCCTTTTTGGCAAAATTGGCCGAAAAATTCAAATGTCCTTTAAATTGCGGTCTGATATCTCGTTCGGCAGATATTGCAAGTATTTTTTTCGAAATTTTTCATTGTTTCTTTGGGTTGACAATTCGATTGCCTTACGAAATAAAAAATCGACAATATGGATTATTTTCCTAATGAAAGATGTCAACCTATCGCTCTAAAACAGTTAAATTTTGTTTTTGGGCCTCTAAATTAGTGAAAATCACGATCTTCATCATGCCAGATGCATCAACACATCGATTCATATTAATTCGCTATGGCAAGATATAGGCAAAAATATAATAGCTCAGGGTACCCAATAACAACAACGGGATTCCAAAAATGGTTAGAGAGACAATTTTGTTTAACTGAAAAAAGTTAAATAATGCAGCTTACAGAATTTGGATGTCATTATTCGATTTTAGACTATTTGTAGGAAAATATAATTTGAAAAATTTAAAAAATTGTACTTTATTCCAATTAATACAAAATAGAAAAAACCGGCTAAATTTTGTGCATTGATATTACGTAATTTTCCTCTAATTTAATTAGGTTTGTAACTTTAACCGTTTTTGAGATCGCAATGCTCAACTGAAATATTCGTTTTTTGCAAGTACCTCTTAAGAACTGCGTTAGCCAGTGGACGTTGAGCAATGTGTTGATGTATTTGCAGGACAACTACCTTTATAAATTGATCAATCTTGGTTCTAAAAACCTACTCAACCAAGGTAGATGCTCAAAAATAGAATTCAACCCATGTAGAAAGGTAGTTGTTCCAGAAAAATAATATTTCGAAAAAACGACTGACTGAAATAGGTGCCAAACAAATTATGAGGTCGCAATTTGGAGGCCATTTTTGGAATAATACTTTCGAATGACAGGGGTAGCGAGAAAATGGGGAAAGGCTAATATCACCTTTTTTTCAGAACCTTGAAACTTTGAACGCGTCGTCGGAACGAACCTTTCGACCTAGTAATTTGAAATTTTACACAGGATCATACCTCCAAAGTTTCTCTCCAGTTAACAAAATTGAGCTCGATATGAGTCATGACCCTCCCTCCAGTAGCATGAACAAGGCCAACTTTTCTGCACAATCACAGAAAGGGGGTTAGCATTAGCTTCCGGTAGCTCAGTCGGTGGCATGAAGACATCTACAGGAGTGTAGCTATATGTCGACCATGGCATGGCTAGAGGATAGAACAAACAGAACACAAAAATTTAACAGATTTTATTTAACAAAAAAAAGCATTTCCATTACATTACAATTTTACAGTTTTAAAGGACAAGATAAGTTTTACATCTTTGGCGCTGCTATAAAACTATCAACTTATCTTTCGCTGGTCCATTTTGACTCGACTGAAGTGAGGATGGCCAGGTGCTTGAAATGGAGGTCCCAGTTATGAGGGGTGACCTCACATATAGTGGCTTCAAAACCAGTTGTAGGCGAAGTTGAACTTAAAGGCGATGGCGCTGCCAAGGCACATGCATGGGTGAAGTGATAGGCCAAGCAACGCAAAGTCAAAGACTAAGGCAAAGGGAAAGGGAAAGAGAAAGAGAAAGGGGGTGGCCCCAATCATTTTGTCCTATACGGACACACATTCTACAAAATTCTAGCACATGGTGCTATATGACCTTGTGCTACAGAGAAGAAAATTCTTAGCTCTTGTTCGATCGGCGGCTCAAGTGAAAAGGACTGATTAGGAGACCCATAACGTCTACCACTACGCCACCGCTGCTGCTAACTACCTTTGATGTTTTGGCAACATTTCCATTTTTTTTTTACTCCTGATATTAGAACCTATCAGGCCATCATCCAAAACGAAATTGTCCTAGGAAGGCAGAAATAATGTCCAAGTTCCAATATGATAGTTCTTTACTGCTTTATTAGGCTGAAAATTCGAATCCTTCCGAAACGCAGATGTACACAGATTTTGTTTTGTTCGCAGAGGAGATAGAGCAGCCTGTCTCTATTTATAAATGAAACTTTGAACGCGTCGTCGGAACGAACCTTTCGACCTAGTAATTTGAAATTTTACACAGGATCATACCTCCAAAGTTTCTCTCCAGTTAACAAAATTGAGCTCGATATGAGTCAATACCCTCCCTCCAGTAGCATGAACAAGGCCAATTTTAGTTCAAAATGTCGAAAATCGATTCCAGGGTCTTATTCGACCAACTAAAAGGCCCACGTTCAAAGTTTCATTTATAAATAGAGACAGGCTGCTCTATCTCCTCTGCGAACAAAACAAAATCTGTGTACATCTGCGTTTCGGAAGGATTCGAATTTTCAGCCTAATAAAGCAGTAAAGAACTATCATATTGGAACTTGGACATTATTTCTGCCTTCCTAGGACAATTTCGTTTTGGATGATGGCCTGATAGGTTCTAATATCAGGAGTAAAAAAAAAATGGAAATGTTGCCAAAACATCAAAGGTAGTTAGCAGCAGCGGTGGCGTAGTGGTAGACGTTATGGGTCTCCTAATCAGTCCTTTTCACTTGAGCCGCCGATCGAACAAGAGCTAAGAATTTTCTTCTCTGTAGCAGAAGGTCATATAGCACCATGTGCTAGAATTTTGTAGAATGTGTGTCCGTATAGGACAAAATGATTGGGGCCACCCCCTTTCTCTTTCTCTTTCCCTTTCCCTTTGCCTTAGTCTTTGACTTTGCGTTGCTTGGCCTATCACTTCACCCATGCATGTGCCTTGGCAGCGCCATCGCCTTTAAGTTCAACTTCGCCTACAACTGGTTTTGAAGCCACTATATGTGAGGTCACCCCTCATAACTGGGACCTCCATTTCAAGCACCTGGCCATCCTCACTTCAGTCGAGTCAAAATGGACCAGCGAAAGATAAGTTGATAGTTTTATAGCAGCGCCAAAGATGTAAAACTTATCTTGTCCTTTAAAACTGTAAAATTGTAATGTAATGGAAATGCTTTTTTTTGTTAAATAAAATCTGTTAAATTTTTGTGTTCTGTTTGTTCTATCCTCTAGCCATGCCATAGTCGACATATAGCTACACTCCTGTAGATGTCTTCATGCCACCGACTGAGCTACCGGAAGCTAATGCTAACCCCCTTTCTGTGATTGTGCAGAAAAGTTGGAATCTTCATTGCATTCCTTCTTTTCTGGACCTTTTGCGGAAAGGAAGCGTTACATAAATTGGCCTCAGGGTTCGAATCCCGTGCCAAGCAAATTTTTCTCTTGATTATGGATGTCCGTAGGTGGTAGACACTGGCTTGACTCATCTCTATATTCAATTAAATATTTCACATTCCTAATCCCCGATAAAGCCTTCTTTAATACGTACAAGTGTGCAGGGTTCACGTAGTGTGGATAAGTCATAATTCAAGCGGAGCTGAATCTGCGGTCATTTATACACGTGGGTTCAATTGAATGTAACCATCATCCAAATGCACCCGTCAAATAAACAGTACATTTGAAACACATAGACCTTTGCAAAAGTTGTCAAATCATCTCAGTGGGTAACTCTAGATAGCCTGGTACTCTGGCTTTGTGTTGGCTGCAAATGTCTATTTTTTAAAAAGTCAGCTTTTTATTATACAATAATCAGTCAAAACGCAGCGCAAGAAGCCAATACGTAAGATGAGTTGAAAAGAAATTACATTCACTACTAAATTTTTACAGCAGATTTTTTGTAAAGTGTGGTTAGGTTTCAAGTCAGGAAAGGGGTGAAACCAGAATTGACGCGAAACTATAACCACGTCCAAAATATCCAGGCTGTATCTTGTCTTGCCGAAGAGCTAGTTTTTACTAAGGAAAAAGCTGGAAAGTAATTGAAGATCAATTTAGCTAATGAAAAGTATATGTGAATTCGAACATTACTTCAAGGTGATCAAAATTTTGAGGAGGTTACACCAGTATTCAATTGACGTGGCTTTTGAAGGGCTTTAAATTCAACATGTATTTGAGCTTTTTACGAATTTTTTGCCAAACTTTTCCCTTCGGCCCCTAAAAATATTCTTCTGCCAAACGGACCATGTGAAATAAAATGTAGTCTGGAGTTATGTTGCTGTCATTTAACACTTTACTAATTGATATAATAATTGCATTGTATTCCTTTTTGATAGCTCATCACTTTTGGTTTATATTAACGATTGTATCTTAATTGTGAGTCAGTCATTCAATCTCGGTCACAGCGAACACACATACACTGTAATTCCGGTTCGGTCCAGTAAACTGTTGTTGGAACCAAATAAAGTTTTTTAAAAACGAAATTTGACGTTCCGACTACATAATTGGCGCAGCCCGCAGTAGGATTCTCAAAGGGATTTTCGCCGATTAGCCCTTGAGTCCGAACTCTTAATTGGGAATCACGAACCTCCGTGACGAGCCGGTACCACTGAAGAAAGAAGAAAGAATTTGGACCACAAGTGCCCTTTGTCCTGTTGAAGTCGACGTCCACCTGAGGAACCTAGGCCAAGAACGGGATGAAGTACTGGACCTATCAGTAAGTGCTCATTGTATCCTTATTTTTTCATGAGTGACTCACCCCGACCTGTACATCCTTCCGAAGGTGATAGTACAGATCAAATCGCTAATCGCATAGCAAGCTTAGAATTAGGAAGTAGAGAAATAAGACAAGCAAACGAAACTATAGAAAAGATAATAATGACGACCTCCAGAAGAAATAGTGCCCCCCAGTTCGACATAAAATTACTCCAAATTGTCCCAGAATTTGATGGGAATCCCTGTAGACTATATAGATATTTAGAAATAAGCACAGATTTATTAAATAACTATTGGAACACTGACGATACAGGATGTGTCCAAAACAAAATACTGCTGCATGTCATTTTCTCGAAATTGACTGGTGCTGCAGAGCAAGTATTCTCTCTTAGCGGTTCCACAGACTGGAACAGCATCAAAAATTTGCTAATTGCTCATTTTGGTGATCAAAGAAACGAGAGTAGTCTTATCTCAGATATGACTGCCCTTAGGCAACATTCTAATGAAAGTTCTTTACAGTTTTATTCTAGAGTTGTAACCATGCTGAATCATTTACATAACTATACAAATATTCATGAAACAGTTGATGCTATTAAAACTAGTAAAAAGGCACTGTGTGGGAGTCATGCATTGCATACACTTTTAGTAGGTTTAAAGGAGCCACAAAGTTCCATGATTCGGCCGATGAAACCTAAAAATTTGGCAGAAGCTCAAGCTTATATTTTAGAAGATAATAACATTAGATATTTACAAAAGGCTGGTGCACATTCAAATTTCAATAAGCCACCTCAGCCTGCCCTTCCATCCAAATCACATTTTCAAAATTTGTTTAAGCCTCAAATGCAGCCTATGAATCAATTTAGGCCTCAGCAAAATTTCAATTATCAGCCTCAAGTCATAAGAGGACCAGTTCCGATTCAACCTTGACAAAATCCTCTTCCACAAAAATTTCCAACAAACGCACAAGTTTTTGGCAATAGACCTAATGTTAATGTTTGGCGTAATCCGCCTAATCAAGGACCTTCCTACAAGCCTACTCCTATGAGTAATGTTAGTAGCATCAATAGAAATAAGGATTTCCAAAATAATTATTTTAGGCCTTCTGGCCCAAGGAACTTTGCTTCTCAAGAATTACATAACGTTGAGAGTGATCCTTATGATAAAAATTTTGGAAACATCCCTTATGATGACTATTACTCGGAATATTGTCAGGATAGTGAAAATCAGTATGACTGTTCTGATCTATATTACGAACACCCTGATGAGACACAAAATGATGTTTCTGAAACTGGTCAAAAGCCTGATGAAGAAACACAAAATTTTCAGATGGCCGTGCCCATGATAGAGGAGACAATATACTTAAACACGATTTATGACAAAACAGAGTTACCTTATATTGAAATAAAAAATCCGCCTTTAAAGCTTCTTATTGATACTGGTGCAACGAAATCATTTTTAAATCCTGATCTTGCACAATTGAATTTTCCAAAATGTATTTATAAAGAAACATTCGAAGTAACTTCAGTTTTTCAGCATTCGTAGAGAGAATATTGTGCTAAAATTCCTGCCTTCTCAGAAATCAATGTTAGTGAGCCCATAAAATTTCATTTGTTCAAATTTCACAAGTATTTTGATGGTCTGATTGGTTTAGATATTTTGAAACTTCTAAATTCACATATTGACCTAAGAAATTCTATTTTGCATACTAAAAACGCCAAAATTCCAATCAAATTTCATGATTTGAAAAATCGTTTGTTATTTTTCATAGAAATTGAGCCCTACACGGTGGCCAAGCCAAAATTCCTGTCGATACTTATAATGGAGAAATTTTGATTCCAAATTCAAAATATTAGTCAAAAATCATAATAAAGCTCAGTGGGTGTATTCAGACATCAAAGATATTTATAAGCTTTACGACATAATTTCAGTAGAAGCACATTTTTCTCAAAATCGATTATTTTTTGCCATACATGTTCCGCTTTTGCACGTAGACAAATTTAAGCATTATCAACTTTATTCCATTCCTACTGTTAACCTAACTACCATTATTTTCAAAAACTCCTATTTCACAATGAGTACCAAAATGTACCAATATGATGCTGAACCATGTCAAATGAGAGAAGATATTTTTATTTGCCACGAAAACAAATTTGCTATTTTACAAGTAAACAAAAAGCAGGCAAATTGTAACAAAATTCCCGTAACTCTTAAAATGTCCTTAATTGAAGAAGTTTCAGAATCCAAATACATTGCCATTTTCCCTAAACAGTGGAGCACCCCTACAAATGGAGTCCCTGTATGCAATTATGTTAATTGGAATTACATACCTCTTCGTGAAAAAGTATTGTGGCCTCCAAAACTTCATCTTGCGGGTGGAGGAGTTATGTTGCTGTCATTTAACGCTTTACTAATTGATATAATAATTGCATTGTATTCCCTTTTGCTAGCTCATCACTGTTGGTTTATATTAACGATTGTATCTTAATTATGAGTCAGTCATTCAATCTCGGTCACAGCGAACACACATACACTGTAATTCCGGTTCGGTCCAGTAAACTATTGTTGGAACCAAACAAGGTTTTTTGAAAACGAAGTTTGAAGTTCCGACTACATAATTCTGGATCTTTTGAAGCATTTTTGTTCCACAGAGTCATAGTCGTAAGATGTGTAGTGTAGCTTCATTTCGCGCTTCAACCCTCAAACAAAATCCTAATCTACTATAGGGTGACTGCGAAACTACAGATACTACACATCAAAATATGTGAATTGACCAAAACATACCTCAGTTCAAAAGTTGACAGTTCTAAGTCTAAGTTACAATTTTAATTTTTATTTTCCTTATTGCTTGAGAAGTATTTCAGATTTTGGCATAAAAATCGGTATAGGGAGGTTTTCTAGTATGAGAAACAAGAATCCGTTGTTTTTTATGTCCAAACTTCTACAGAGCGCCACTTACCACTTACAGCACGATTTCGGTAAATAACTTATCATACATTTTTTGTGCTACCGTGTATACAACAACTGACTGAAAAATCTTATTTTCTCGTATTTCAACAACAAAAAAGGTTAACTTGTTAGAAGAGTCTAAAGCTAATAGTTTTAAAGATATTTGTTTTTAAAAGTTGCAATGCATTATTTGTACCATGATGATAAAACATTTTTATAACGTAATAATTAAGTTGCTTTGGATAATATCTGAGTAGCGTTGCTATGGTTTTCAACAAGAACAAATGAGGATGGCAGCAAAACTAATAAACGGAAATAACTACATTGTTCAAAATGAGCACCACCTTGCCTAACACACTCTCGAGCTCGACGAACCAATCCTTGCTGCACTCTCCAAAGCATTTGGATGCTATTTTCCATTTCCTGGCTATGGAGAGAAGAAAAAGGGGAAGAAATCCATAGGATTTAAATCTGGTGATCTAGCCGGCCATGCTACTGGTCCTGATTGGCCTATCCACTGGTCTGGAAAAACTCTATTTAGATGGTCTTTAACTAATATACTAAAATGAGGTGGAGCGCCATCGTGCATAAACCACATATTGTTCTTCAAGAAATTTGGCCATTTAGTCTGTGGTAACTCGCTCCTATTAAATATTGTCCAATTATTCCTGCAAATAAATTAATTTGAAATTGTACTTGGTGGCGGGTTTATATTATTGCATGAGCATTTTCGTCTGCATAAATGTGAAGATTATGCGAGTTAATGGGCCCATTCCTTCCAAATCCTGCTTCGTCCAAAAATAATATTAACGAAGTGAAACCGTTGTCATGGTTAAACTTTCTTGAGAGCCATGTACAAAATTCTTTCGTATGGATGGAGCAGCTGCTCTTGAAAAATGGTATTTACTGTACATTTGGAAACTTGAAATTCTTGAGCTGCATTGCTAACCCCAACTGTAGGTTTCTCAAAGACAGCATCTAAAATATTTTCTTCAACTTCAGCTGTACGTACGGCTCTGGGAGCTCCACTATGTAGGCCCATATTTTGAGCAAAACGACCTAAAATCCAAATGCTTTTTACTACTCAAAATAAGACTGTAATCATTTCTTACCAGTTTCTCGTAGCCGCTGATCGATTCGCTGGAAAGTCTTTGAATTAGGCAGGTGTCTATTAGGGAATCTGTCGGCGTACAATATTCGTGCTTTTAAATCATTACATCTTGCCAATCCGTACATTAAATGCATATCAGAATATTCATCAAACGTATACTCCATGACGTTTAACAACTTATTCATGAAGTTTAAAGCAATCTTATGTCAAACATTAGAAACCATAGCAACGCTACTCAGATATTATCCAGAGCAACTTGATTATTATGTTATGAAAATATTTTAACATCATGGTACAAATAATGCATTGGCACTTTTAAAAACAAATATCTCGAAAACTATTAGCTTTAGTCACTTCTAACAAGTAAATCTTTTCTGTTGCGGAAATACGAGAAAATAAGATTTTGTGGTGAGTTGTGTACAGGTAGCACAAAAAAGCTATGATAAGATATTTACAAAATAGTGCTGCAAGTGGCGCCCTCTAGAAGTTTGGCTATAAAAAATAACGGATTCTCATACTAAAAACCTTCCTATACCGAGTTTTATGCCAAAATCTAAATCACATCTCATACTAAGGTATGTCTAGGCCAATTCACATATTCTGGTCTGTAGTATCTCCAGTTTCAAGATTTCCCAACCATTCGCAGACGTATACGTATACACCTATAGAGGTTGAAATGACACCAAAGTTCGACATGTTTTAAGTGCCTCTAAGGGGATGAAACGTGTCAAAATATAGTTAAAATTACGAATAAGAGCTGCAAACTTTCATTTTCCTCAGATTATCAGATAATTTCTTGGGAATACTTTTGTAATTGTAAAAAGACGGATGGGGTGAAAATACAGGTACGAACAGCGAGAAAAGCTGTTACTTTTGAATTCCTCCAGGTGTTAGATTAGCTTGACTCATTTATATTGCTGGTAGTGGTATGAAATATGTATATAATCCATACAGATCCTCATTTATATAATACGGAACCGCAAGAGCCCCTTACGAGCAACTCAAATAAAGGTCGGGGGAAGTGCTCTCGACCCTCGACAAAATCCTTATTGGACACTCAATGGCAAGACATTCAGTTTTATCGGAAAGCCGAGGGATGAAGTATCCAGCTAAATTAACACATATTGCTGTCGACCAAGTAGGCTAGTTTAGAGTACCGGTTATTTTGGAGTCTTAGCAAGATTTGGATCAAATCCTTATAATAAGTAGGAAAAGCAATGAACAAGATTTCGTGATTTATAATAAAAAGTCATGATATAGTCAATACGTTCATTTGAAGTTGTGCAGAATGAAGCACCTTTCACACTTGTGCATCCAATACCATATTAAATGAGGAAGCTCTCATTTAAAATAATGAAATATATAATAATAATAGCAATAATAATAGTAATAATCGTCTTTATTTGGGTGAAGTTTAGGGTAGCGCTATTCTTTCACTTAACCCCAACATAAAAGTCCAAATAAACATATTAACAAAAGTAATGATAGTTGTATAAATAAGTTGTGTATAAGATATAAATTATAACAGTCTTGCAGCTTAAAGAAAATGTAACATTGAAAAGCTTTGCGAAGTGCAATCATGAGAAAACAACTAATTCAAGTATATTTATCCAAAATAAGTATTTTCTAAATTTTTCATAATTTGGCAATTTCATGGCTTGTGAAAGTTCGTTATAGAGAATAACGGCGTTTTATGTGAAGCATTTGCGGAAGAAGACTGTCTTGTTGTAAGGCATTGTGAGTGTGTCCGAATATCTCTTGTGTGAATATAACTCCCACGTATCAGTCTATCCGTTAAAAATGGAGGAATGACTGAGAGAAAAAGCTTATGGGTATGACTGTAACTCATATAGTTCTTGTACTCTCAGCGATTTATGTCTCTAAAATAAGTGCTGCTATGATAATTTCTCAAGTTATTGACCAGTCTACAACAGAAATTTTGAATGAGAGAAGTGAAGGCTAAAAATGGAACATAATCTTTGAGTAATTTCATACATGACAGAGGTTCGCACTAAATTTTTTACTAATGTGCCAAGGACTAAGAAGGTCTGCAGGTTTTGAAAATCGTTCCAGTTGCGTTAGAGCTACTAGTAGAAAACGAAAAATAAAATCGCTCTATCATTTACTGGTTCATTTACTGATGTTTCAAAGGCTGCTGCTCATTTTTAGAATATTTTTTGGACGGGTTGAGAACTTGGAGTTGAGGGTTGTAATTTTTTGATGTGATACCTGTAAATTCGCTTGCTTTGACAGAAAGTGTACAGGTACGGCACACCCTCACGCAGGCCTGGTTTTTGGCGAAGACTGACCCAAAAGTCTTGGATCAAATGGAAGGAAGTGATACAGAGGGTCAGATAAGGGTAACTACTAGTATATATGTTCTCGTTCAATTGTGTACGGCTTTTGAGTTATCGCCATTTTTAAGCATTTGTAAAAAATCTATACTTTTGGGAGTGAACTATTATTATCTGAAGTTATTATTTGTTATTTCTCAATTAGCTCTACAGTATATGTTTCCAAATGATGTACGGTTAAAATGATGTATGGTTCGAACAGCCTAAGGTTATGCCCGCTACGTCATCACTTTATACCCTCTCCCTTGCGTCGATTGTACCCTATAAGAATATAGGAAATTGTTGTGACAGTCTCTGGTAAGATTTATGGACATCTGTTACCGCCCTCTTAATGTGGTCCAGTTCTAATCGTGGCGAATATTTATATCGTAGAAAGCTTAAAAATGTATGTGGTCTTCAATATCCAGAAATTATGTTGCTGTTGACGCTGTTAAGGGACATCCCACTCTCAGAAAGCCATAGGCGGAACGTTTTTTTGTATGTAGATACGCAAGTTGAGATTGTTGACACAATTGGGATCTGATGAGACGTTTGTTCGACTTATTTATTTTTTTATTTATTAACCATATCATATTTTATATTTGATTGTGTTGAAAATTATTAATCTTATGGGGTTTGTGGATATTTGATGGAGATCCATAAATCAAAATTTAAAATAGTGAGCAGGTACCTACATATAATAGACACAATATTGAAGGGTAAAACCCCAAAGTTGGCAAACAACTGAAAGTAATTAAATTAATCCTAAGACCGTGATCCGCTTATATCTATACCAATCATGAGATTTCCTAGAGTGCATCATTAGTACCTAGATAAATAGGCTAATACCAATATCAAGCCTAGGTAAACAAAATTAGTAGAAACAAATCTAATAATAACAAGTTTAAAACTGAACTACCTGGAATAATTCCCGGTTGCTAAATCCCTTCATTCGTAAGTAGCGTTAAGACGATGAGTGTTAATCAATCACATTTATTTTACCTGCAACAGATATATAAACCTGTCCGTTAGTCATAAGTTCAGTTTGTAAACTAATTTGAACAAGGCACCGTGTGTAAAAATTGTCAAATAGATTGCAATATAGTGGAAATTTTTACTATTGTTCAAATTTAAATTATTAATAGTTTTGAACCAGTGATCTAAACAATGTCTGTGAAAGAGATTGGCGCGAAAGGAAAGGCGATTGGGAGTCAAGGAAAGGAAATTGTCAACAATGTCAATAACTTCATGGTACAGGAAAGTGTAGAGGGATTAAAGTTTCCACTTCAACAATACCGGTATGTATGAATGTAAAAGATTTTTATAATTATTGTCAATTAAAACTGATTAACCCATTTAGGAAACGTGTGTTAGCTGCCACGGGTATAAGTAAATGTACTTATCAAAAAATAGCTAAAGAGAGCAGAGATGGAATATATTCAAGCAACTTTTCATTTTCATCCCCATCTAAAAAGCGGCAACGAAAATCACCTGTTGTGGATAAAGTGACTGCAGGCCAAATTGAAGAAATGAAAGCAATCATATACGATTTTTATATTTTGGAGAAAAGAAGACCTTCGCTGAAATGTAAGTTTTTAAATTGTAACCGTAGCATCTAGTCATATTTCATTTTAAGATTTTTTAGGTATTTACCAAAAAATGCAAGATCGACAACTCAATTTTGAGGGTAAAATAACGACTTTGAACAAACTTTTGAAACAAATGGGCTTTAGGTCAGTATTCATACACACTATAAGGTTTTCGATTTACAACGCTATAAATATAATTTATATCTACAGATGGAAAAGAACTACTGATAATAAAAAAGCTCTCATGGAAAAATATGAAATTCGCTTGAAGCCTATCGAATATCTGAAGCAAATTATGAAATATAGAGCTGAGAACAGGAACATAATTTATACGGATGAAACATATATACATTCTAGTCATACCCCAAAAAAAGGATGATAATTATGACAAGGAACTAAAAACGCCTTTATCAAAAGGACAACGAATGATTATTGTGCATGCTGGTGGAGAATTCGGCTTTATTCCTAACGCCTTGTTGATATTTAAATCAGGTATTATTTGTGTTACAACGATGTAAAATATTTCCAATATATTTTTACATTTACTGGATTATATGTATTTTATTTTCAGGCTCAAAATCTGGGGACTACCACAACGACATGAATCATTTGAACTTCATGAAATGGGTAGAAAGCCAATTGATCCCAAATTTGCCTGAAAATTCTGTGCTTGTAGTTGATAACGCTTTTTATCACAATGTCCTGGAAGAAAAAAATGTAACGTCTTCTAGCCTGAAATCAGAGATGATTGACTGGCTAGAAAAACATCAAATTCCCAGTGAAAACTCATTAACTAAGGCTGAACTATATAAAAAAATACAGAAAAATAAAAGAAGATTTCCAGTCAAATTCAAGCTAGATGCCTTAATGGAACAGCACGGGCATAAAGTTTTACGACTGCCTCCATATCATCCGGAGCTAAACCCAATCGAGAAGATTTGGGCTCTCGTAAAAAACTGGGTTGCTCCACGAAATGTGACATTTAGGTTGTCTGATGTGGAGCATCTGACCCGTAGCAGGTTTGAAGAAATTGGAGCAGATGAGTGGAAGAAAATTTGTAACCACGTGAAAAAATATGAGCAAGCACAAATGGAAAAAGAACATCTTCTCGACGATCAAATGGATAAGTATCAATTCAATGTGAACACAGGGTCATCATCAGAAGATAGTGACGAAAGCGACTCAGATGAAGATTTGAAGCTAAACACACTATCATCTGATAGCGATTAGATTTTTTAATGATAATATATAATTTGAATTATAACCGTCTTTAGTTTGCTCCCTCTTCTAATTCAAATTTGCTTCCGAACAACTTAATGCGCATACTAAATGAATATAATAATACAAAAATCAATTAATGATCAATGTCTACACAACCTATTCACTTTATTTTATACTTCAAATAAAATAGAACGCCACTGCGCTCTGTCGACGACCGCATGATGAGCGGACCCGCCCACGATGACGTAGCGGTCATATTCTAAGAGCGTTCGAACCATATCAGTGAGAGATTAGCTCAGTTAATATAGGTATAGAAATAGGCGAAACCACAATTATATCAGTTTTCAAAAATACTACAGCATATTCAACTTGGCCTGTACAAAAAATTATTGAGCAGATACAGTTTTTATAGTTACGAAAAAGTCCCAGATATTATGATCTTCCGAAATACCTTTTAGTTACTATAGTTTTTGTTGCAGGTATACTAAATCTCGAAAATTCCCAATTTTTAAACTTAATTCTACAATTGGGATTGTTAACCTAAACTTGAATGAATTCTAGTTCTAAATAATTCAAGGGATCGTGAATTTTACATAATTTTGGGTAATAAAAATATTACAAGAAACAGTAGGAGAAATTGACAGTAAATCCTTGAAAGCAAATAAATTATATGAATCCATCGTTCAGACTAGGTGCGATTTAAAAAAAACCTTAACCCGGCGTGTTTGTGTGAAGGAGCCTGATGATACTGGAACCACATTGTCTTGCGGCTAGCTTGTTAACAGTTTTGGTACATTGTTCTCCATAAAATCTTCCTGGTAATTAAAACGGGCCAATGAAGCAGTCTCCAAATCGGTGTTGAAAGCGGTCTTGCCTTATGACTCGTAGTTTCTCTAGAGCCCACTGGTGTAGACTGTGAATGTTCTAGGTTCCTGCTCTTTGAAAGCTATCTACGTCCAATCTGTTGAATACTCATCGGGTAACATCTCTTATATTGATTGGACCTGGAATTGATTCGAGTTTGAGGACATATTGTTCCTTACTCATTTTATGAGTCTATCCGGAATATAGAAGACAATTATACAATGAATTCACAAAATTGGTATTTTTGAAAATTAAGGGTACTGCGCTGAAACTATATATGTTATTTGATTACTCAAAATGTATTTTGGAGGGCCATGGTATCTGGCAGTTTTTCCTATCAATATATAGTTGATCTGCCCACTAATTTATTCTACAAGCCTACTTGAATATGCCGTAATATTTTTCACAATAGATATAAAATTACGGTTCAAACGATTGCTACACCTACATTTACTGGAGCAATTTTCCACTAACAGCTTTTCTTCAACGATATATCAATTGGACACATATCGTGTAAAGCTGATTGAGACATAACAAAAGGTAGCTTCATAAAAAGTAGTACAGTCTAAAAAGTGGAGATCTCCTACAATATCTTTCGTTTTGATCCATGACTGTCGCGACACCCTCTGTTTTAATACGGTTCGGCACAAATTTCAGCGACAGCGTTAAGAACATTTGAGCCGTTGATTTTGCATTATTGTGCAGTAACTAAACTAAACGAGGCTTTTGCGACCTAAAGTAGTATCAACGCATGCTACATCAATTAGTTTTTTGTTATAGACGAGCGCAGTTAACTTTTCTCCTACGAGGGGTTAATTTGACTCTTTTTTATTTTGACAGCTATTACTACAGCAGATTGTTATATAAACTTAAATAAAAACCAGTAATGTAATTACGTTCAGTTTTGTTTTTGTCAATTTTTTTGCATAAGAAGTAGAAGGTCGCCATACTTGACTCCATTTCTCAAGATTCTGATAGGATATCATTTGGCACTTCCAACATGCAGATATCAAACGGAGGCTGAACTATTGTTGTTATTTGTGAGCACAAGAGTATGATATATGTTTAGGTTTCGTAACGTCAAAAAAAAGGTGTCACAAAATACACGCAACGTGTCAAATGAATAGATAAAACAGACCAATGTCTGATGCAATGCCAGATAGTTATAAAGTACAATATAAAATATACAGAATAGGGCTTTATATGGGACAGCGCGTTAGCCAAATGACATCCCTTCTTTCTTGCTGGAGAATCTTTTGTCAAAATGTACATCTTGCGAAAATGTTGCAACATGTCATGAGTGCTGAATTTCCAACAAATTCAATGCACACATCTGTGAGACCTGGGTTCTGGGTAAATTAGATACAACTGATGTGGATAACGTGTGGCTTTAACAAAGCGCTAACACAGAGACCATTCAAGTGTTACGGAAGCACTAAAGGGGGCGGGGGGTATTCGCTTTGCTTCGCTTGCATGGAGAATAGAGGGGTTAGAATTATTAATTATTTTACTTCTTCTCGGATTTTCTACAAAATTTGGTCGCGTTTGGCAACTTTACTTTTGTTCAAGCTCGAAGCGAAATGCATCTTGTGCAATTCCCCAAATATGGATATGCTTACTCGGTTAGAAATGCTCCTGGTAGAAATGCATATAACCGTGCAGAGCGCAAAACTTACAACACTTAGTCGGGAACTGGCTGGTTTTTTACTGCATCATTACCATTTTGGTTTTCATTTGGATAAACCTGGAGTTACAACTAATTAACATTTCGACAGATAAAATTTCGGGTTTTT
The DNA here is from genome assembly GCA_963669975.1 of Acanthoscelides obtectus. Lineage (NCBI taxonomy): Eukaryota > Metazoa > Arthropoda > Insecta > Coleoptera > Chrysomelidae > Acanthoscelides > Acanthoscelides obtectus. The sequence goes on from CAVLJG010000005.1 coordinate 57,780,474, forward strand.
CGAACATATATTAGCAGAGGTATGGAAACTGATGTTCATCATATCACTGCAAAGTATGTTGGGTCGAGCAGCCCACATCTTCCTGATTTCCCATACAGTAAATTATATTCAGAACTTGTGCGTGAAAACCAAAACAACTTGCTTACCGAGGGGACGGATGGAGGGTTAATAATTGTAAAAAATCTGCTTACGTAGCATTTGAACGCCCCATCAGCCCGTGAAACAAACAATGAGAGATATCCTAGTCATGAAACATTGTTTTCGGTGATTGGAACTGGCCCCTAAGATCATGTGATTTAGTGTCACTGAACTTGTTTTGATAGGCTTATTTGAACGTAACCGTATTTTAACAAAATGACCACAAAAAGTCTCTACATCATCTTTGCAAATGATTCACAGGAACGAGCTATGGGTTACACACGCCATTAAATAACCTTTTGAAAAGAACTAAGTGGAAAATACTGTTCGTGTCTTGTAAGGGGGGATTTTATTTTAGATGCTTGGCAACCTCAAGCAGTACTTTTAAACCAAATTTTTAAACATTGAAGAAAGAAAATGATCAATGTTAGAGAAGAGTTACTGCAGACCATATTTATGCAGGGTGACCCAAAAAAACAGAAGAGCTTTCTTTGGAGCAAAAAGGACAGTCTTCAGTAATTTCCCGAAACACTGTTTAAACTTTGCATCGGGTTACTGCCCGCCGATCTCCTGATTTATGTGAAAGGGCATCCAACAAATAGCTCTCAAATTACCTCGCGCGGTGGTCGATCATCCCGCAAATTAACAAAATTGCTTAATCGACCACAGTTATATCCTAATTACTATAATATGATAAGAATATTGCAGACATTAGAATATCGTTATCAGACAGTTCACAGAAAAAGAGGGAACAACTAATCCTCCGTTACCAGCAATTTTATTAGATATTGGGAGGGTCCCCGAAACTATCGCTTCATAACAAAAACATGATCTTAAAATTAGTGTAGCTCCATGGATGTCAACTGTGGGTCTATTCCAAGTTATCCGACATCAAAATTATTCAAAAGTTACAATATAAAAATCTTAGTAACATGGTAAATGTCCCTTGGCATGTTCGTGATAGGGACATAAACGCGATTTGACTGTCACTCTGATAATTTATCATCGAGGTCGAGAAAGTATCGGTCAGGCACGAAAGAAGGCTACGTCAACACCAAGCCGTATGAACTAGTGCAGTGTTTTGTGTCTAGTTCCAAATGATAGTATTGATTATACGTTAAGATTATATAAAGAATATCAATGGATGGCCTCTAGCGATAGGTACTAGTTGTAAGATGACACAGGAAAATTAATGGTTGACAGAAGTTGATCAGTATTAATATTTGGGCATCAAAGCGACTCTACAAGCGAAAAAATAATTAGGTAACAATTAATTAGCAATATAAATTTACCATCTGTATCTGACTACCAATTTATTTCCGTTTCTATAAAACATGACAATTATTATCATAATCGTATCTCACTTGCATTAATCACGTAAATTCATATAATAATGGTTCGTGCAACAAATTGTTTACTCAAACAATGACTAGCTATTACCGTAAAATTAACTCTACATGTATATTCTATATGGAGGACAGGGACAGGGGATATTTGTTCTGTTTTGTCTGCTAAGCAATCATTGCTTTTACTTTAAAGAAACACTAAGGCCCGATTTGACTAACCTGGGATCGAAACATGTAGTCGATTTCTTGAGGAATATCTTGCAAACTAGCGAAAAATTATACAAATTGTGTAAGAACCATAGTGACCATATCAAATCAAGAAGTACTCCATAAATCACCTGCCTCGTTTGATCCGACAGAGAAACACGTCTTATTAGCTATTAAGCATTTCCGGAAAATTACAATATCACTACGTAGATGAGAGAGACAATTTAAGATAAAAAACATGTTTTCAAAAATCTATGTTGATGTTGACTTGTTTGCAATTTGTATTTATCATTAGCAGGTCACATAATTATGTACCTGCAAGAGCAGTCATCCCGTTCGCATGTATGTTGCTAGCATAACCTACAGTACAACGTCAGAATAAGTAAGCCTAAGCTACAGTCAGGTAAATTACCTAGTGGAAAATGGTCCCGACGAGGTATAGGACCTATTGAATAGCCTTGCAGTTTCTTTTAAACCGAAGTCGATTATATATCTGGTACCATTGGTGGTCGACCTACGAGGGTTTCACTAACGCTACATGAGCTTTATTAACTGCAAATCTTTACGGAAACGACGAAATTTTAACTTTCTTTCGAGATCGATAAGAGATTTGAATAGAACCAGGAAGGTTGACAAATTGATCAAATATGGTTCAGTGACATTTTAACCACACAGAAATTCTAAGCGTTGTTAGCAATATATGGAATCATAGAAAGCATGCCTGGCATCGGAATTTTTGAACAATCTCGGTATTTATACTATGGCCCTAAATAATCAGATAGTGCGAAAACGTCAAAAAATAAATTTTTGCATTTTCTAGGTGTTGACTCCTGTGTGTTTGTATTACGTTAAAGAATTACGAGCAACTCGAAAACATTCAAAATATTAAGCTTATTGACGTTCTCAAATTTCCACTTTTAACTTGCTCCGGTACCATCATATGTAAAAGCATTTGAGAAGTTCTGCCATAGCAGCAACATTGTGGGACAATTGTTTTAGAACTGGAATCGTTATGATCGTCCATCTATGGAGGAATGACTCAACGCGCATTGTTGGTTTCGTATGTTTTGTGAAGCCGAGTGGTCTCTAGTATTCAACTCTGAAATTGAATAGCAAGATCGCATCTGGATGATTATGTGTATTGGTCTGCATGTGTATAAAATCAGTGATATTTGCTGTGTGAGAAAATAATTACTGAATATGCTGCCAGTGAAGTATATCTATTAGCTGTGCCAGACGGGTTATTTATATGTTATCCCTCCTGAAGATAGGTTATGTTTAAAGTTATAAATTTATTTTTTCCTTTTTTGTGTTTTTAAAAGGAGAATTACGAGAAATCACCACCGCGCCTGCGTTGTGTGTAATTACTGTTAGCATGTACGGGTATATGACCTGTTATTCGACATTATACAGTGAATATAATTATTTCTTACCTAAATATATAAAAAAGTGGATACGCAACTAATTTCTAGCTTTGACTCTCAAGTAAGCGTATTTGAGAAAAGATTCTGATGGAATTATCAACACATACGAGCATGTTTAGCATGCATTACATATATTCCTTATTATGCACCTATGCATTGCCGTTTCCTTCTAGCTCTAGTATACAACTTACAGCTTAGATCTTCAGTAATGCCATCCCTGGAGCAGATGTTACATGACACCAGAGGCAAACATTGATAACTGATGCCTCATTACTTTTTGGCAAGACGTACTTCTACCAAGCGAGTTCACAAAGTGCCCATCAGCTAGTGCTAAGTTAACATCTTGCAGAAAACCCTATAAAAAACAATATAATGTCAAAAATTCGACATAACGTCACATTTCAAGATACGTAATACCTGTATCGGTATTGTATAAAAAACCTGTACAACGACAAAAAAAAACCGATAAAATATCGTCTCGCGGACTAGGTAGTTTTTAGCGTGCAAGCAGGCATTTCAGGCTTACTCACTAGAATCGTTGTGAGCGTCCATCTATTGAGAAATGACTCAACTACACGCATTGCTGGTTGCATATGTTTTGTGAAGCAGAGTAGTCTGTATTTTTCATCTCTGAGAAGAAAGTTGGTTGAATGGAAAGATGCATCTGGATGACTATGTGAATTGGTCTACATGCGTACAAAATCAGTGACATTTGCTGTACTGAGAAAATCATTACTGAATATGCTGCCAATGAAGTATACCTATTAGCTGTGTTCAAAGTTATAAATTTCGATTTCTTACTTTTTTTTGTTTTTTGGAGTTTTTAAAAACTTTAAGGAGAATTGCGGGAAAGCACCACCGCGCCCGCGTTGTGTATAATTACGGTTAGCATGTAACATATATGACTTGTAATTCGACAGTGTGCAGAGAATATAATTATTTATCTATCTCATTTTTGAAATTCAGCAAATTTGCGTATATAATTTGCAGAATGCATAAGAAAAAGTGGATGCGCAACTAATTTCTAGCTTTGAATCTCAAGTAAGTGTATTTGAGACAAGAATCCAATGGATCATCCATCAATACATAATATTAACACACAAATCCTATGCATTGCCGTTACCTTCTAGCTGTTGTATAGGATTTACAGCTCAGACCTAATGCCATCTCTGAGGCAGATTTTACATCACATATCAGAGCCAAACAATGATAACTGAAGCACCATCACGTTTAGGCAACAGGTACAACTGCAAAATGAGTTCGCAACGTGTTCATCAGCTAGTGCTAAGTTAACATCTTGTAGAAAAACCTACATAATGTCACAAAAAACCAATACAATGTTTTACAAAATCGACATAATGTCACTTTTCAAGATACGTAATACCCGAGCCGAGCAGTAACCATTGGACTAGAGGACCTCGTAGCTGTTTTGCTGAAATTGTTCGGACTTGAGACAGTCTGCCACTTACAGAACATGTTAGATTCATAATGTATTCAAGCATTTGAAAGATGAACAATGGTCCCGTGTCTGTTGCTGCTTCTGTCTGAAGCGAACACGTCGACAGCTGGAGTTACATTGCTGCTCTCTGTGCTACTACTCTGTCACCACTCGTCTGACAAATATTAGCCAGTGATTCTACTGGCCCTATAGTGTCATACAGCATTGACAGCGCTACTTATCAGACTCAGATGGCGGGAAAATTATCTGTAAACATGTGCCGAGCATGTAAAGGGTTGGAAAGACAAACTAACTCACCTAATTAACAACCGATTATCATGCTTGTTTTGAATTTGGTTCAATTATTTTTAGCGTGTATGATCTGCAAAATCTGTTCTTATGGTCAAATGGAATAACAGCTTGCTGTATCTAAACTAGGTGATTGAAAAATAATTTAATATTCTGTAGCTAAACCAGGTGATTGAAAAATAATTTAATATCAGAGCTAAATACCTATTTTACACAAATTCTATAAGCTTTTGTTAGCTTGAGAGATATTTTAGATGAAATCGACTTAATCGAAACAAATTTTGATCTTTTAGTAACAATTATACAGGGTTGCCAATAAGTACCAGGACAAACTTAAGGAGAATGTAGGTTTTTTTTGGGATATTGAATTTTTTCTTAACTTTAGAAAAAAAGAACTTTTTCACCTGTGGTTTTTAGCTGCATGTACAAATAAGGTTATACTTTGTTAATGTTTTCTATAAAATACTTCTAGATAGTTGCTTTATCATATACAAATGCAATGTAGTTAAAGGATATTAAGGAACCATGATCAAATAAGGACTATTTTGGGATTTATAACCTTCCGATATTTTGTATAGAGGTAGTTTTCAACGTGTCGATCAAAAGTCCCAGTGGGGCCAACTCCCTGGAACCAAACTTTCCCCCTACGGAACTCAGAAACAGGACAACATATGACTTAAGATAATATGAGAGAAGTTGATTTCTAAAAGACTAGACGTTAGATTTGACCTTGACAGTGACTTTGAAGGTTATGGTCAATGTCCGGTTAATTTTACATCCGATTTATTACCAGGAAAATGGACAAAGCTACTAATACATTTATTTTGTCCTTGATCATTTCGAAAACGCAACGTATAAACGTCATGATCAGGAAACGCTTCTCCGACCTCGTACGAATCCAAAAGCGGGCGACAGAATAATTAACACTGTCTTTTGAGGTTCTGTAGGAAGATCTGGGGGGGATATTCGACTTTTGAAAATTGCCCTGACCTTGACCATAACCATGAAGTCACTGCTAAAGTAAAATTCAAGATCGCTATTGGTAAATCTGCGGTCTATTTTTGACGTACCTTGTGCTCACAATCTAAAACTGAATGCTGCCAAATCTTGCTGCATTTTATCTGGGCCCAACGAGAATCGTGAAATAAATCAAGATCGCATTAATATTATGGTGAACAATGAAGACATATCCTTTGCAATCGAGTGCAAAACCCTTGGTACCTGGTTTGACTGCGAGCTAGCCTTCACTAAACAGCTATGCAATATAATGTGCTTCGTCAATTATACCCCAGTTAAAGTACCCTGTCGACATAGCTCGAGCTTAAACTCTGCGAATCCCTAATCCTACCAAAATTGTTTTACGGTGGCTCTGTACAAGGTGATTCCGAGCAGATTCAGATGATCAGATTTTCTTATTGAATCCGCAAATTTGATCAGATTACTGGCGCTTTTGAGCAATCGGTAAGGACATGTACATGGCCTTAAAGCGCCATATTAGCTTTATTAAAAGCTATCCCTCCTCTGACTATTTAGCCTTCTGGATGCTTTACTTTTAATAAGGCAACATTTGTCTGTTACAGCATGGCACACAATATTCGTCCATATTTTCCTCTCTCACGCCAAAATTGCAGAAAGTCATACTCTATTTGTGCCATTTTCCTGATAGACCCTTTGATGACTGTTACGTAATTAAAGCCTCCAATGCCGGACTTAGGCCCGTATCGTCAGTCGTCCCTACAATTGTAGGGCGCGTTTATGGCCTCCTTGATTGTCATAGTCCTTTCTCTCCTTCAAAAATTTCTAGATTACACCTGTCCCGTGTCAGCGTCAGCGCTCTCCTATTGTGATGATACGTTTTCTTTTCAAATTGTAGGAAATTTCAGGCTGATAAAACATGATATAACTCAAAAGCAAGCACAATTTGACGCTAATAGATGTTTGTGACATAACCTCAAGATAGAGTTCTGACACGGAGAAGTAGAAAACTATGACAATCAAGGAGGCCATAAAGGCGACCTACAATTGTAGGGACGTCTGACGATACGGGCCTTATGTACTGGTGCGAACTGAATAACCGTATCTACGTAATTAAAGCCTCCAATGCCGGACTTAGGCCCGTATCGTCAGTCGTCCCTACAATTGTAGGGCGCGTTTATGGCCTCCTTGATTGTCATAGTCCTTTCTCTCCTTCAAAAATTTCTAGATTACACCTGTCCCGTGTCAGCGTCAGCGCTCTCCTATTGTGATGATATGTTTTCTTTTCAAATTGTAGGAAATTTCAGGCTGATAAAACATGATATAACTCAAAAGCAAGCACAATTTGACGCTAATAGATGTTTGTGACATAACCTCAAGATAGAGTTCTGACACGGAGAAGTAGAAAACTATGACAATCAAGGAGGCCATAAAGGCGCCCTACAATTGTAGGGACGTCTGACGATACGGGCCTTATGTACTGGTGCGAACTGAATAACCGTATCTAAGGCCCGTATCGTCAGTCGTCCCTACAATTGTAGGGTGCGTTTATGGCCTCCTTGATTGTCATAGTTTTCTGCTTCTCCGTGTCAGAACTCTATTTGGAGGTTATGTCACAAACATCTATTTGCATCAAATTGTGCTTGCTTTTGAGTTATATCATGTTTTAACAGCCTGAAATTTCCTGCAATTTAAAAAGAAAACATATCTTCACAATAGGAGAGCGCTGACGCTGACACGGGACACGTTTAATCTAGAAATTTTTGAAGGAGAGAAAGGAGGATGACAATCAAGGAGGCCATAAATGCGCCCTACAATTATTGTAGGGACGACTGACGATACGGGCCTTAGTAATATGAGGGAATTCATTCAGCCTCCTGAAAATATTATTGACCACGCCTTAGAATGATTTGTATTTGATAGTTTTATAATCCAAGCCCCAAAAAAGGGAACAAAAAATAAACATCATTCCTTGCTACGTTATATTGTTGCCCGCCGTCACTGATTACCAAACGCTACGACAGCGCGGTACACAAGCCCACAGAGAAACAGACAGGAAAAACTTCGCGATAAAGGTGTTGAAACTTTAAACTGCTACGTCATCCAGTACCTCAAAATATTACATACCGAATCAAAAAATAGAAATAGCATCTGCTTACCAAGGTTACGCCGTTACCAGAAAGCAAATGATGGAAAGCATCTGGGCAGATCAGGGACTGGAGAGTCAAGTAATATGAAACTCGATGATACCACCAACTGTTAAATAAATGTATAAGGCTAAAATGGGAAATTCTGAAGCACAATAGAATTCTCCAACCATTTTAGAAAACCTAACATTTTTAATTTATTTGAGCGTCGCAACACTTCCAACTTAAAATCTATGCAATGCGCCACTGCGCTTTCATAAAGAGCCTAAATTGAAACAAATGAATACACAATTATAATGAGAGCTCAAGTTAGGGCCTTTCGAAGAAAAATCGTGTATTAAAATAAAAAGAAAAAAAGAAGAAAAGAAAATTTCTTGTGTGCAGTCAACTCAAAATGTGATATTTGCAGGACCGAGAAACCCTCCTACTAGCTTTAATCCTCCAAACTTTTTTGATATCGTGCTTCTTAAATTAATTCCGGAAGACGTAGTCACACTAAAGATAGTGCATTTTACCAGATTTCTAACAAGCTGCAGATATTTTCAGTCGTTTTTTAGATGTAAATGTTCCTCCACGTTTTTGCTGGTACTTTTTCTCACGTTTTATATCCTGGAAGCGAAACCGAAAAAGAGTTTTACTTGCTCTAAACAGACATATGAAGCTGACATGGTCAAAAGATTCATGATTTTTTCTGTGACACTCCCAATAGCTGCAGCTGATTGAAGTGATAGTTTTCAATACTTTATTGTATGCTCACAAGGTCTTAAAGACATTATCTAAATCTAGGAGACATATTTTAAGAAGTTTGCTGTTAAAAGCATGTGACTTCAATGACTTGCCAATTTTCTCTTATAAAAACAGTTACACATACACGCACATATAAAATACAGGTAATGTTAAATGATAAGTACTCCACGCCATTGAAAGTGACCATAGGTGTTCCCCAGTGCTCCATTCTGCGTCCGTTAATGTTCATTATTTACACCTCTAATCTATACGTACACTTTAGTCTTCACTCCTGCAAAGAGTTCATTTCTATGCAGATTACTCGTATACACAAGTATACTTATCATTTCCTCCAGCTCAAGCATTGCTTGCTCTTGAGCTGATTAATAAGGGCCTTGACCGTCTCACTAAAGCTTCTTGTAACATATGTTTAGACTTGAATCCCACTAAATGTACAGTCATGTTATTTGGGCCGAAGAATTGGAGAGAACATTGTGAACCTCTGGTGAAAACAAATCTCGATCACCAGCGCGATAGCGCGTAATTTAGACTTATACCTTCATAAAAGCTTAAGATTTGAAGAGCAAGTGCTTTATAAAGGCGTACTGGCAATGTAAAGATGTTGTATATGATGATTTTATACTAACCAAAAAACTAAAACCATACTATGCAATTATCTTGTTCTGTCGCACTTTAAATTCTGTGATCACAAATGTTTAACTAAATTTATCGATAACATACAATGTGTACAAAATTCTTGTCTCATAGTTATTTTTAGTTTAAGGAAATATGATTCAGTGTCATCAAGGCTTATGTTGGTTGGCTGAACTTGAGGCAACGCAGGCTGCTGCATAGCCTCGTACAATATCATAACATCATTATACATAAGCTACCATTCTACATATTTACATGACAATATACACTCCCGTTATTTAGCTCATACCGTGATACCCGCAACAGAATGAAACTGACACCGCCTTTTCTTTGTATCACCTTATTCGCAAGATCTTTTTCGTATAATATGTGTAAACTTTATAATAATATCCCGCGAGAGTATACTTTTCTTCCTATTGATATGTTTAAAAAACGTATCCGATATTACATTGCAAGTAACTGCATGGTATGATTTCAGGGTCATTATGTATTTCTATAGTATCATCTCTCAAGTTAATTAGTCGTTAGTGTCCATAATTTGATTCTGCTTATACTTACATATTTTTATTTTTTGCCTCATTTATCTGCATGCTCATTATAATGTATACCCAAAACCAGGGGTTAAGTGGAAGAGCGGATGTGCCGAACTTCGCCCTTCCCACTATATGTTGATACGAAACTGGTTTCGTAACTTGGTTTAGTTTTTGTGTGGAAATCATCATTATTATTAAATACCTTGGAATTTTCTAGATAATAGACTTGCTGGAATGTACACATAGAATATGCCACTAAAGGATGTACAAATTTAATTACTTTGAACACTTCCTTTCCAAAAAAGAAATAACACTATCATAGTCCATATGGGATTATAGCAGCACATAAAACTCATTTAACCACGACAGAAACTATACAGAAACTAATTTCAGGTCATATATTACAATAAACTATTCTAGTGAACTGTTCTTTTCAGAACCGTAATTCTTAGTATACATAAGCTTTTTCTTAATACAATATTAATAGATCAACAAGAATAGATACATTATGGAATCTAGAAGCTACTACTATAATACAAGAAGCAAAAATACCGAAACTCTCACTCACACCCAAAAAGGACCTTATCTTAAGGTCGTTTATGTTCCAAGGTCCACCCTTATACAACCATACTCGTATGTCACAAGAAATAGCTCAATATAAAAATCACAAATTCAAAACAATAATAAAACATTGGATAGCAAATCTCTCAAATTATGAAATAGTAAGGTTTACTTATCCATAGTGAAAATAATAAATATACCAACATTTTTGCTGTTTTAGAAAACAATTATGTTTATTCTGGGCTGCCCCCTTGAGAATACATTTCAAAAGGGTTCAGAATTACACGGGGTGTTCCACAACTGAGCTGGAAATCAAAGTTGTTTCGATAGACTTAATTACCTATGCGTTTTATAGAGTTTTTCTTGAATATTAGAAACTTTATGTAAAAAATATGAAACTTCACCAAATATAATTAAGGTATTTAATTTTTAAATAGATTCCTCAAATTTCGTTGACTTGACTAGGTATTTAAATTTAGTAGTATTATGATTTCAAAATGTGAAAATAAAAAACTATTCAAGGAATGTTTTTTTTGAGAACTCCGTGTCGCGAATAACTGCTGTCATCGGTAAACTAGGTAGCAACTGTACTCACTGTACTGTCTATCAAACAAGTCAAGCTGCTGGTTGCCACACTTAGACAAGACATAATAATCATCTCAACAATTACTCGGCAAAACTCCGAAGTATGTATGAGCTGGATATTGGTGAAATAGGGTACGTACTGCCCAACTTGGAGGAACTGCATCTTAGAAACTACCAATCGAAAAACACTTGTTCTATGTGCTGCGATCTCTAAAAGACATAATTAAAAAAGATAGCCGAGAGCTGACCAGAGTTGACCCCCTGTATAAATCCGTCTAGAGGTAGGTTATCTACATTCTGTTTTTCTCTTTATATATTTAGCAAGCAAAAAACGCAAAAAACCGTTGAGATAAAAATGCATCTGGATTTTTATAGAAATAAGTCAGTTTAACGATAGTGTTTGAGCAAAAAGTATTAAAATAAAATTTTATACTGTAACTTTTAGTATGCCGCGAGCTGAAATTTCTGGTTTTGATAGAACACGAATAGTAGCCCTCTTCCAAGCTGGATTATCAGATCACCGAATAGCACTGGATTTGGGTATCCCAAGAGGTTCGGTTATTCGAACAATTCAAAGATTCCGAGAAACTGGCTCAGTTGAAAATCGGCCACGCAGTGGGCGTCCTCGAGTAACAGATGATAGGGAGAATCGTTACATTGCTCTATTTGCCCGAAGGAATAGATTTTCAACAAGTACAGCTATCAGATCGCATATTCAACATACCTTTCGAAGAGTTATTTCCACTTCTACCATCAGAAGAAGATTGCTAATGGCAAATTTGCGCCCTAGAAGACCTTTAAGGGTTCCACGTCTGACTCGTAGACAAATTGCTGCTCGTCTCCAGTGGACTAGAGAACATCAGGCGTGGCTTTTACCACAGTTGCGAAATGTGGTATTTACAGATGAGGTTAGGTTTGGACTGGTGAGTGATGACCGTAGAATAAGGGGTTGGAGAGAACCAGGACATCAACAGCGACGAAATTTGGTACGAGAAGTTGTCCCATATCAGGGCGGATTAATAATGTTTTGGGGAGGCATAATGTTTAACCACCGGAGTCCTTTGATTCCAGTGGCGGCCGGTGGCTGTGAGAAATGGGGGGCTATTGTAGGGAAGGGTGGCCTGCCGCAGTCACCGCCGGAGGCAAAGAATTTTTACGGTGCCACGCCCAAAAACTTCCATTTTGAGCCTTCAAATTCAAATATACATTTTTAGAGCTATAATTTTTTTTGCATTTTTTATGTCCTGATTTTGTGGATGGATCAGTTGGCAATCCTATACCTATATATTTTATGTACAGTCCTCTGTATAGGAACAAACATATTTTAGGTACGAGAACTTATCGCAAAAGAAAGCAGCATCTAATATGAAAGCAACAGAGCATCTATTATCAAAAGAACAACAGTACTCAAAAGTATAGTTTTTCACTTTCTTACAACACATGTAACTATAAATAACTGGAAAAGAGAACAGAAATACGGTATACCTAAATGTATTATTGTATTATAAACGACTAAGTATACCTACCTACAGCTAGAGCAAACATTGTGTTTCAACTGTCACACTTCACACTTCTATTTATTAAGAAATATTTTTTAATGTTTATATGTAAAGTCTAATCTTCTGTCTTTCTGTGAAATAAAATGTTCCATCACTTTTTCGTCGAAATTGCTGATATTATGTACCAGATTCTTATTAACAGACATCATTGCCAATGCATTCAGTCGTTCATTGCCCATCGAGTTTCTTAAAAACGATTTTATCCTCTTAAGGGTTGAGAAACAGCGCTCTGCTTCGGAAGTTGACATGGGAGTAGTTATAATTATTTGCAACAACTTAGTTACTTCGCTAAAAGTTTCCTCTAGGTTGTTATTAGTCAATAGGGACAGCAAATTCAAACCACCTGTAATATTTTTGAAGTCTTCCCTCATGTACATTACTTCTAATTCGGTTTTCAGTTTTTCTTTATTTACCATTGGATAATAAGTCACAACTGAATTCAGTATTTTTGCTGGAAAATATCTCGAATAGTTTGTGAAGTTTTGTGTATCTAATAAAGATGCAGCTTCTAGATGACCCCTGTAAGAAAGTCTCTCTTTTGTCTGTACAATTATTATATCGCAAACTTCTTTTGCAATAATACAATTTCTTTCTTCGGGTCCTACTTTTCTGCGTTTATTTCCATTGTCTCCATGCTCATTTTCAACAGTTTGCTGTATATCCTCTGTAGTGTCCCTAATCAATACAATGGCCTTCTCAAATACGTCAATATCTTTTAAAAGTTGTACACTGTCTTTATTCCTACTTTGAAACTGGTTAAACAAAATAGCTACGTGCGGTAGGGTTTTGTGAAAAAAAGTCAAAAAAAAGATGAAATCAGAATCTTCGAGTGCTCTTCTTAAACCGTATGCCTCCTTACTAGTAATTGTTTTATCACATTTATTCTCTAACTCCCGGAAACAATCAATAAGACTTTCACGGTTCTCAAAAACGGCACTGACTGTGCGAATGTTATAATTCCACCGTGTTGGCGCAACCTTTGGCATTTTGGTTTTAACTATTTTTTCCAATAAATCGCATCTGTGCGTGGAGTTGGAGAAGAAACTTGGAATTGCCGACAGGTTTGAAAAAAACACTTTTACTTTTGGATTTTGGCTGGCTGCTCTCTGCATAATTAAGTTCAGTTGGTGAGCGTAACAGTGTATAAAATGAGCGTTCTGATATTTTTGTTTGATTTTTGTTTGAACTCCACCACTGCTACCGCTCATTACGTTTGCACCATCATAAGTTTGCGCAATTAATTTGTGGGGTGAATCTTTTAATAATGGGCCTAGTTCTTCTTCGATACACTTTGCCAAACCTTCAGCTGTCTTGTCCGTAACGCTCAAAAAACGCCAAAATCTTTCTTGTATTTCACCTTCATGGAGATATCTAAATATCATTACCATTTGACAATGATGTGAAATATCTGTTGTTTCGTCGCACTGTATAGCTAAAAACTCTGCTGCATTAATTTGCTGTCGAATTTCTTGTTGGCAGACTTCCAACATACTATCTAGTATTTCATTTTGTACTGTTTTAGAAGTACCCTTAAACAGAGTCGCACTTTTTAAATGTTCCTTTAATATTGTATCCAGTTCGGACGTAAAATTAATCAACTCTCGAAAAATGCCACGATTTTCAGAGTCTTCACTTTCGTCGTGCCCTCTTAACGCTAATTCCAATTTACCGCAAAACTTTATACAGTTTATTATTCTTTTTAAAAGATATCTATTTTTGTCCACTTGCTCGTTGTGCTTAATAATATTTTGCCTGTAAGCGGAATCTAACTGAGCAGCGATACTAGCTGTTCCCAATAAAGCTAATTCTGTCGAACAAATCATGTGACGAGCCGAATTTTCATGCTTACTAATTTTCTGGTTTATATGCTTTAAATCTTTAAATCCAGTTCTTGTCCATGTCTTTTCCGCTGCATCTGAATAAAACAGTAAGCACGGAAAACAAAACAGGGCGTTTAATGTGCCACAACCGCATATCCATTTGTTTTTGTTATAGATATCTTTCTTAAAATGTCTCTTAAAACAACCAGCTTTCGTCGATTTATCAGCCTGAGTAAGGTTGATATTTGGAATCGGCCTTCCAAGGGATTTTATTATTATTTTTTCAGCAAGCGGAAGCCGAGAAAATTCACCTTTTAACAAATTTTGTACTTCATTTGCCATTTTAAACTTTTTGAACGCCCGAACGACGGCACGGGGACGCGACGAAGCGATTTCGTACACACGTAAATCGGGACTGGCTAAAAATTATTTCGCCAACTCGCGTGTTAAAATCCCGTATAAAACTCGTAAGCGCGTGGGAGGTATGACGTAGCGAGCCACTCAATCAGGTCGGCGATCGCGGCAAAAATTATTCTAGCCTCGAATCGATAGGGAATCTAGCTCACGACTTCGGGGTATTGGGATCGGATAATATATATATATATATATATATATATATATATATATTGCGTGTTGCGTAACTGGCTACTATTAAAATTCAGGTTTTGATTGAATTTTCGTATATATCTGGAAATTATTTAATCACAAAATCATATTTTAAATTTTTTGTTAATTCGCATTTTGTCTTGGGGGGCTGTAGCCTTTTCGCCCCTATGGACGGGCCGCCACTGTTTGATTCAGATCCAGGGGACAATGACTGCAGAAATTTATGAAGAAAATGTCATACAGCCCATTATTCAACCTTTGCGAAATGAATTCGGTAACAACTTCATTTTTATGGATGATAATGCACGGCCACATAGAGCGAGCAGGGTCCAGCGGGCTCTAGAAAGGGGCCAAATAGTGAGATTGCCGTAGCCTGCGAACAGCCCAGACATGAACCCCATTGAAAACATTTGGGACACTATAGCTCGAGCCGTAGGGAACAGAATAGATCCACCTACAACCCTAAGTGAGCTGGCTGCAGCAGTAACTGAAGAGTGGAATAATTTACCCCAAGGAAACATTAACCACCAACATTAGGAATGCCAAGGCGTGTTAGCGCACTGCTAAGATCGAGAGGACACCGAACTGGTTATGAATTATGTTTTATTTTCCTTTAGAATAATTGTTTTTCTTTAATTTTGATTTTTTAAAATAACATTTTTGGTACCTTACTTGTTCAACTTTCTTTTTCTTTTCATATTAATGAAATTAATTATTTAACGTTTTGTTAAATAAATATAGTACAAATATTCCCAATTTAAAATATATCGAAGATTGAAATTAGAAGGCTATAGTTTCCCAGTACGCCAGGGGGTCCAACACTTTTGATGATGTGTGTAGTTGAAACTGTTCAGTAAAAAACCTTCTAAACAGCACATAATATTCACGAATTAACTGATTGCTTGGGCAATATTAGGAAATCGAACCTTCTTCAATGCATTGTGGCTGGTTTCCGAAAGGATATCCGCCAGCAGTTCGCTTTTCACGCTGCGTCGCGGCGCCGGTCCTTGGCGTCGCCGTTTCTGGCGCCGCGCGCGACGCATGCCTTCCTGCTGCCGGCAATGGTGATGGTCTGGTACTCTGGTGGTCCAGTGCGCGCCCGCGAGCCGATCAAGTAACATGTTAGGTTGCAGGCTAAGT
Source organism: Acanthoscelides obtectus (assembly GCA_963669975.1). NCBI lineage: Eukaryota > Metazoa > Arthropoda > Insecta > Coleoptera > Chrysomelidae > Acanthoscelides > Acanthoscelides obtectus. Next base: position 57,796,642 of record CAVLJG010000005.1, read on the forward strand.
CGCCGTAGACGACGACCGAAGACGACGCTTCCGCGCCGACGACACGCCGCAGCTAAGGCAGCCGCTGCACTAGCGTCGCGTCATGCCGCCACGGACACCGCAGCCGCGTCCCACAACGCGGCACCACGCCACTAACTTCACGCGCGACATTTAACGGCAAATTGTATAAAGTTTTCGTTTTTGATGTTTTATTCTCGCTTTCGACAAGATTCGGGACAAAACGGGTACTGTATATAGTGTGATTAGGGACCAATATTCGATATCATAGTTACTGTTGTGTTGTAGTGTAATTCATATGAAGTTTTAAAGTTCTGTGTCAACGTACTCCTATATAAGTGTTAAGCTACTTCTGTCAACAGTGGGACTACTGCTGCAAGCCCTGTTGAATCTTAGGATACAAATAGGTAACGTTCAAGCTACCCAATTATAACATATTGTTTGTTATTTACAACATAACGTCATCCATGCAGATATGGAACAAAGTGGAGAAGTCACGGGAAAGTAAGATGATAAAACGTTATTTCAGAGCCCAGAAAATATAGAGAAAACCAAAGATATTCTTGATGTTTTTATTTTTAGTATCCCTGGTTTACCTATCATTTGAATCAAAGTACTTAAGCCACTAAAAGAAACCTTTACCTCACTCTATTATTATCTACAATATCTATATTCAATGTTATACTCGTGCAAAGATGCAAAGATATATTCCACATACATCTAGTTTTCTAACGTTCCGGCTATAAATGTTTAGCTACAATACATCTAAACATGACTCGGACCAATAACTTAGGAAGTCGCGCAGCTCGGTGATATTTGGATATATTCTGATATAACGGGAAAATGCGGCAAAACATCCTTGATACCATAGTATCCTTGGAAGGCACTCTCAGAATGTTTCATTGAAGTCCAAAATTTATTCTACTGGATCCGACTGTTGCACCGGACAATTCAGTACAAATTAAAGATGCATTCATGTTGCAGACTAAAATAATTTGAGGAAATGTGACCGTATAAGTGGTTCCTTGATCGATTTGGGACGGTTGAAGGTGAGTGAGTTATATAAGTTACACCAATTATTTCTATTCCATCATTTTAAAAGAACAGGCTTGTCCCTCGATATTATTTTCACTCAAGAGATATACGGTTTACTGAAACACTCACAATGCTTCTTCACAAAACCTCATGTTTTCATAAGTGCTCCACATACAACGCGGTTACACTTTATCATGAAGTACCTGAGGCACTATGAGCACTAAATTACAATATATTTAAAGAGCGAATAGAACATTTTTTTTAAAGTACTCACCAGCATAGTTTAATCCCTCACTTGTCAAAATCTTTCCCTTTTGGTGTAAATTCGTATGTATAATTACATTTTCATTATCTACTGTGACTACAAAATACATTATTTTTACATGTTTGTAATTGTTGTTGCATTTTTTGTACTTTTCAAAGGTTAACTTGCAGAATAGCCTCAACCTGAACTTCGCCCTCAGTGAAAGACGTATATTACTGTTATTAAAAGAAAAATGGGACTTTCGTGAACCTTCACCGTGAATATCGATTATACTATAATACAAATACTTCTTGACCATTCGCATCTTGATTGAACCGTGTGAGAGAAGCTTTTCCAAACCTAAACGAATTAAAAATTCTTCTTCTTTATCTATGATATAAAATGAATCAAGAGTAATTTTTGCTATCAATTGAATAAAAACTACGATGTTTGTGGAGGGTGCGGTGAATTTTCAAACCTTCTTCCCATTACGTTCCATACATGTTGATGGGGGAAAGGTCTGCAGAACGAGGAGGCAACTGAACTGTGCGACATGAGGTCGTGTACTGTCCTGCTGCAAAAGTGGATTTTGCAGTGAAACCAGCACAGAAAAATCACTGAATATTGTAGTAGGGGAGCCCACGATGCTAAATTGAGATTTACTCGAGCGTCATAGAGACAGACCTATTGGGTTGCGAAGCTTAGATGTTAAAAAGAAAAAAATGTCTTATATCGGTGAGGGAAGTGGCTATGTGTATATGTTAATCTGATTGTTTCTCAAACGTGAGGGTTAAAAATGAAAAAAAAATTCTATCGCTCGCGTCACATTTTCTAAGGGGGTGTTAAGTGAACCTAAAAAAGCTCTTATATGTATAATAATCTGACGATTTGGATGTGACGCAAACTCACGGCCATTATTAGAATGAGCAAAAAAAAATCGTCATTTTGAAATAGTCAAACGCGTCAGATTAAGATATATGTATATGGTTCATATTTATGTCCTAGATGTGCTGTCTCATAATCTGACGATTATCTGGAGGGATTCGCTTAATCTGACAATCGAATTTTTTTTATTTTTTCAAACCATTGAACTAAATTAATCGAAAAGCTCAAAAAATTGCATGCAAATAAAAAAGTGTATGTTTTTAAAGTAGAATACTTGTATTTATAAGAAAATAATTATAAAAAACTATATATATTTTTTTTAATTATCACCTTCATCGGTAAAATCATCTTCCCCCTCTGGCTCGATTTCATCCTCAGATTGGGTATTTGGAACAAGAAGTCACCAACATATTTTTTTATGAATAACGTGTTTTTTAATTATTGGAGAAAAAATATACCTAATTCTGGAGTATCCTCGAGAATATCCGATGTTATGACTACATCCTCATACGCTTTCGGCAATTGATCACCTGTAAACCAGATCACTTCGAACTTTCCGTCGACTTCTTTCCATCCATAGTCCGTTGGTAAAAGATCAACAATTTTTGCATTATGGGCATTACTCCACAAGCATGTAATGAATCTTGTGCGTGACACCTGTTGAAGTAACTCCGATTGACACGGTGGCAAGTTGCACGCATCGTAATTCCGGATACTCAAGGAGAATGGTTGTGATTTGTCTTTTACCTTGTACGTCTTGTTGAAGAAGACAATCCTGGCTTGATCGACATCGTCTAACTTTTTCAGCCCATACAAATGGCAAGTAAAAGACTGCATGATGCTGAAGGGATCCTGCACATTATGCTCCTTTGATCCCAAATCCAGAAATGAATTTTGGAAAATTTCTGAATATAGGCATCACGTAGCTGCACGTATTAATTTTTATCCATGAATTTCTGTTACTTCGGCTTGTGGAAATCATCAGATTATATATTTTTCGTAATCCTTGAACTATTCGCGTAAGAATAAAAAAAAATTGCCACGCTCTAGAATGTCTGGATGACGTTTTTTTTACAACTTTGTAGCCCACCCCCTTTTTTTACGTCACTCCCAAATTGTCAGATTAGTGAAATATACACGTTTCAGCATGTAACAAACTTACCCTATCTTAATCTGACGCGCTCGAGAATTTCAGGTGATCAATTTTTTTTTACTAATCTGATCCTTTATCCTTGACAAGCAAGCTTATATATAAGGCTCATATGTGGTGGGAGTACTTAACAGGGTACAAGGTATCCCCCTGTATATAAATCTGCCGCGCTTTAGTAACTCCTACAATCCCCTCTTGGGCTCCCCTACTATTAAGTAAACATGTTGTTCCGGTCGTGATATGACAAAAAAGCCTTTACAACAAAGATGCGGCTAGGAATGCCTTCAACATTTTATCGGTGTATACTTCCATGATAGCAAATATGTTTACAAGTCTTTATGAAAATTTGATAAATAATTCTTGTTGTTGCATTTTATGTCACTTAGTAGTAGTAGTTCATTTGAAAACTTCCTACCACGGAGTTATCGATGACCACTGGTTAAAAGAACAAACGCCGAGACACGTCAAAAGATTTGTTAAGGGAGACAACTTTCTATCCAAAAACTACTTCACCCTCTGCCACCAGGGTCATCCGCTATGAAATTCCAAATAACAAGGGGTATCGAGTAACAGCTTGTTTAGAAGGTCTTTCGAAGTCCTTTGTTTTGACGTTCGATTTTTTAAAATCGGTTGATTCGTTTTCAAGGAAATTAGAAAAATCTTTATTTATCTAAATTTGTCCAGATGGAAAACCAAAACACACATCACTTTCTATTTCAATGAGTGTTAAAAATGTTGCCCGTTATTGGCCAAAAACGATATAGCCGATGTTCAAATGCCTGACGGACATTTTCGAAATCATGTTGTTGGATATCATGGCAGCTTTGGATGATCCAGTGACGAAGTTCATCCAAACTTTCAGGCTGGAGATTAAACACAATAGATTTCAAATAGCTCCATAGAAAAAAGTCTAATGGCGTCAAATCAGGAGATCTAACAGGCCATTCTATAGGCCCCCTTCGCACTGTCCATTTATCTGGAAACTCGTCGTCTAGCCATTGCAGAACCGGAAGAACATAGTGAGGGGGAGCGCTGTTTTGCTGGAAATATATTTCAGCCTCATCAAGCATAGGGTTTCCATTCGCTTTGATTTGGCTTTCAATGGTTTCAGTGATAAGCGGATTGATGGTATTTTCCAACATATCCAAATAAATGTCTCCATTCAAATTTTCATTCTTAATCAAGCGCCCAATCACTTTGTTCCCTAAAATGCCTCCTCATACAACTTAAATAACTTTTCTTTTCGAAAGTCTTTTTAAAAATTTTATTTGCCAGAAAACCGAGCACAGATAGATGTTCGTGGATTGAGTTCTGAATCGAGACTGTTATAAAATACGTTATACAATGCAAAGGAAAGGACAAATGAAATAAATAAAATATACTTTTAACTGATAAACATGAGTCGCAGTGAAAAAGTGCTGAATGGGCTTCATCTTCTTTATCGGTACATAACTTACATTAATTTTTTGGGGGTGCTGGATATGCCCTTCTACAAAAGCATGTGGATCTTCATTTCTCCTATACCTGCAGTTACGTTTATTAACAAATTCATTTAGATAAAATGTGCATTCATCACTGAATCAGAATCTTTACATGAATGGTATTATCATTAATCGCGGCAGTCATTTGTAAACAGAACTCAACTCGTCTATCGAGATCATCTTCGGTTAACTCTTGCAATATTTTCATTTTGAATGGATGAAAATGGAGTATAGTAACTGTGTGCGCACAGGCTAATCAAATACCATTCACAGCAACAATTTTGCGTAATTGAAGTATTAGGATTTATTCCAAAATGCCCCAAATCTTCAACTTGAGTGGCTTCATCAAAAACTCTTCGATAACCCCGTTTTTTATTTGCAACAGATCCAGTATATTTAGTAACAAGGTCCAAAACATACTTTTGCGAAGTTGTCTTCCCCGGATGTTTCGCTATAAACGTGACGACACTTTACCAAGCATCATAAATTGGAATCATTTCCACTCTTTCGGCTAGAGTGTAAACCATTTTGGAAATAAAATCTGTATCCATAAATTAATTCTCACCATCCCAAGATTGTCACAAAGGTAACAGCAAATGAAATTCTTTCTTTCCCTTAGCAACAAATAACAGGTATAATAATAGATACAGTTCGCCCAGAATATCTGTGTTGACGACAAAATTCCAAAAAAAGAATCGGGTAATTGTTTGGTTGTTGCCACGTCTAGTCTTCCATATTGCTGTGTATGTTGGTAGTTTCTGTTTTGGTTAAAAAGTTGTCCCCCTTGACAAATCTTTTAACGTTTTTTCTTTTAATCAGTGTTTTTTTCGATAAATCTGAGGTGCGAACACCCTGTATATTGATCTGTAGTGAAACAAATTTCCATTTTAAAGTTCTTAGCTAAATAACAATAGACACGTATGCATGTAAATGTTAGCTGAATAATAAACTTTAGTTCAATTCAGTCGACTTTACCGTAACAAATGCATACAGTATAGTTACAAAGTCCGGTCAATGACCATTCGTATAAAAATAAAAAAAATAAAAATATAACTGAGCCTTTAATAAGCAAATCTTATAGGTTTTTTTTGGTACGAGGCAGAAGACGAACTTTTATTTCATAATTTGATAATTAAAAGTAATCAAGTATTTAATAGACAAATCTAATGGGTTCTTTTAGAAAAGCTGCTAATAAAGTTTTGGTCAAATGAATTAATCAATTTCACTGCATTATTCGTGAAAGAGCATTAAAATATTGTGTTATGGCAATGTGAGGAGAGGGTTGTTGCGCGTGTTCAAATTGTGAATCAAATTCCCATCTTTTGCCTAAGGTAAGTGGGAACAGAGGTTTTTAATATTTTGATAACAAATATTTTAGCCAATTCACGAAAGCTTATAAGTGAGAGGCGTGATTGTACCCTCTTAAAATGTTTTTACGGCGGGAGCATGTATTTTGAATTTTTTGCAACCTGTATTTAGTTTTTTCTTACTGACATGAATAATAAACTATGTTGCAGTAAGCTATTTCACGCAGTATCAAAGTCTCACATAAAATTTTCGTAGCCTTTCTACCTAATATAGGTTTATTTGCATATAGAAGTCTTAGTCTGAGATAATAAACTTACACACATGGCTAAAATTCTTCTGAAGCCTTCATCCAAATATAAACTTAATTTCTTTGCCTAATGGTAAGATGTAAGTGAGGTATTATTGGTAGATATGTTTCATTTTCATTTGAGGAAAACCAGCTATTTCTTGGAGCAGAAAAGTAAAGCAAGCGGTTTGGATGCGTTGAATCGTAAATTGTGCTTTGTGTCACATATACATATATATTGTAGATCTAGATTAATGAGGTTGTTAGCCACGTGGTAGTTGTTCAGAGAGAAACTATAGAAAACTTGAATATCATCAGCAATAAGATTCACTTGAACAACTTGTAAATCATCCAGAACTGGCCGATATGACCGCTCATTTGACCCAAGGGTGTCGAAATTGTAGAACAATATAGAAGAGGAAGCTTTTCGCAGTTCTACTAACCTTAGGCAGTTCAAAAATCGGATTAACAAAATTTCATTGGGACCATCATAGCAGCCGCGGTGCCCGGCATTTAGGCTTCTTCCCGCGCGGCTGCTTCGGTATAAAAAACAAGTCTTTCTAACCTGGGAATCTCATTTGTTTACGATCGTTTTGGTAGAAGATACTCTTTTGTGGGTATATCAAGGAACAGTACGGTGCTAGATTCATGTAGCGGGAGTAACTCGTATTTGTAATATGGCGAAAATCAATTACATTCCACAGGCGATGCGTTTAATATTAATTTTTCCTATAGTTCGTAGACTGACGTTACGGTTCTACAAAACGCAAAGCTTTCAGCAAAAGTCCACTAGAATGGACAAGGGAGCGCCCGCTCGATGATTCGCTAACGCCTATGATTGAAGTCGTTTGTGAAAAATATTTCTGAAGTAGTGGTGACATTTACATTTATAACACCTGCGCACCGGCATACCCACATATATGTAAATATCAGTGTATATATACATAGATATTATAGATATATTACATAAGGGTGCATATCAGTCACCACTTCATGATGCCATTGTCGCAAGCATTGTGTTCCAACCTTTGTGAATTTTGTGAAAGGATGTCTTCAGAATCGAAAAGAGATCTCAGAATTCAAGTCAAAATTAAAGCTTGTCCATTTTTGCTTCATATCAGTACCATCAATGTTGAAATGTGAGGAGGATTGTATCCATTGTTTTCTAACTCTGATAACCATAGAGTAACTATGATCATTTTGAGTTCGTTAAGATGTTTATCGAAATGTTAGGAGGAACTTTATTAACTCTCTCGCCTTTAGAGGGAATATCAAAGAAATTTTAAATTTTTGCGCCTGCTGTTCACCAAAATGTACGGAATTCCCTGCATTCAACATCATACAAACAAAGACAAGTATTCTTGCGGAGAGTAAGATGAAAAACAAAGAACAATCGTGGGCATGTCCGCAGTAAATGAACAGGAGCAGAAAAAGAAGGATTTTCCTTTGTTTTTTTATCTTAGTTTCAGCAAGATTACTTTCTTTCTACTCATGGAATTAAAGTACCACTGCAGGTAGCTATAGCTGCCACCTCTGTGGCGATGTTTGTTGATACCTCGAAAGCACGAGGTCTTCTGACCGAAACCACAAATGTGCCTGCTGGCTCTTGTTGGTGGCTTCTAGTTGGATTTCCCTTTCTATTCTTGTCTTCCTTTAGGTTACACTCGTAACTAGGTGTGATGGGCATTCACTCACTGTCTTCGACGCACATGCATTTGGGTTTGATGAAGCCAGAACAGAAGCGTCCGTCGCTAGGTTTAACACACCTACGCCTGCTCCTGTTCCTTTGCTCAGAAGTGCAGTGTTGTTTCTCTTTTTTTCACTAGGCAACACCGCCTCATCCGTCATGTGCCATTAGCAGCCTCCTCCCTCTTTAATTTCAATAATTGAGCTCGAGCATACAGTTTGCCGTTCAACTGACTTTTTAACAGCAATTTGAACATTGAATTTTCTTTTTCCAATATCTCATGGACATATTTTTTTTTAGCGAACTGTCCTATGGGTCCACACTTTGAATGTGGCATGTGCATTGTTTGACGTTTTTCCAATATTTCGTGGTTAGTCCTTCTTTTGTTGTTTGTCTCGAAAGGAGACGACAGCATTGTTAGTTTATTTGCAAAGATATTTTGCTTGCCTTGATATACTGGGCAAGGAACTATTGTAATTGCGGAAGACTTAGAGAATGGGATATTATGCTTTTTGGAACTTATATGACATGTACGTCACTCACTTCCGTCGGCGGCCTGTCTGTATGTCGGTGTGTCTGTCAGCGTGTCTGTCTTCTTCTGTCTTGGCTGATATGTTACCCGGAAAACACTGCTCAGATTTAGATAAAATTCAAATTACAAAAATCCGTGCAATACTGTGCTCGCAATGATGAATAACGGATCTCTATACGCATGATTCATACGCAGCAGCATCAGGTAAACAGTGGTAGGGCAGCTACCTACTTGCACGCCGTGATAAACCCTTTGTGAAGTATAATAGGCTGTTTATAATAGGCCACTATTTCCGTGTTAGGAACAGATATTACTTCGGGTTCCGCGAAACAGTGATATTGAGCGTGTCACTAAAAGTCGAAATTTCTAAAATTGTCGTTAATAATACTATAACATAGTGTCCCAAAGATTTCAACACAATACTTAGTCGCAGAGAAAGAAAGATATAATACCTGTGAAATTATACAATCAATAAACTACGAAATTTGCCTAGAGAAAATTATTAAAAAGGCTTTGGCCTAGGAATCGGTACTCTACAATCAATAAAGGGAAATTCAAATTACTGATCAGTGATCAAAATAGTAAAAAAAAGGTTAGGCGATTTTGAGACGTGTCAATGAATCGTCGCCATCGTCAGGCTGGTATACATTCTGTAATGCATCAGCAGAGGTATATTTGGACAGAACTTATCTACACGACTGTTGACTGACACTGTATCAATGTAGTTACTTCGAGATTATATCACTGGTACATAAGTTATTCAATATTCGTACTTTTCAAACTGTATCGGGCGATTATTGCCATTATTTTTTAATCTTTGACGACGTTTTCACTTTCGTTGGTATTTCTTATTAAACATGAATCTTTCTATATAAGAACCGCCCTCGCATATTGCTTAGAACCGCAAAAAATCCATACTCTGGTTAGTGGTCTGAACACGTTCTACAAAAATTAAGCAAGTTATCCCGAGAAGAACTTCCTGGATTCTCGAGTTTGTCGATATATTCCTAGCCCATTCCGGACTTTCATGGTTTTTTACGAAATTCATTTTCCCATAGATTCGCGGATAATTTTTTGTTTCGACTGTTATTGTAAAATAGTTGTTTTTAGATATTTTCACCGATTTTGTTAATTATTTATGAATGTCATACAAAATATAGTAAAGGATCTACTAACTGCACCATAGGCGGAGCTAAATTTTCCTCGATAAGGAAATTGCACACTGAGAACGCCGATTTTAAGCATAGCTGCTACTCACTTAGGAAAAGCAATTATAATAATTCAATTCTGGAAATACTGCGCTCGAGTTGAGTAGTTTTTGCACTTCCTTTAACACAAACTTTCGACATTGTTCACTTACTGTACTTCTGGGCATTATTATTTTATGCCGAAGGTGAGTGCAAATCGCGCGGTCATGGCAAAATAATTGCCACACTGATAGTGGTAAGCATTTTTATAGAATACTTTCATGACACCACTCATATTTCACATTGTGGTGGCTGCTTTGCGCGGTCTTGTACAAAGTAATTGGCGTTTTCAACCATCAACACAATAAATAAGGATACCGGAGAATATACTACGAGGTCTTAAAATCGTGATGAGACTGGCGATGTAGCACCGACCTTGTAGAGGAGACAGGGGAACATGTGATCCGTCTTCAGTACACGTTTGAACTCGTTCGAGTCATTTGGTTGTTCATTGTGTTTTTTTTGTGAAGCAGTTATTTTTATTGTATTGTAAAAATGAGTGACACTAGTTTCGAGTAAAGGTGTGCTATTAGGTTTTGCTTCAGACTTGGGCAGCGTGCAACGGAAACTCATGTTAAACTTCAGCAGGCCTACGAAAATAGTGTTTTGTCAAGAGCCTCGGTTTTTCGCTAGTTTAAGGCATTTTCAGAAGGAAGTGATTCGATTCAAGATGAACTGCGAAGCGGAAAGCCTTTATCTTCAAGAACCGATGAAAATATTGACAAAATCCGGGACCTTGTGCGTTCAGATCGTCGGTTGACAGTCAGAGTGATCGGGGAGGAGTTCAATTTGACTCCCACCACCGTTCATGAACAACTGGGTGTTCCATCACGATAATGCACCTTGTAACACAGCAATGTCAATAAACGAGTTTTTGGCCAGTAAAAACATTCATGTGGCTCCTCAGCCTCCTTATTTACTCAACTTGAGTCTTTGTGACAGTTTTGTCGTCCCGGAGTTGAAAATCACCTCAAGGGAACTCATTTTGAGATGGCCGAAAACATTGAGACGGCAGTAACTGACCAGCTGAAGACTCTTCCAGTATCGGCACTGCTATGAGGAGTGGAAGAATCATCTCCAGCGCTGTGTGGCGTCGGACGGAAGTTATTTAGAAGGTGACAATATGAAAAATTGTAATTATATTTGAATAAAAAAATAAAAAACTACAATCTCATCACTCACTTTAAGATCCCCGTATCCACTTTGAACCAAACCGCAATGCCCGATGTCACCATTTGAGAATTTTCTCGTTTTTTTTTCTAAAATGGTTGAATAAATCTTCCTAACTTAGATGATTGAAAAAGTCCTTCAAATATTCGTTCGATATTTTGAAATTCCGCTCCCATCGATAATATAGAATTGGACTTTTACGCACAACAGCTGTCTTGCAGAGCCAACTTTTTTTTGGAAAATTACTATTATTACAAAATAGAAATCAGCAGAGTACAATACTATAAACTCATGTACAAAGGAAAACGTAGTCTACGGACATAGGTTTGCGTTGTTGTGATGATATAGAATATAAAAGATGGCGGCCAAACCTTCGCACAAGATCAGCTCGGACCCCAACACATTTATCAAAAAGTGATATAATTGATCTTCAGGTTAATAAAGTTACTGCAACATGCAATATAAATAGTGATTGTGCTACACGGTTCATGCAGTAACAATATTCTGTTCAAAAACAACCCAAAATAATTACATGCATACACAAGGTGCGTTTGATGCATCTTCTAAAATAATATTGGCTCTGAGTAACCTTGTGAAACAGCTTGAATTGTGTATCAAAAACCAACAAGTAATGATAAATTTGCTTCAAGAGAAAATTGAAATAAATAATTGCAACAAATCCGAGTATCAGTCGCCATCTAGTAATGAGACCACCAGTCATCAAGCTTCGATAAAAACGAAAGAAACTTCTATACACGATGTAACAAAATTGCCAAAAAGCAACTAGTCAAAAAATTTAACTGGAAAAGAACAGCAATTCGAACTCCGCAGCGAGCAATATGACCAGTACTATCGCGGGACTGCGAACCGGCAGCAGGTGACAAACGAGTTGCGATTTAAGTCGCACCTGTGATAGAGCCCATCATGGCATTTAATTAGATAAACTTTTCAGTTACGGTATTCGTGGCTGTGACATCCGTTAGTTTGGGTCGTACTTGAATAAAAGGGTGCAAACTGTTTTGATCAAAGATGAGTCTGAATCTTTTGTTTCAACTCCATTCAAAATTTCGTCAGGGGTACCTCAGGGTAGTACTTTAGGCCGTGCTTTATTTATTCTGTATACTAACGACATATTCTCTAATTATTGTAAATCGAAAGTAACATAGTTTGCATATGACATGGCACTAACACTAAAATCTAATAGTATCTCAAAATCAAGCCAATCAGCTTCTGAAGTGTGTAGCAAAATGTCATCTTACTGTTCTGCAAATCATCTTGCCGTAAATAGCAGCAAAACAAATCTGGTCCTATCCACCAAGAACGATAAAGGTATTTTAGTGATATGTGATCGCAACATTAGGCAGATGACTTCTGCCAAATTCCTTGTAGTCTAATCATATTAGATAAGTCTGATTTTATTGCTGCAGGTTGTTCAAACGGATATTCAAAACATGGATACATAAAATGGGTACACCAATTTTTGTGGGAAAACCTTTTATTCGACAACAAAGAATAACAAAACGTGTTTTTTGGGATTAAATGGAAAGTGTTAGCAGGAGCGACACAACTCTGCATATAAGATTTCAAGGTATTTACGAGACCTACAAAATGACACCACACGTAAAAAGATCCCACTAATAGCAAAAAAGTTATGACCGAAAACAGAGGCAAACTCATGGTTTTGGCACTTGTTGGTAATGCGACGATGGTTTCTCGCAGATATTTGAAATTCTTCAAATTCATAGGATTCGTACTTCTAAGTAACCACAACAAAATTGGAGTAGATTGGTTAAGTAGTTTTTGAGAACTTCTAATTCCTTATCCCAAAACACCTGCTCTCCGGCCATAACTACTAGTTTATTGAGGAATATAGAGGGTCAGTTCAAAGGCAATTTTATAGCAAAACACACTAACTTACCTTGCCGGTATGAATCGCAAACCATTCCGGAAGATAAATATTATTGTTATGCAGAAAGGATGGGTAATAAGCGTATTATTCTTCTAAACAAATTCAAACATTTCGTATTTGCGAATAATTTGCAACAAAAGATTATAGACACATCCGCTTTAATTTAAAATGTGAATAGTAACGTATGCTTTTCGAATATCCTAGCGCATTTGTTCAATTACTCACAAATACGAAATGTTGGAATTTGTTTAGAAGAAAAAAAAAACGTAACCTTCGTTTTTCGCATAAAAATAACATTTATTTTTCGGAATGGTATGTGATTCATATCGCCAAGGTAAATTAGTGTATTTTGCTATAAAATGCTCTTTGAACGAACCCTGTATATTGGTCAATAAACTAGTAGTGATGGCAGGAAAACAGCAACTTTGGTATAAACAATTAGGGATTTTCAAAAAACTGCTTGACTAATACAATCCAATTTTGCTATTGTTATTAAGACGTATGAGTCCTACAGATTTGTAGAATTTCAAGTAGTTGTGTGAAATTATCGTCCCATTACCAACAAGTTCAAAAACCTGCATTTGCCTCGTTTTTTGGATATTTGCTATTAGTCGGATATTTTTACTAGTTCTGTAGGTCTCATAAATACTTAAAAATTTGATATGGAAAAGTTTTTTCGTTTCTGTCGACACTTTCTATTGAATCCTAGAAAACACTTTTCCTCATCCTTTGTTGCCAAATAAAAAGTTTTCCCACAAAAACTGGTGTACCCATTTTACGCGTCCATGTTTTAAAACCTCCTTGAACAACTTGTACCAATAAAACCAGACGTTACAATTATTTCGGGAAAATTTGCTAATATATATTCAATTCAATTCAATTCAATGGACAATGGCCAAGTCTGACCAATGGCCATTTATACTTAACCATAAATGTCATGTCAATGCTTATTACTACCTTAAAAATAAAATAAAAAACTGAAAAGAAAAGGAAAAAGAAGAATAATAGTAGAAGAAGAATTAATAAATATTACATAATGCGTACGATTAGAACAAAAAACATAATACGTACGATTCAAAGAGAAGATAATAACCTAAGAGCTCAATGAGTAGTTCTTATATTTTTTTTTTGAAAAGTTGCTGATGAAACATTGTTCGAAAGAGTTGATCAATTTCACCGCATTATACGTAAAAGACCGTTGAAAAATTGCTGTCCTATGTTGTGGCATTGTCAGGAGATTAATGTTGCGCGTATTCAAATTGTGAATTAAATTCCTACGAACAAGCTTTTGCATAAGATAAACCGGAACAGAAGTTTTTAATATTTTTACGACAAATTATCAAAGTTGTACTTAAAAAGATCAGAAATTTTCAACCAATTCATTGAAGATATTGAGTGAGAAACATGACCGTACATGAGTTTTGAATTTTTTGCAGTCTGTATTTTGTGATTTCATCCAGACAGGGATAATAAACTATGTTGCAGTAAACGATTTTACTGAGTATGAGTGACTCGCATAACATTTTCTTAATTTTTCTATTTAAAACAGTTTTACTTGCATATAGAAGCCTGACTCTAAAATAACTAGACTTACACACATAGCCAACATGCTCCTGAAATCTGAAATCTTCATCCAAGTACAAACCTAAATTTTTTGCAAAATGGGAAAATATTAGGATACTATTATTTAGTGATAAATTTAACTTTGATTTGAGGAAAGTACGTTTTTTCTTGGAGCAAAAAAAGTATAGCTGTCGATTTCGATGCGTTTAGACGTAAATTATGTTTTGCAGCATATGTGCATAAGTATTGCAGATCTTGATTGATAAGGTTGTTAGCTAAATGGTAGTTGTTCGGACAGAAATTATGAAAAACCTGCATAGCATCAGCATATGATTGACTAGAACAATGTTGAAGGGTGTTAGAAATGTCAAAGGTGTATATAAGGAATAAAAGTGGACCTAATATGGGTCCCTGAGGCACGCCGGAACTAATCGGCCTTTTGTCTGAAAGTTTCTTTTGTATGACGACATATTGATGTCGTTCATTTAAATAGCAATCTATCCATTCCAGAAACAAGCCGTCACACCCAATGTATTTACATTTAGAAACTAACAGCTTATGATTCAGGGTGTCAAAAGCCTTGATGAAATCCAATAAGACTAATGCAGTTGCTTCTTGCCTATCCGCCGCTGTTAGTACATCGTCACAAACCCATACCAATGCGGTAGTGGTACTGTGACCCTTTCTAAAGCCTGATTGATTTAATGGCAAAATGCTGCGTTCGAGTAAATACTCATTCAACTGCATATAAACTATTTTTTCTAGAATTTTTGATAGAGCTGAAAGCAAGCTAATAGGTCGGAGATAACCAGGAACCTGGGGATTGGGAATCTTTGGAAGAGGTTGCACTAATGCTTCCTTCCAAGCACTTGGAAAAACACCGCGCTCTAAACAACAATTCATTAAGTGCAAAATGTATATTCCTACAGCAGGTAGACACAATTTAATCATCTCAATGGTAGTGCCATCAATACCACTAGAATTGGACTTGATACTGCGAATAGCATCCAATACTGTAGATATATCGGCAAGACGGAACTGAAAATGAAAATCTTGGTTTAATTTGTTATAGCTATAAAATTCAATAGTTTCCGAGCAATCATCGTCACTTTTCTGAAATATACTGGTAAAATAGTTATTTATTTCATTGGGAACTGCTAAATCATCTAGAATGTCAGTATTACTAGAATCCTGAATTCTAAATGACTTAAGAGCTTTATAAAGAGCTGCAGAGTTTCCTTGTCGAGATAGATGTTGAAGGTAGCCTGATTTCTCTGCACGTGTAGCAGTTTTTGTAAAATTTCTCAGTTCATTGTAATGATTTCGATTCGCATCCGTTCGAGACCGTCTATATTTATGAAAAGCCTTATCTCGATCTTTCATTATCATTTTCAAATTGTTTTTGAGCCATGGTGCACGACGCTTAGACACTCTCACTGTTTTTAGTGGTGCATGTATGTCAAAAAGTCCTACAATGTTATCGGAAATAAATTTTACTTTCTCATCGATATTAGCCATATAAATAACTTCAGCCCACTTAACGCTAAATAAGTCATCGTCAAAAGAGGTTAGATCAAAATTGCGATAGTCTCTAAATGTAATTAGTCTAGGTGGTGGTTTATTGTTTTTACACGAAATGTGACAGAATACAGCCTGATGTTCACTAATGTTAACAGTGAAAGTTCCCACTTTGGAACATCTTTGTGCACAGTTGAAGAAAACCGGATCTAAAAGCGTTGAAGAATGTTCAATTATTCGAGTTGGTTCATTCAATAACTGGAGCAGGCTGTAAGTTTGAAAGCACTGATTAATCTTATTATCAATAAAGAAATTAACGCTGAGGTCACCAAGTACCAAGATGCATTCATTAGACGGTGCTAAGATGGACAACGTATTATCTAATATACTTACTGTAACATCCAAAGTTCCCCGAGGCGGTCTAGAAATAACACCAACTACAATACATTTACGGCCAATACGAACCTTGAGCCAAAGCATTTCTAGAGAAGTACGATCATATTCCTCAAACGATAGAATTTCTGATGAAAAACGATTCTTGACATAATATCCAACCCCACCTCCGCGACTACCACGATCACGACGATGGAAGTTATAACCAGAAATATCTACTGAACTTGTTGGAATATCTGAAGTCAGCCATGTTTCTGTAACAGCCACTACATCGAGATCCATATCATTAACCATGAAAGAAAGGTCCGCCATTGAAGGAAGAATTGATCTGGTATTAGAGTGAACAAATTTAATAATGTCAGCCATAGTTAATTCTATTTCTCAAATTATCAAAATGGCTTTTAAAAACAGCACAACAGCTAGAGTAAGACGCGTGATCAGTTGGTAGACCTTTCTTACTGGTTTTGTTAACATTAAGACAATTTATGCATTGGAAAACAGATGATTTACAATCTTTAGCTTTATGATTTTGGGAGCATTATGGACATTCAACATTACATTTGCAGCTTATATCGGTATGACCATAACAGCAACACTTAAAACACTTCAACACACGTATATGATCACTTACAGGCGATTTCTTCCATCCGAAGAACAGGAAACTTTTCTCTAACAAGATATTCCTAAGGTCAGGAGATACTTCTATGACGATATTTGTGCTCTCGTAAGACTTAAGTTTGGTAACGAATTTTATGTCAGACTGATGCGTGTCATCAATATTGTTTAAGGCTACAATATTATTGATTATCGATTCGGGCGAATCCAGACCGTCGAGGTTAACATTTTTGATTAGGAGACGTGGATTAAGTTTTCTAGCTTCCATGATTGAATATTTGGATCCCAGCTCCTTATCCAAACTATTCTTAAGAACCGTAAGTGACTTCTCATCTTGACAGTGAACTGCAATAACATTTCTTATTTTGTGCGTGTTATTAATGCAAACATTAATTTTAGCTGGATTTACTGAAGTTGTTACATCCCGCAGAATATCGTTATTGCCAGAGTTACTGTCAGACTTGATTAGCAAGACAGAGGTCCTGTTCGGTATTGTTTTGACTGCATCGCTAAAGCTTAGCATAACTGAATTCATAGTGGAATGAGCTGCTTGTTGCTGATGCGAATCAATGACTGATTTTTGGAGATTGTTTGTGTATTCTAGTTGCGATCTCTTTTTTCAATGCTGCAATTTCAGAAGCCAGTTGCTGTTCACGTCACTGGGATTTGAGAATACATTTACCTATCACAACTCCATGAAAAATTAACCCAATCAGAAAAGAGCTTTAACCAAGAGTCCTTCACCGAAACGCAAACTGTATGATATCTGCCTTCACATATACTGCATTCAATGTATACTAAGTGACATATAAATCCGAACATCCAGTTTAAATGTTTTTATTTTAATAAAAGTTGGTGAATGTATTTATCTTACTGTAAATAACAAGTGAAAAAATTTTCAGCCTTATCAGTTGGACATTCTGGTTCTTATACTGCTCTTTTTTAATTCACTAACGCTATAAAAATGAATATTTCAGCCGCAGTAAAGAATCAACGTTGGCGGATTTTGGTTCTTGACATCCTTTACAATCGGTTACGATGCCTAGAGTACGGAGACCTGTACGATTTCGTCAACTTAGTGAGTTTGATAGGGGCCGTATAGTGGGACTTCGGGAAGCTGGACTTTCTTTTCGGGCAATTGCAGTTAGAGTGCAAAGAAGTGTAGACACTGTGGTTAGGTGTTGTCAGGCATGGCTTCGAGAAGGCCGTACGCAAAGAGCAAGGGGCACTGGACGCCGCCGTAGAACAACAGACCGTGAAGATCGCCGCCTAAGATTATTGGCCTTAAGGGACCGTTTCTCCACTACCAGGTCCATTGCAAATGAATGGTTTGCAGAACACGGAAGACCTATTAGCATGCGAAGTGTTTACCGACGAATGAGAAGTTTTGGCTTGTTTTCATACCGGCCACACTGGGTCCTCCCTTTAACTCGAGAACACCGACGTAATCGCCTTGAGTGGTGCAGACAACGGTCACTCAGGGATCAGGAATGGAACAGTATTGTCTTTAGTGACGAGTCTCGATTTTGTTTAGGCATCCACGATGGTCGTGCCAGGGTTAGAAGGCGACGTGGTGAGAGGAGGAATCCACAGTTTTTTGTTGAATGACATGTTCATCACACTGTTGGAGTTATGGTTTGGGGTGCTATAGCTTATGGTTCCAGGTCACCTTTAATCTTCATCAGAGGTAACATGAACGCGCAGCGTTATATCCACGAAGTTCTAGAACCCCATCTTTTACCCTATCTTGACACCCTGGCAGATCCAACTTTCCAACAAGATAATGCCCGACCACATGTTGCAAGAGTCACAATAGACTTCTTTCAACATAATGATGTCACATTGTTACCATGGCCACCAATATCTCCCGACTTATCCCCAATTGAGCACGTGTGGGATATGACGGGTAGGAGATTGCTCAATTTGCAACGTCCTCCTCAGACTCTAGAAGCACTTCGAGAGGAGTTGGTGGTTGCCTGGAATGAGATACCACAGGAGGACATTGACCACCTGATCAGAAGCATGCCTAGGCGCGTTGGAGAATGCGTAGCACATCAGGGTGCATCCACACATTATTAAAGGTCAAAGGGCTTTGAAGCAGTGCAATCATTTTGAAATTTTTATCATTTACTTATTATGGATCATTAAGTATTTATACAAAATTTTATTAAAATAAAACCATTTAAACTGGGTGTTCGGATTTATATGTCACTTAGTATATTTTGAGTTGACTACAAAGTTGTCTTTACAGGAATCACAGGAGTCTGCATTAGATGCCATATTTACAGCTGTATCTAATTTCCTCAGACTATTAATTTCGATAAATTATTTCCAAAGAACATGACAAAGAAAAAAAAAACATCTCGTGAGAAAGACCGTACCCAGGAATGTAGTTTTTGTGTTCTGATAGCACTCTAACTGATGTAACGGAAATAAGAAAAAACCCTCCAATACACCAACCAAACTTACGCAGATTTTATTGTCCTGGAGGATTTTCCACAAGCTAAATAGCAATATCAGTTTCACTGCACTAATCACACGATAACCGTTGATATATATACTTTTTACAGACAGATCAAAAACATATGATTAGATTATTGGTATACATTTAGATAGGAGTCTATCATGGAAGGAGGATATTGACAAAATATTTAGCAAGCTATCTAAGCACTGCTATGTATCATGGCAGCTACGCCATTGCGTTGACGTGACATTTCTAAGAACATATTATTTTGCGTATGTACACTTTGCTATTAACTATGTTGCTGCAACAGCTGTGGAGTGAAGGAGGTATTTGTTCTTCAAAAGAAGATAATTGTATTTGAAAATAGATGTACATGTTATAAGGATCAGTTTAAACAATTGAGAATAATGACTGCACAACCGTTGTATGATTCTAGCTGTGTTGTGTATGAGGAAGAAAATTTCAGAAACTATAACCTCTAAAGAGGATCTGCTGCTACCCAGCTCTCAAGATCATCCTACCAGCTAACTACTGTAGCTCCCTGGCTGTCGCTGACTTCAATAAGTCCCACAATTATCAAACCTAGACTGAATCCAAATTCAAGATGAGATGTAAATAATAACAGTTAGCACGTGATCTCTCGGTAACAGGTGGGGACAACGCCTCTTATTGGTCAATTCGCCATTAAATTTCAAGGGGTCGCCTGGTGGAATAATGCGCGGTGCAGGGGCAGGGCAGGCAGAGTTGCACTCAGGCCACCGTCCGTCGCGTGTATCACTGCGTGCTCGTGTTTTCGTATTCATCTTGCTTGGTTGTTGCTGTTGTTGTTGTTGTTAAGTGTATTTGAGTAATTTGTTAAGTTTCTGTTTCTGTTAAATACTGTCATCTTTGTTTTACAACACGTTGGTGGTAGTCCATCATTCGGAGGTAGCCCTGAATGCGGCCCTGTATGCCGTCCTTGCTTTTGGCAATCACGCATCCATTCTATCTTGGGTGTAAATACACTATAGATTATACATATACAAGTTACCACATTATATAAAAAATATCTAAGCCATAGCACTTTTTAAGAGGAAGGTCAGAGAATTTCTTGTACATAATCGATTATATTTTTTAAATGATTTTACTGGTTTTCTTTCATTATATTTTGTTTTTAAATGTTAATGTACCATTGTATCTCATGATGACTGACAATTCCAACATTCTATTGAAGATTCTTATGGAAACAAAGATGTTATTGTTATTATGGTTAAATAACGTAAGATACATTAAATAAAAACGAAAGGTTCAAAGCTCTGTCTTTTTACTGCTCCACCTATCGTAATACACTTTGATGTCTATATGGATTTTTTTGCAACTTATTGCTGACTATTGAAGAAGGTTATACGACTATTTACTTTTTCGGGTCGTCTCAGTGATGGTTTGCACGTTTAACCGGAAACTCGCTGTGCCCTGATTTCCCCTATACGTTGCGAGAACATTTTCCAGGCGGCGAGAGAAAATTAAAGACCGCCTGCCGTAATCATATACAAACAAATGCTCACACACAAAGGTGGGTCGCATGCCTATAAATGAGAGAGACGATTGTATGCGGGAATGATATTGATAGTTTTACTGAGACCCTCCAAAGGCCCTATATGAATAATTCTGTAGAAAATTGATAGTTCTGCCATCTTGTTCCTATAGGATTTTCCCGCATAGGCAACAGTTTACTACAAATTGAGGAATACAGCTGCATATAATCATATTTTCTTTTATACAATATATACATTACGGCTAAACAAACAATCTGAGTATATAACTACTATTTCTGTAAAGAATACCATTTGCTACAAAAATGATCTGTTACGTTTTTACCGAGAGCTTGGTGGTTCGCGCAATGAACTTCTCACGCAACGTTTATTGTCCATGCGTTAGTATACAACATTATGTCACCTGAGATAACGCCATAGTCATTAGCTGTGGTCAAAAATACTGTTTTGATGTGAATTCATTTTTTACTATCACACGACGGTCTATTATCCATTTTTCCATAGCGAAGAGTGAGAGAGTGATGGAATTCTTGAGAATTATCTACTACATCTCCTCTTTAATTAAAATTGCGGCGTTACTGACATTACACATTGCGAATTGACATACTGATGGAAGTGAGCGACTTGATCTTCATAATGGAGACATCACGTCATCCAAAAGTACTACATTCATCAAACCTAGACGTGCTAGTGACAAGCGTATGTATCTTAAAATGGTGCTGCTGATCAAACATCTCCACGTGAAAAAATGTATGCCGACACGTGCACTACGTAAGTTGCGTGCGGAGTATGCTGCGCTACTGTTTTCTTATGAATTTTCAATTTTCACTCCCAATCCTTCAGGAATTATCAACCTGTCGACAAAATGAAAAATTTCTTTCTCGTAGCAAATTTTCTTCTCTACAAGAAATGATATTTACACGCTTAGATTATTAGATTATATTAAACTCTTGATGGAATATTTTTATAGAAATAAAATGATAGGGAACTTCGTTCTCGACAAAGTTTGTCTTATTATTTCTATGCATGAAATAGTTGCTAACGCCTCAGCCCATCATGACGTTTATTTGAACTTATAATTAAACAGCAATATTCTAACAGATATCACTAAACACATTTTCTGTTGTACTTATTGAAGATTCTCCATATACCCTATATTTCGTGATGTATGGCCATATCGTAAAATTGACCATTTCATGAAATGGTTGAGCAATGGTCGCATTTCATGAAATGCACACATCATTATCTATTGGCCAGATCATGATGTGCGTCGACCAAGCCAATGATAAGAAATCGTTTAACGATATGATCAACTAAACGTACAACTACTCCATGAAATGGTCAAGTATGTTTGATCAAATCGCAAAATAATTACTATAATTACCGATGGAGACGGTGGGAGCGCTTTGTTTATATTTCAACACGGCGGTAGTTAATAAGGTTGTTTTTAGAAGTACGCATCCTAATAATCTGTTAATAAATAACGAAGGAAGTGAGACTAAAAGGTTTTAGAAATGGAGGGTACTCGAATACTATGCGGGTCATGCAAATACCGATCAAAACGTCAAAATGCTGCGGACTTTGGAACATGTTTCATAGGTTAGAACTTCACCGTTAAATTACATCATCAAAATCGTACGCTAGCTAAAATATTTTGTTTGTTTATTAAACTACAATGTTATTCTACGTATATGAAGCTGATCTTAATTATTATTTCATTTTTAGGTTATATGTCAAATAAAGGAGAGTAGAGCGACTACGCGGTGTAATAATTTAATTTATTTATAACTGATACGTTCAACAGTTATATTTGTGAAACGTTGTGTAGTTTGAGATTGTTTTAATATAATAAAGTATTATATTTTAATTTCCTATAGTTACTAGTTTTAATACAATAAACCAGCTCATAACATATCCTGAACTTTTGCTAAGTATTCTATGGACAACCTATTTTACGATAAGATCATCGTGGATGACCAAATCGTTAAACGTTGGCGATTTAACGATATGACAAAATTTAGTTTGCCTAAAAGGTCTCTTTTCATGAAATTGTCAATTCTATTTGTACGATATGGCCACGACATAGACATGACAAGACATCAGAAGCGCTGATTGAATCAATACCTCTGTTGCTGGCACCTGGGAAGTAAAAATATTAATGAAGTTTCATACAAGGATTTGTAACATTTCAGTCTATAACAAGCATATATAGGATCAACATATTGTGAACTGAAAATTACAAAGTTCAAGCCGATGATTCTGGAACACGTACTACGATATCCGCAAACAATTTTTAATTTCGATGTTTACAAACGTAAGTTAATTAAGAGGGCGATAGGACGTACGAATTATATGTCGTGTTTACAGAACGACGAGAAAACGAAATCAGTTGTGGGTCATGAATTTTAAATGTGATAAAATCATTTCTATGGAATGTGTGGTCTAGCAGTGTGCTTTTTATCCTAAAACCCTTTGTTGGGGCAGGGCAGAAATTTGGTGACTTCTACTGTTAGCTGCTTGATACAATGGCACAAAAGTTCAAGAGAAAACTATTTATTATACCCATTTGGAAGCATTTATTTGCTCCGGCGGTTTCTGTAATCCTCTTTGATTCGAAAGTGCAGCGCGAACGAAATTTCTAAAAATTGTTCAGTAAAAACTACATGTAGTTGCCCAACCTTTTCGATGCAAAATTTCTGTTAGGGAAAACCAAATTTGACTGACTGCTTGAGTCCAATGTGTACGAGAGAGAAGCGCGTATCAACGCATGTTAGAACGAGATAGGAGCCGGCTGACGAGCAAAAGTCATCACCACGTTGCCTAGCGACGGCGAAGCAGAAAATCATGCAATCTGTCGCGTTGCAAATATGTATGTTACAACAGAAAATTTTCGCACAGGCTTCTACAACAGATTAGGTTACTGTCAACCCAAAGAGGTATGGTCGAACGATTAGTCTGATATTTTATCTTCATTTTGATTAGAATTATTTATTTAAATTTTGATACGACTTAGTTTTTAATTTATTTTAGAAATACCTTTGATTTCCACCGATGGTGACAAAATCAACACAGTCTGAGTTATTGTTACATTGTGACAAATACCATTACGCAATTCAAATTATCACTGCTTGCACTTGCGCAGGTGAGAATTCTTTCGAAGCAGGACGACACTCCCCAAATGAGCGCTAGATGGATAATGACCAAAATCGCTCATCTGTGATCATGGAAGTGGAAACCTTGCTTTGGAATGTACGAGATACGGTGTTGCCAAGCGAACCAAAGGTGCAGTGTTGCAGAATTTGTGGCGATCCTGACGTTTCATTTCGACCTAATGTAGAGCGCCGTTAGGACCGCTCCTGAATCGATCCCAAACAGATTTCAGAATTCAAAAATGAAGACGCTCAAAATAAAAGCATTTTTTGGGCAAGCTGCCGCGTCAGCATTGCTAGGCAACGTGGTGATGAGCTTCGCTTTCCAGCCGACTTCCATCACCTTATAAAATATGTGTCTATACACACTTCTCTCTCGTACACATAGAACCCAAGCTGTCAGACAAATTTGGTGCTCAGTGTATAAAAATTCGCATACGTACCGTGAATTGGTCAACCACTTATGCTCACAAGTATATACCTGTCGATCACCGCCTTCAGGTGACAGCGTTACCATCTCTCGAAACGTTGCTCTAGGTAGTCGAATTCCCGTTTCTATGTTTGAGAAATTCTGAAAATACAAAGCCTCAAGAACGAGATGTACCAGGAAGGTGGATTGTTGAACAGGGGTTAATATCACGTTTGAGGATAAGCAATAAGGGCAATGGAGTCTGCCCTATTGCTTGTACTGGAATTACTGCGATCCTACTGGCCAATTGGTAATAGTGTAAGTGCCCCGAAATATTCATTAAATATTTATTTAATATTTAATAATATTTTTATCTTACTTAAATATTTTTTTTCTTAAACAAATATTTAATAAATATTTGTAATATAATATTTTTATTAAATATTTATTCAACATCTTTTAAATATTTTAAATACAATATTTCTTTTACAATATTCATTAAATATCTACTTTTCAATCAATGGAAAATATTAGATCTCCATTATTTAGAAAATATTCATTAAATATTTTCGGCTACGGCGCATGTGCGTGTGACCTCGAGCGACCAATGGGATAGTAGCAAGCTGGCCTGAGACATAATTAGTAAGTTTGTTTTTTTTTCAGAGGAGTGGACTTGCAAGATGCAGAAGAGGCTTAGAATATTTTTTTAATAATATTTTTCTAGCAAATTAAACCATTATATCTAGAATGAATTTGCTTCCTATACCCAATTTTATATAAGCATTCCTACAGGTTTTGCTAAAATAACCAATGAAGGAAAATATGTATCAGATCGATGATGAAAATCCATACATATTTACGAAAAATTTTAGATATTTCATCAAAATATAAAATTGATATCTAAAAACCTTTCCTCATATATTTTCTAAATATTTGGAAAAAATATCGCAAAAATATATGATTATATATACTAAAAATATCTATAATGAGTATTTTATAAATATATAAGAAATATATTTATTAAATATTAAAAAATCTGTCGCTACAAATATTTAACAGATATTTTTTTTTAATATTTAATTAATATTTAATGCAATCAATGTTATCATCCGAATACAGCATATGGCTAGGTATCTAGTTTTAAAAAGGTAGATGTGGAGATCTTGAGCATTTTATCGTTATTTTGTGTGTGCTTTTACAATTAAACATGTTGTCTTGTACCTTGATGATGTGCTGTAGGCAATCCTCTGTGTGTACCGAGAAGTCTCACGGGTTATTATATTGTAAATACAAGATGCATGAATGAGCTGAGGTTTCCTTAATTGCTGCATTCCTAGTGACGCACACAGAGTGTAAAACTTGAGCAAGAAGTCATTATGATACGAAATACCACCTCGTGATCTGTTTCCTATACCCAAAGATATTTTAATTGCACCATGTCTAGTCACTGTTTCGATGAACAATACCCAACTAGCAAAGTAGTGCTATAAGCTTTTGGTAAAAGAACCGTTCAGCCATAAAAGCTCTCTACTGTTGTTGCCTGAACACCGAAATGCTGGCTTAATGTTGTGTGGAATGCAAATTTGCTTTCTGCAACATATTTGCTCTAAAATGAGGTGTTTAAAATATTCTTATAGCATAGTTATACAACACCTTATAGGGCAAATTTTTAACTGTTGCATAAACGTTTATAAAACTATTTTATACGGTATATTTGCAAGTTAGTCAAAATGGTTGTGTTGTGGCACCCATGGTAACGTTTATAAAACAAACCCGAGCCTTGTTGTTTTTCTGTGCAAATTTACTACTTTAGCCAACAAATTTCTTCCAATGGAAGCACTTATACAACTGTTGTTTAGTAACTGTTAAAGGCTGTATATATTCTAAATATGTTGGTATACAACTTCACCATAACCTAACTTTCTGCTGTCATATTTTTGTTAAAATGCCATAACCAATGTTTTAAGACAAACAACGCATCCGTATTGGTTAAAAAGGTTTTATCAACTGTTCGAACAGAAGATATAGATCTGGTACAAATTCTAGGTAAATCATTCGACTCTGTCGGTATTTCATTTCTGACATTTGTCAAATTGTTATATAACACCTGCAGGCAACACCAAAATATTCTGATAAACTAGAGACAACATGGACGATGCCATGATTATACACAACCACCCGCCATATTGGGCAAACATTTATTCCTCTATTTGATATTAAATAATTACGTTTCATTTCGAAATTACAGATATAAAGTGATAAACATTAGTGTAATTGTGTCTAAATATAGGATTCGTGGAAGATTTAACGCAGATAAGTTCAGTTTTCCATCTTAAAAATCTAGACATACTTTCGATCATTATCAAAATATGAATCAAATACGAAGCCCGTAGAAATTGCGTAACTAATTTGCACGATAATCACAATAAAATTTGCTGCGCAAGTAATTCAATAGCCCTATATCACAGTGTAGAAGTTTATCATATACCTGTGTATGAAATTCACAATGGCCGATATGTAAGCAAACAAGATGACTGTATTGTGTTAGCTATATATTCTTTACTTCGTCTATACAATACATAAGAAATAGATTGGTTGCAATAAAGTAGAATCATGTAACAGAATAGTTGTATAGTTGACAAAAACTGAATCTTGCACAGAGGCAAATGTCCTATGTGGCTGCAAGAGGCTTACACTTTTCTTGTATAAATGTTACCTGCAGCCCTTATAAAACTTCTTAAATGACTGAAGTGTCCTATTAGGTGTGCCCATTGAGTTTGTATAGCTGTTCTAAGAGGGTTTTGCCAATATTCTTACAGTATACAATGCTGTGTAAGGAATACTGTATAATCATTCTTGCAACTCTAATAGGAGTGATAATTGTTAGTTGGGTACTTACGTCA
Organism: Acanthoscelides obtectus; assembly: GCA_963669975.1. Lineage (NCBI taxonomy): Eukaryota > Metazoa > Arthropoda > Insecta > Coleoptera > Chrysomelidae > Acanthoscelides > Acanthoscelides obtectus. The sequence continues at coordinate 57,824,119 of CAVLJG010000005.1, forward strand.
TTTCCTATGTCAGCTCACAACTTTTCAACTTTTTGATTGTTCAAATAGCTAGCAACTTGTGGAGGGAAGTAAATCACCGAATTAGGTAGAAAAATTTGATAACAAAAGATATAGGGCAAGGGCACCTGCACCCCAGGAATATAATTTAAGATAATGACTTGAAAACATTTCATTTAGATTGAAACGGAAGTGCGCCGTTTTAAGGCGTCCGTCAGATTAGAACTTACAGGTGAGCTGAAATAAAAGCGTTCGAAACAAAAAGAGAGGATAAGTGAGCGGCATCGCTGCTTCCGGGAGAGAAGAGTTAAAGACCCAATTAGTTTTGTTTTCAAAGTTCGACTTCCGACGTCGCGAACCTTTGTAATTAATATTTCGTCATTTTAGTAGTAGTGGTTTAATAAATGTTGCTGTCTGCAAAAAGAATAAAAGGTAGTCTAGTTGCCAGGCTTCTACTCCCCACCGTAACTACTTGGTTGTTGTCTGGAAGTTATAGAAATTAAATATAGAAAAATATAACAAACCACCTAAAATAGACATTTGATTAGGTAAAAAAAATCCATGTTATACTAAAAATTTCTATCTTTGTACTTAAAACAGTGTTACAGGCTTTTTTACCGGTAGCAGCTACCTCGCCATAGGTTTATCTCATAATTTCATTGCGCTCGATGCGGCTATAAGATCTTTTCATCAGCTTAGGTTTTAAGGATAAATATATGGGGCAGTCTATGTGTGAGATATGTCTGATAAGTGCGTATAATTTCCGGAGTTACGAGCGTATAAACATATTCACTCCAAAAATCGAGACATATCCTCCCCCATCACTTGTAACCCCCAGACACCAATGTTCTACCTCTCAAGGAATGTCCACAAGCTGAGCAGGAGTATCTACAGCCTCCTGAAATGAAGTTTGTGCAATTTTTATTTTATTCTTCTAGATATTGTGGTAATCTTGTGTCAAACTTTCATCAAAATGCAATTAGTACTTGCCAAGTTATAGAAAGGTCAATTATGAGCGGTCAGACAGACAGACCGACGGAAATTAGTGACACAATTTTTCGGGTTATAAATGTCATGTATCACTGGAAATGTTCGCACCGTAGGCAACCAACCACCATCTCAGGCCACCGTAGTTTTGTGCGTATTAAATGCTGTTCTGTGCTCGTTTACACCGCCTGCGCCTACTATGCGAAGGGGTATGCGCCACAAAATAGGCGGAGAGACCGACAGACAGACCAACGGAAATGAGTGGTATGGTTTTTGCGTGATGTACATGTCATATAATTTTTTCGATTACGATACTTTCCCGCCTGTAGGCGTGTTAAATAAAACATAAGATAATAACTGTCTTGGCAATATACATGGAAATTCCATTCATTTTACAAGATATTTATGACTAACATTATGAACCTATAGCGTAATGTTAGTCAACTCTGATTATTCTGATCTATTTCCGTACCACATATTTTTAGAAAAAGCACGTGGTATATTGTATAGATCAATCAGTCAACAATAAATGTTTGATGGTCAAATAGCGATCCTAATTGCAAAATCGGCTTGTTTGAATTACTCTGCTTACACGTTTCCTTAAACCGTTTCATCCTTCAAGGCCTTCAACCACTGTATCGCATAATTTGTGGGTCGTACTAGGAACGTATACGGCCTGTCAACATTTATTAAAGGAATCATATGAGAGTACTCATTCCCAAAATGTCCTAGGGCAGCATTATAGTAATGCATTTCTGCATAATCTCGCGGAGAGTATGACATGATTCTACTAAGAAGCCAAACGTTAGATACAAATGCCGCGCTGGACCATTGCCTGATTGCTGATTTGGCTATTTGCGTAAAAATCCGCCATTTCGATTCCACAAAATTTTAATACATACAGTATCACATGCACTGCTAGGACGAATCTAACAGTACCTCATATGTCAAAATCCATCAAGTCGTTTGGACTGTAGCTCGTGAAATAGAATATGTATAGATACCTACCTGCCTCAAGTATATCTACAGATTTTAAGGTGAAGCACTTATCGTAGCAGGTTGAAACTTCAAGGGATGATTCTGCATGGATTGAGATAGCTTTCATAATAACATGGATAATGAGATACAACCTCATTTTTTTCTACCGCCCTCCAAAGTTGAGGGATGGATGAGACTTTTCACAAAAAAAAAATTAATTTAAGACTGTTTGCGTTGATTTATAATTAGGTCTGTTACAAGGTGGCATAACCATTGCTAAAACTAACCATTTAGCTCATCTCGAAAAAAACCACAGCCTTAAACCTAATGGTTTAGTTGTGATTCCATTATCCCGTTTTTTCGAAATTTCACAAATTGCAAATATCTCCTGAAGAATAAAATGTTGGACCACACATATAAGGGGTTTTTCGTTAGGTTGCGAGTCCTCTATTATTTGTCTTCCGTTGATCCACTACTAGCTTTACACCCTGCATACTGTGTTAAACTTAATGAAAAAGAAAGGTATTCGTAACTCCTGTAAGATATGTCCTAGGTGATTAACTTTTAGGAAGATCACACGATATAATTTAGCATCAAAAAATATTTATCATTTCGAAATTCAATTTTTTTAACCTCAAAAATCCAGTAAGCTACGCCTTGAGATCCCGGTAGTTGACAACTACAATTGCGTAAGAAAAAATTCTATTAAAGACATACGGATTAATATCTAGACTTTCACTAAAATGCATCAGTTTACCGCAACAAGTCTAAATCGTAATCTATAAGACATATTCCAGGAATTCGACTTTCAACTAGTCAGCGCCGCAGTCTGTTTTATCTATTTTGCGCCTCGACTGGAGTGCCCGCCCCACAACATCGGTTTTCTAAGAAGCTCATGGAAGATGCAAAGCTTTCAAGAGTAATTCCCGTATAAATCTAGCTTCCCGCCTGCATTCACATGTAAATGCCGTTTCTATGATAAATTGTCTTCAACGAAATGAGCTAGAGTATGAGATAATAGTTCTTCACTAGATGAAGGCATAATGGCGTCACCTAGGTAGCTTTAAAATCCCAGCAAATGGGCTAAAATATCGCCATGCCGTTCTTTAGAGCGTATTTAATATGCACATATTTCAGAACACATATCTTACGCTGCACAATAAAGCGTATTGTATATTTATTCATTGTGTCATACCGAATCTATAATAATGGATAATGGAATGAAAAATAAAGGCTACCAAAGTTGGAGAACTGACTTACAACCTTTTGTTATCAATATCTAGTCAATACTTTAATATGTGTCTCGAAAATTTGAATGAACACCAAACGCATATAGATATCATGGAATTTGCAACACTTGGTGAAGGCGTAGCGGTAATTATAAATAACTTTGGCCACAAAAATTTAGAACCTTATAGACTGAAAAATACGCAAACGGTTCAATAGTGAAGATACAAATAATAAATAGATGCGGTCTCATTATAGCATCTATGTATATAGGGCTATGGCGTGGTACAGGAGATACTCCATGCTTATCCCAAGGCTCGTATCTCTCACACTTTTATCGCTCAGTAACACCCGCATATTCTGATGTTGCGGAGGTATCTTCACCTCCCTATAAAATCAGTGACAGGATCAAAAAAGGTATGTACTCATATAGACGGATGTACTCGCGAGTCGTGTAACGAAAATGAAATAACGTACATAATTTTAAGTTTCAATAAAAGATTAAGATGAAAAAATGGACGTATTTTATTTCATTTCACAAATATTCAAGATACAAACATATCGGTCACCCTGTAGGAGTATAGATTTGTAAACAAACTCATGTTGACCCATAGAATAAATAATAAACCCCATCCATGAACCGAGCAATAGCTAATCGCAAAATAAATGTAGATATAGTACATATTAACAATAATATAAAATATAACAAAGTTATGATATGGGGCGTTTCTCACTATGCCCCCCCCCCAAACTAGATATACCTAGCCCACTATATGCAAATGCACTTTGCAGGATACACGCGCGTTTACACTTGTTACCGTTGCTATCCCATGGTCCGATAACCCTATGCCTCATCAAACAGTACCTGATTGAGCCAGGGCTCCCCTGATTAGTCACTCTTCATTAGAAATTCGGTGCTCACATGAAAAAATCAATCTAGATATCTCTCACTGTTCATTCCGCTAGTGTCTCATACAGTTTTGGTTGGCTCAGCGCACTCAGTCATAGTTCGCTTTGAGTCATCTCTAGTGCTTCAGTTCTCTCGTACAGTCCAGGAGTACCCACTAAGGTAACGTGTACCGTTATTGTATTTCCCCTCAGTTTGAATGAGGGGCACTGTTAGGCACCTATAGGCGTATATTAGAGATAAGGTCACGCCATCCAAATCGTTTGGTTGCCATATTTAAGGATGACCGCCAACTTGTAAAATAGATAGCCAGTATATTTTCGTAACCGTGATTTCCAAACGAAGTTCTGATGCTATGAGGCATGCGTTGATCAGTTTTGAGTCCGTCGAAGCGAAACCTTTAATAGTCAAAATATGTCTAGGGTTTATTTTGTTCAAGGTTTTGAATAATTTTGGAGAATCGAAGACGTCAAACGTTTTACAAATTACTAGAAAATGGAAAAGGATAGCACATTTCGGATTTTATTTTTTTAGAATAAATTGCTTCCTAAAATGGAAATTCATTTTCGTTCTATGTTTTGTGTATTTTTTTGAAGCGCGACATCTGATATATAATACTAATATTTTAGAACACAAAGGAATCCGTTTTTTATAGAGTAGATGAAGGCATCCTTTTTCATAAATGTGGTAGACATAAATATGTCAGCTTGTTTGTATACATGCAGTACGATTTACAGTGGATCGCAACAATGCAGTTTATTTTGCATTTAAGCGTTTTACAGAGTGATGAGAAATTAAATTGGACATTGATGTATTGAAGTAGAGTTATATATATATATATATTTCATCCCATTGAACTAGTACGCATGAGTTAACCTCAGCTATACTTTGCTGAAAAGTAGGTGCAAGATTTGATAGTTATATTTCACACTTTCATCAGTGGTACAGTTTAATGCAGCTGCTCATATGTTGCCTCGAGCCGTGCGGGTTCGAGTCCTGTATTTACAAGAATAATCTTTGATAGCTAATGGATTACGCCTGTATTTGGTTCACATTTCAGATGAGTCAGGAGGTACCACCCAGTGCATCTTACTGCTGGGTCTAGAAATTTATGAATCTCACATAGTTTGTTCTGCTCTGTATGCCTTTTTATCCCACAGTACCTTCGTAGTGGCTCAAGTGAAAACAAAAAAAAACAAAAAATGAGGAATGGCTGTTTGTTTGTGTTTCTCATTATCAGTCGGAAATATTTACTGCATTCCCTTTGTGACAGATATGAGCTCTGAGGAGCGCGAATGATTCAGTACTCTTGTCCTTTTTGTTATTGCTTGTGTTTTGTTTGGAGAGCAACAGGTTATACTCTGATGAGTTTTATTACTTTGAAGGCAAGTGCCTTCTCAAATGTCTAATGAGTGAAGTGTTGGAGGACTTAGCAATTGAATCTTATTACTTTCTGAAGCGACAACTGCAGTTTTTTAGACCAAAGTTTTAGTATCCTGTATATGGGTCAGTATGCCGTCTCTATACTACATGTGCCTCACATATACCATATACTCGTTTATCGTTTACCCTCATATTCTCATACTGGATACAGCATAACAAAAGTTGTGGCAATCCCATTACCCAGCTATTGTATCCATGTATGAAATGTGCGTTCAATGAACCAGATTCTAATGGACATGGCATTCTATATCGAGGTACAACAAAAGCCTGCTCAAGAATCGATTAATTTGTTTTGAGAATCAAAACTTTGGTTTCGTTTTGCATACGTTATATGGGACGACATGACATGATATAGATGATATAATCCGCTGTTTATTATGCCGAGAGATTTTAGAGATATTATCGATGAGAGTCGGATTAGTTGAACCATTTCGTGCACAAAACATGGCTTCGGGTAAGTTGATTTTGCACTCCCAACGCAATGCTTATAAAATGTTGTGTTCAGTACAAGTTAGTCCCTTTCAGAAAAGAAAGTAACCACAATCATGTATAACTAAGAAGTTAAATAGATCAATAGGCACATACAGTTTGTCATTTGGCAGCGTTGCAACTAGAATGCAAAGGTAAATCCGCTTGGGGCAGCGGCTACCTTGCTACAGGTTTAACTCCCATTTTCGATATTTTCGACGCAGGTGTCTAGAATATTTCCACCATTTCCAACCTGAACCGATACTAACCTGCCAAAAAAAAATACTCTTCCCCACCCCCTGCAATCTCACATCATCTCTTGGAAGAATTTTCAGAAATGAGCAGAAGTCTGTAAAACGACAAAAACGTAGTTTGCGTGGTTTTTATTTTTCCCCAAAAGTTACAGTTTCGTTTAGAGAGGGCAAGGAGTAACGAAGAGACAGATAAAACCTATTTGATAACGAGCATTTCCACATGTACTTGTACCAATCCACATAAAAAAGGTTAGAACGCAAGTTGTAGGAAGAATTTCTAGTTTAATTTGATGTACAGCTGTTTTCTTGGAGAGAGTTTTGGAATATATTGGCAAAATACCAATGACCACTATACCTTTTTGGACGTAACTGTTCAAATTTGGTGGCAGGAGCTGCAAAGTTTCGAAGTAGCAATACTTTTTAAAAGTTTCCCAAAATACCCCAAATAAAACTAAGAGACCCTCAAACTCCTAAATGGTTTCTGCGATATGTCTGTCAACGAAATCATTAATTGGATAAAAAATGATAGATACACTGTTTTTCAGTCCTACTGAGCGGGGCGGAAGTTGTATCCATATACAACTTGTTTCCGTTCAAGTGATTGTACACGCGTCAAGAGATACCTCAGTACCGATTGTCGGGTTGTGGTACGAGTCCACCAACGGGCCACTTTAGGTCTATTCAACATCATTAACACAACACTAAAAGAAGGTAGTAGACAAGGACCAGTAGACCGAGGCGGTACCACCAGATAGCTTTTTTCAGGGTGTCTTAGTGTCTTATGAATGTTCGCATGCTTCCACACCTGAACTACGCAGTCGGCTGTCTTCCCCACCAAGGAAATTAATGATGATGGATCCCTCGAGTACTGAAAATTCAAAACTTACACCCATTCCACTCTCGGAATGTCCGGTTGGAGGGTGGACTCAAGGGAACAACATCGGTGATAAATTTGTTTCAACATCTGTTGGATTAACAGCAACATTGATGCTGTTCAACACTACCTGCAATCTAATCGTCCCGCTATGTTTTTATTTCTGTTTCTTAAATCGCGAGCTTTTGGACTACCTCGAACTTCAAGTTTTGATTAGCGACAGGCAGTATGGTTTCCGGCACCAGCGACTCATGTTGTTGCCCATGATGTCACGAAAGCGTTCGATCAGATGTAGCACGCTGCCATCTTATGCAAACTTCAATTCTATGGCCTCCTAGAGAGCTTAGCAGATGCCGCAAGAAATCCGTCGAAATTAATGGGTTTTCCTCTCTGTTCCACAACGTCGACGCTGATGTTCTCTAGGGATGAGTCTTGACTCCGACGCTGTTCCTCTTATCGACGACCTACTTTCCTGTAGGATCAACCCAATCCACAGCTTTGCTGATGACAGCACTGTAGATGCAGGAATTTAGAGCAACAAGCCGATCTCTGCCGGTGAGCTGGAAAAAGGAAGACTAGCAGAGAAAGTTAGGCTATTTGTTCAGGAAGTACTTTTCTCCGCAGTACTTCATCACTTTGAGCAAGGCCCAGATAAGACCTTGTCTCGAGTATTGCTCAAACGTTTGTGGTGCTGCCGGCCCTACTACATACGACCGCTCCTTTGTCCTGAGAGTACCGAAATTGTGGAAAAATCTACAACAGGGGGCTTTTCCCAGCTCGAACCTTGGTCAGTTCAGAAATCGGATTAACAAAATTTCTTTGCGATCCTCGTAGCAGCTGCGGTGTCCTGGCATTACGTGCCCAGCCTACTACATCGAATCAAATGTGATTTTATTAAACATTTACAAATCAGTTTACAACCGAACAACAAGGGGACTGTTTTACTAAACCACCAACCATTTGGAGGATTAGAAAAGTGTATAGAATGGTTGAAATGTTGTGAGGCTATACAAAAACGGCCAAAATCGATGTACCAACAATAGGTGACATAATCGCCAAGTGAAACAATCTGCATTGCTTTTAGGATTTTTTATAATTTGTCATAAAGCTATTTTTTGCACCGAAATACTGTTAAAACCATACAGGTATATCATCACACCTTCATTTTGACAGACTAGAGCTTATTACTCACATTAGGTGCATTTAACACTTATCTAGCGCGAATCGATTGTCTTGTATGTCAGATGAGGTTAGAATTGCCGTTTACATACGAAGTATTTGTGATTGCTAAAACTCTATTTAATATTAGCTGATTTATTTTCAGCAGTAGGTTGGTTTGGTGAGGTGCACACAGTGGCAAACAGGAATTCCATAAGATTCGACCCCACTTGTTGAAGCGACAGGAATGTAAACGCCCTGTATATGTGTGTATATGCGTACTATTTATCGGATCGAACACTGCCTCGTCCAGCACAAAATTAAACACACGCGCTAGGTGGAACTTTACTACTAATGTGAAGCCCGCATTAATTTTCAATCGGTTCTCTTGCCTCTGGAAATCGGTCGCTAATTATAATGGGTCATATAAATTTCCCGGGTGGGATATCGGTGTTTACTTTTCCGATACATAATGTTCTGCCCCAGCGATTTCCTCAGCTGAATGGAGCATTGGATGATTAATGCAAAGAACCGTTTCTGACTAACTTCGATGTACAGTTCATTGGGGTTTTAGCGAACAGTCCTCACGAAATCGACGAAGAAAATTTTAGCCGCAACATTCCCCAAATTGGATGGGATATTACGGATTTTTTTAACTATGACTTCCTTAATTCAAAGACCGTTGCGGGTACAGTTAGAGCTGATAGACTAGATCTCTTACTTCAACTAGGGATGGCCAACCACAGTTATCACTAGATGTCAATGTTCTTTGTATTATACCTGAGAAGGGTCCTCACCTTTGAAGATATGTCAAAAAGATCTCACTCAAAATATTACGTGCATACTGTTACATTTTTAGTCAACTGTAGCGCTACTCCTGTCTAGAAAGTCTATTGCTCCCAGAAATTTTTTATTTGAAAATTGTCCTGTATGATGCCTCGAGCAATACATTTCAAATATATTTAGGCTCATACAAGGTACACAGGATGTTCATTTGAAAACTTTCCACCACGAATTTATCGAAAACCACTGATTAAACGCAAAAACGCCGAGACACGTCAAAGATTTGTCAAGGGGGACAACCTTCTGCCCCCATTTCAATTGACAAGGGGTATCGAGTGATAGCTTGTTTGGAAAGTCTTTCGAAGTCCTTTATTCTGACGTTAGATTTTTTTAAGTAGGTCGATTTGCTTTCAAGTAAAATAGAAAAATCCTCATTTATCGTAATTTGTTCAGATAGAAAACATAAAAATATACGAAATTATCACTTTTTATATCAATAAGTGTTCAAAATGTTGCCCGTTAACGGCCAAACAATGTTATAGGCGATGTTCAAATTTCCGACGGACATTTTTAAAAACTTGTTGTGGTAGCTCTCGATGATGCGTTGACGAAGTTCATCCCAACTTCCAGGTTTGGGAGTAAACACAGTAGATTTCGAATAGCCGCATAGGAAAGTCTAATGGCATCAAATCACGAGATCTAGCAGGCCATTCTAAAGGCCCCCTTCACCTTATCCATTTATCTGAAAACTCTTCGTCTAGAAATTGTCGAACCGGAAGAACATAGTGAGAAGGAGCGCCGTATTGCTGTAAATAGATTTCAGCGTCATCAAGTATAGGTATTCCATCCTCTTCGATTTGGTTTTCAATGGTTTCAGTGATAAGCGGATTCATGGTATTCTCCAACATATTCAAATAAATGTCTCCATCCAAATTTCCATTAATGTCACTTTGTTTCTTAAAATGCCTGCCGATACATACATTTTTTGGGGGTCAGGGTATGCAATTCCTCAAAACCATGAGGATTTTCAATACCTGCAGTCATGCTTATTGACAAATCCATTTAGATAAAATGTGCATTCATCACTGGAGCAGATATTCTTTACATGAATGGTATTATCATTATTCGCTGCAGTCATTTGTTCACAAAACTCAACTTGCCTGTCGAAATCATCTTCGGTTGACTCTTGTAATATTTTTATTTTGAATGAATGAAATTTGTGGAGTTTAGTAACTGTGTGTACAGAGCCTAATGAAGTACCAGTCGCAACAATTTTGCATCCAAAGCTCTCCGACAATCACGTTTCTTGTTTGCAACAGATTCAGTTTGAGCAAATTTAGTAACAAGGTCCGAAACATACCTATGCAAAGTTATGCTCCTCGGATGTCTGTCGTTAAATGTGACGGCAGTTTGCTAGGCACATAGATTTTGGGCACCATAAGTTAGAATCATTTCCACTCCTTTGGCTAGTGTGTAAACCATTTTGGAAGTAAAATCTGAATCAATAAATTAATTTTTACTATCCCAAGATTGTCACAAAGGTAACTGACGGCAAAATAAACTCTTTCTTTCCCTTAGCAACAAATAACTAAACAGGTAAAACAATAAATACAGTTCGCGCAGGATACCGATGTTGATGAAAAGAATGCGGAAGAAATTCGGGTTGTTATTCGGTTGTTGCTATGTCTAATCTTCCGGATTGCTGTTTATGTTGGAAGTTTCTGTTTTTAATTATAAACAAATTGTAGTTTTGGCAAAACCTAACGGGCAATATTTTGAACACGTATTCGCACAAAAAGTGATATTTTCATATGTTTTTGTTTTCTATCTGAACAAATTAAGATAAATAAAAGGTTTTTTCAATTTTGTCAAAAACGAATCGACTGATTTAAAAAAATCGAACGTAAAAATAAAGGACTTCAAAAGACCTTTTACACAAGTTATCACTCAATACCCCTTGTCATTTAAAATTTTTAAGCCGTTGACCCTGGGGGGCCGGGTGTCAAAGGGGGTGAGGTAGTTTTGGTTAAAAAGTTGTCCCCTTTGACAAATGTTCTGATGTGTCTCGGCGTTTTTTTAATTAGTAGTTTTCGATAAATCTGTGGGAGGTTTTCAAATAAACACGCTGTATATTATCAGCTAAGTTGCTTTTGTGACGAATATGTGTGCCTAATTGTAATGGGTGGGATGTTGTTTATCTTTACGGCACTAAATGTTCTGCCCTATAAACTTTTTCTGTAGAATGTAAAATTGGACGACTAGCTTAAAGAAGCGATTCTGACCCGGAGTTTGATCTACTGCTTATTGGGGTTTTGGCAAAAAGCTCTCATGAAATATATAATAACCTTAGAATTCCTTAAATTGAGCTGGAATTTAAGGAACTTTTCAGCTACCGCATTTTTGATTCACGAACATCTGTGGATTAGGATTAATGTCTGACTGATAGACTTAGATCTAACATCTAGGTTTCGAATAGGGACGGACAGCCTTTGCTGATGCCGAATATCGATGGTATTGGCTTCCGTCAACGGTTGAATAGCGAACCAATGAAAAAATCACATGGACCTGTGCTTCTCGGAATGCATTTCATATATGTAGTCAAAGTTATACAGTTCTTCTACAGTAATAATGATGTTGGCTATTCCATATGCATTGTTAGCTAACTAATTACGTGGGTCATAAATCGCTAGGTAGAATGATGTTTATATTTTTTAATAAAAAGTGTTCCCATGCCACACCAACTTCCTCCATTGAAAATAAAATTGTGCGATCGCTACTTATGTTCTTGTCACCAGATATATGAGTCAATTTCTACCACATGTACAGGATGGTTTACCACTCTGTAGACGGTGGCTCCTAGACAAATCTTCTTAAAAACTGGCTAGCATCGTGGTGACCATACTAATTAAAAAAATAGCGTCAAGCAGGCTGCCTATGCACTTTCTAAGCAACGCCGTCATTAGTTCATTAAGGACCAAGTTCAGCACAATTTGAACCCTCTGAGGAAAGTATTAGATACGAACATGTACAATAGATAAAGTAAATAGATCAAGTCAGTTGAGCAGGTAACATACAATTAGATTATAGATATTCTTTGCCTGCGTTAACAGTAGTTACCGTCCATCTGGCAACGTTGTCCATTTCCATATCGTCAGATGCGGCAATGTCCACCGAAGCACTGCCGCAGTACGAGCAGAACAATCAAGCAGACCGTTACGCCGGCAGCTGAGACCAGATAGCAGAAGGAGACGCGGATAGAAAACATTTCTGTATCATTCTATGTTTTATAGACAAATGGACGGGGAAACCTTTAATGCGTGAAATACGGCTTTAGGTGCATAGAATTACCAGAATTGGCACCGTAGAAATATACTAACATCCAAAAATTGAGATATACCTTCTCCCACTACCCTACAAACGGGTTTACAGCCCCCTTCCTTTAATCTTTTACCTCTAATTTTCTTCAAAAAATGATCAAGATCATCTAAAACGTCAAAAAGCGATGTTTGAGCGATTTTTATTTTTTCGTCTTTGACATTTTCCTCCGCCGACATTGGACCGACTTTCAAAAGCTGTAAAACTTTTTTTTCCTCGACGTAGCAGTAGGTACCCTTGTGTGAAAATTTTATCCTAATCAGAGCAGAATTTTCCTTGTTACCGAGGAGCCAAGGATTCAGGACAGATAGACAGACATACCGACCGAAAAGAGTTGACATCGTTTTTCGTGATGTACCTACATGACATATAACATCCAAAGTTTTCGCGATTACAATACTTCCTCGACCAGTGGCGTAAGTAGTAAACGCCTATTTGACCTGGGCTGCCTTTAATCTACGGCCATTGTCTTTTGGCAAACAGTTCTCACAAAATCTATGATGAAAATTATCTTTGCCGGAAGATGCTTAAATTGGACGAGATATTACGGAATTTTGCAGTTATTGGCGTTTTGATTAACGGGCTTCTGGGACGGAGGTGTTATTGATAGACTAGAAGTGAATTTCACCAGGATTGTCAAATTAACAGCCTCCACCTATTGGGTAACAGTCCGTCAAATACAGCGAATGAGCTTCAAGACCAACAAATTTTAGCAACCAATAGCTATGAAATATTGAAAACTAAATATTGTCAAAGTATGAGATGACAGCTTGTCATTGAAACAATACCATCTTATTGAATATTAAGAAATTACATATAATTCAGTCAAAATGTTTGAATTTTGAATAAAATTCGTGTCTTTTTTACTATTGTTGATCGTTTATTCATGTTTATATTATTTTCTTAAATTGGTATGCGTTTTCACTGATTTAGCCTCACCTACCGTGTGTTTTTCCCTATTAACCTCTTGTAGATAATCATTAAACGCCTACTTGATGACAAAGACTCCACCAAAAATTTCACACATATTGCTCGTTTCCAAAAGCATCTATTACACAGGGCGAGATTAGTAGTTACTCGTCAGCGAATTTACTCGCTGCTATAAAAGTCGTCAAATGTAATCGCAGCTGCTAGTAAACTCGCGGCTCGCTTTTTCCCAGCGAGTAAAGTTGAACACCGGCCTACTTTTCTCGCTACTCGCTCGCAATTTTTCTCTCTGACGAGTGAAAACGCTATGTGTAATAAGCTAAAGCCCGACTAGTTGGATAAAATGGCCGATATAGTGTGTGTAGGAATTGTTTTTGTCAGCCTTTTAATTCGGAAAAAACTTCAAGAACGGTTAAACCAGAAAAAAAGGAAAGCGAGACGGATGTGGGTCAGGAATTGGATTTCAAAACGGGACACACATGGGGCTTCTAATATTTTATTAAGACAATTAAAGGATGAAGATCCTGTGGCATATAGGAATGTTTTGAGAATGAGCAATGAACAGTTTAATGTACCTACTATTACAAACGGTTGACGAAACAATCCGCAAAAAAGACACAAAAATGAGGATGGCGATTCCAACTGCTACAAAACTAGAAATAACCCTACGCTTTTTGGCAACTGGTGATTCGTTCAAATCACTAGAATATTTATTTCGAGTGCCTGAATGTACAATTTCATTGTTTGTACCCGAAGTACTTGCAGCAATTTGTTAGGTCCTAAAGCCATATAATTATAAAGGTAGGTTTAAGTATCAATTTACTTTTAACACAGTATTTATACTTATAAAACAAAATATTTTTATAATTATATGAAAAATAGAATCTATTTCATTGAGAAACTTCTTCTACTATTTTAAACTCTGCCCCCGAAAATGTATTTAATAGTGCTTGATGAATAACATCGTTACCATAAACGCTATCTTTGTCATTTTGCACATTTGCTTTATATGTTGCTGATGAGGCAGGGCTGGGATCACTGGGGGAGGATAACGGTGAAAAATTTTGCACTTGAAGGGGCTCTCTGTAGTAATTATTTAGTTGATTATCATTTCCCAAACACATTAGCTTTACACGTGTAATAGAATTCTGAATTTCTTGCTGCAATAAAATAGCCTCACGTTGGGGTAATTGACGCAGCTCTGCAGCTACATACTTTCCAAATTCGTCGTACGGTTTTCCTTCTGATACATTTTCAGCTATTTTATTCAACTGACTGATTGCATCGCCAATTTCTGGATCTGCCTGTTTTCTCACCCTTTTTTTCGATTTAGGGGGTCCCATCCCCTCTGAGGGTTTTATATTTTGTTCCTTGGGCTGTGTATCGGGTTCTTCATCGTCACGCTGTTGAATTTGAGAATTTGAGATTTCCTCAGATATATTTTGTGTGCTGGGTAGAGTCTGAAAAAATTAGAAACAAATTTGTAAAGATTTTTTTAACTTTTTGCTTGATTTAAGAATTGAACAAATTTTTTAGATCATATTTTTTTCTTGCAGATGCCTTTAACAAGCAATGAATGGAAACAAATTCAATACAATTTTTTCCTTCGTTGGAATTTCCCAAGATGTTGTGGAGCAATTGATGGCAAGCATGTTCTGATTAAAAAACCTCCCAAGTCTGGGTCAATGTACTTTAATTACAAAAAAACATATAGTATCGTGTTATTCGCAATGGTGGACGCAGATTATTGCTTTACTTACATTGATATTGGAGCAAACGGCCGAGCTAGTGACAGTGCAATATTTAGAGATAGTACTTTGAACATAGCAATGCAAAATAACACACTTAACATGCCTGAAAATTCGGTCATTGTTGGGGACGATGCCTTTCCATTGAGAACCAACTTAATGAAACCCTACAGTAAGTCACAGCTTAATAATACTGAAAGGATATTCAACTACCGACTCTCTCGCGCAAGAAGAGTATCGGAAAATGCATTTGGTATTCTTGTGTGGCGCTTCAGAATATTTTCAAGACCAATTCAATTAAAAGAAACTACAATTGACAATGTTATTTTGGCAGCATGTAGTCTCCACAACTGGCTGAAAAAAAGTAGCCCAAATACTCATTTTCCTGAAAATGCCGTGGATAGAGAGGATCTTAACACGGGCAATATTACTTTTGGGCAATGGAGAAACCACGTGAATAATCTGCCAACGGTTAGTCATTTGGGAAGCAACAACTACAAAAATTCTGCAGAGGAAGTAAGACGCAAATACGCTAAGTATTTTATGGAAGACAATCCTTTACCGTGGCAATGGAAAAAAGTGGGATTGGAATTAGCTTGAACAATTTTTATATTTTTAAGTGATTTATTATTTTTCAAATTAATTCTGCTCAAAGTGTTAAAGAAAATTTAACTTTATTTGTTATGTATAATTTGCTTAAGTATGAATAAAAAATATATAGCTCTAAAATCTCCTTACCAAGTTTGAATTATTATGCCTTGTTCACAAAACTTCAGCGAAAAAATGGGCAGCTTCAAACCATGTTAGCTTTGGGGTATAAATATCCTCTGTTCCACAGCCAGTTTTTTTGCTTCGTTCTATCTTGGCCAGTTCTTGACGAAACACATCTTTTAAATTCTTTATTTTGTTTTTTAGTTGTTTTTCGTCCATTCCTTTTAAAAGCCCTTTATCCTCTAATTGCTCCCACATTTTCTTGAATAAAACATCTTTGAGTTTGATATTAACGTAATCTTTGTGTTTTATATTCCATAAAACGGGAAATTGTTCATAGACTTTTAAGAACTGTATAATTTGATTACTGTTCCATTTAACAGCCATTTTAGATTCTATTATCGCACAAAAGATACAAACTAAACACTTTTCAAAGGTTCAATACGATGCGAGTAAAGCGGTTTTACTAGCGCTGTGTAATTTGCGCTCGCTGAGCGTGTTCTACTCGCTCACTCGCTACTCGCCGGCGATCGGCTACTAATCTCGCCCTGTGTAATAGATGCTCAACATCCATTCATTTACTTGCCGTTCATCAGTATCCTCTTGGCACCTTAGATTGATATTTGCACAAAACCATTCAGGATATTTGATATCCATACACCTATAAAGTTGAATATTTTTCGTCGTTCAGGAAGTGAACATACATCGACACTATATTCACAGCGATTAAGAAATATCCAAATATATGTCTTAGAGCTACAGGCAAACCTGAAACCTGAAAAAAAACTAAAATTTGCAATAATTGTCTTTTTTTAGGAAGTACACATTCTAAGTAGTATTAGACGCTATTTGAATAAGAGCTGATTATCCCCTGCTATTTTAAAACTCCCCATATCGACAGTATCACATAATTCTGTGGGATCCATCAACGTTTGGTCCCAGTGAGACAAGCTTTGCTAACTCTTGAAATATACTATACTGTTCTTTTGTAAGACTGTACTTGGAATTTTTTCCAAAATCATTGCACAACACTTAAACAAATGCAAATGAAAATTTAAAATTATTTCCATGACGACCCAAATTTCTGCGTCGGGTACTCGGTACTCTTGACAGTAGTGATGTTCGATACGATCCGATATTTAGAAGTATCAATACTTTTGCTTCCGATAGCCGATATTTTGGATCGATATTTTTATATGCAACGCTTGGGTGTATCGATACATTTCACGAGTTCGTTATCTTTCAATCCTCACGTGTTTGTAAAAAACCTATAAAACGTCTAGAAAAGCCTATAAGATGCCAACTTGCAGACAAGGTAGTTTTTAGGGTGCAAACAGTCATTCCTCGTTTGCTCACTAGGATCGTTCTGAACGTCCGTCTATGGAGGAATCACTCAACTAAACTACGCATCATTGGTTGCATAGTTTTGTGAGGCTGAGTGATCCGGCACGGGTATCATGTCAAAAACCTATAAAACGTCAAAAAAATCCTATTATAAGATGTCATCTTGCAAACTAGGTAGTTTTTAGGGCGCAAACAGTCATTCCACGTTTGCTCACTAGGATCGTTGTGAAGGTCCATCTAAGGAGGAATCACTCAACTAAATAAGCTAAACGCATTATTGGTTGCATATGTTTTGTGAGACCAAATGGTTCTTGTCTGTAGTATTTATATCTGAGAAGAAAGTTGGTTGAATAGCAAGATCGCATCTGGACGATTATGTGTATTGGTCTGCACATATATATAAAATCAGTGATAATTGCTGTATGAGAAAATCATTACTGAATACGCTGCCAATGAAGTATATCTATTGGCTGTGCCCGACGGGTTATTTTTATATTTGTGCTTTCTGAAGAGAGGTTATGTTCAAAGTTATAAATTACGAAAAATTGAGGAGAATTGCGGGAAATCATCACCGCGCCCGCGTTGTGTGTAATTACTGTTAGCATGTATATGGCTTATAATTCGACAGTGTACAGTGAATATAATTATTTCTTATCTCTCTCTTTTTTGAAATTCAGCAAGTTTGTATATGTAATTTCCAGAATTGATAAGAAAAAGTGAATGCGCAACTAGCTTTGAATCTGAATTAAGTGTATTTGAGACAAGAACCCAATGCACTTATCATCAACGCATACAAGCTTAGACTTCCAGTAATGCCATCTCAGAAGCAGATTTTACATCACATCAGAGCCAAAGATTGATAACAAGCCTCATGATGTTTAGGCAACACGTACAACTAACTGCTAAGTTAATATCTTGTGGAAAAACCTACAAAATGTCAAAAAAACCAGCATAATGTCTAAAAAAATCGACATAATGTAACTTTTCAAGTTACGTGATACCCGTGCCGTTGCTTACGAACAGCACACATTCTGACCTAACCTAAATAAAACTAACTGAGCGACGCTTACGATTTGACATGACTGAGTTAGAATCTTACCTCCCCCCTTCCCGCTGAGAAGACTCCCGGATTTTCGTCAGAGTTATATTAACTGGTGTAAGTTGGCACCAAACACGACGTTTTTGAAATTTTGACGTTCATAATTGAGGTTAGGTATCTTCAGTGTTTGTGAATAATTTCTTATGGTCTCTACATAGTGATTAATTATGGAGGAATAAGAATTAAAGTTTATCATTAATAATGATAATATGACTTTATCAGAGTCTGTGTGATGATTTATTTAAAATGACGAATAAGTATGCAACCGCTTTATTGTTAGTTAGAACAGCTTTCAAGCCCGAACAGCAAATGAGCAGTTAAAAGCAATATTTTGTAAAACTAGAATTAAAAAAGAAAATAAAAACTATAACCACAAACCAACAACGTCTGATACATAACAAACCATATAAATAAGTGATTATTACCTTATTATTCGGTGTTTGACAGTTGACAGGTATGGTACGTTCCTCTTGAAATCATGCTTGCGATTAACGACTGAGCTCAACTCAGAAGCTAGCCTTGACTTATATCAGAAAATCTCCAGTTCGTAAGGAACTATTATTTGAGGGTTGAAAAAAAAAACAACTTTTCGATAGAGTATGTTCCGTATCGATACTTTTGATATCGATAATTTTATTCCGATATTTTAGAGTATCGATACTACCTAAAACGACAACAATCGATACACATCGATACTTTTCGTAGAACCAAACATCTTAAATCTTGACAGCTTGACGTTCTTGTCAACTAGACTGCGGGGTGCGGTGTTGCCTTTACTATTTTACATTTTGCTAAGATCTTATTAAAAATAGAAGCTTCAAATGAAATATTGACGAGTTTGAATGACTATACATTTATATTGCAGGTTTCAGACTGTCTATGCATGGACTCGAACCGGATTTTTCGGTATTTTTACCGAAATGAGAATATTTGCCACGAGTTTTCAAAATAATTGAAATATTTTCATACTTGCTGAAAAAGAGCTGGAACCTCAAAATAAAGCTAAAAGTTAATTTGATGTAGCCTTCGTAGTTCCGTGCCCCATGTCAATCATACATATGCATACACACTCAGGCAGTCGGGCCCATGAGAGGCGTAGATTTGGGTTGCCTATGATTATAAACACACATCCTCATCCCTTACTCCGCTTGCCTGAATTGATTTTTGCGCATACAAAAGCTACAGATGGTAGATTACCGTCATAACCGCATCACCGGATAAGCAATAAAGAAACCGGAACCTGTTTTCAAAATAAATATTTATTAACAATGTGACATGAGATCGTGAGTTCAGGGCTAAAACAGCAAAATATTCACAATCCTATAAGCAAGAATCGAAAAAGGAGTTTCCAGAATAGTTGCAAAGTACTTTGTTATAGAACGATGCCCTCAAAAATCATGTTGTGTGTGCGCTCACTACAATAATAAACGATAGACGGCGCTGCATGACTCAAACGTCCTTGATCTACCACTGATTTCAGGACGGCATTTTTCATTATACCGGACTCGACGACCCTATTTACCTATTCCGATTTTTTTTCCGGTTCGGCAACACAATAGGTTTTTTGGATTCTGACTTATACGAGTAATATGAGGATAAATTTACAAACATCGATGTCTCAGAACCCAGAAGTGCAGAATGTGCTATTTATCTACATTTGGTGTGTATTTCTATATCATAAATTGGCAGTTAAATTGATGTAACAAAAGATGATAAACCAGTTGGAATACGTTTTTTATCCTTTTTTGCAAAACAAAAAAAAATCGGTACATTTCTACAGGTACGTATTATGTGATATAGAGATAAAACTAGATTGCCATGCATGGACAGTCGTCAAAAACAGTGAAAACATCCTATTAAATATAATAGCTGGAAGATCAACCTATTATTTCTCGCATTTTCATTGGTCCATTCAAATAAGAGCCAGTTTTTTGTGAAATGATAGACATTGGAAATTCTATGAAAGTTATCCTAATTCTAAAGCTCAAAGACATAACCTCTATAATGTACCCTTATTTATAAGGCAACCGCTTTTTCACTATTTTATTCAAAATTTAAATAGAAATTAGCGATATTAGGAGAGCTCTAACAGCTTCCGTCAAATTGCATTTCGATGATCTGCTCCCTTATTGGTGGAGGAAGCCTGCGTCAAATTTAAATATTCGTGATATCGGCCATAGATATATTTTTTGAGCTTTGACAGGGGATCGACAGAAACATACAAGAACGATTTTATTTATCATGGCGATGTTCCTGGTATCGGTGATTTCGAATGTTAGAATTCGATAGTTAAAACATGGTGGCAAGCCTGGGGCGACTGGGCATCATGGGACATTTCATGCTGCATGGGGTCACTTGATAACCCCTTATGAGTATCGTTATATCAAGACCTGCCAACTTTTTTTTGAAGCTATCGCAACTTCATATAACCCTTTGAAAAGAAGGTAGATGCACTATAACGTTTTTACCACATAGTTGTTGAGTTATAAGCGATTCAATATACAAAGCGGTTCGGATTTTACAGCCCACCTGTCCGCCAATTTAAAATATAATAAATTTATGGTCCTAGGGTCATAAATATAAAGCACGCGTAAGGAAATTCAAGATGAGGTATCGCAAGGCGGCTTATTCTATTTGATGAAATGTTCCAAGATGATACCCAACCCAGCCGCCATCATTATATTTCCAACTGTTATCTTTACGTAAAATTACAGTATCCACGCATCAGTTTCATTGCATTGAGTTTCACCTTTCTCATTTGATGCGTTCAAAAAAATAAGTAGGGAAGGGGACCTTTCTAAAAAGCACAGTATATAGTTTTTATACTTACTTCTATTCCATTTTTCAACTCAACGTGTAACGCTAGGAGGTCAAACGCTTTATTAAACTATATTGAATAACTTGGCATGGATCAGTACAATAAATAATGTTGAAAATCGCTTGGGAAAGCTACTGGACTTGGTATTATCACATTTTAATTGTACAGTAGTTCATGATGAGCATGCCATTGTCTCTGAAGATAACCACCATCCTGCTCTTGCTATTGAATTTTCGGATGTTCTTGTTAAGCAGTCAGAATTTTAAATTCAACTCTCATTGTAAAACATATAATTTTAGAAAAGCAAATTTTGCAGCTTTATATAAGGAATTATACGAGACAAATTGGGACTTCCTAGTATGTTGTGTCGATGTGAATTCTGCTATTGAGCTGTGGTATAATAAAATTTATGAATTATTTGATAAGCATGTACCATGATATATAAATTACAGTTATATATTATATCCTCCTATGGCTTGATACAGAAATAATTAAGAATATCAAGCTCAAGGCAAAATTTAGAAAGAAATATAAAAAATTTGGAAATTCTGACTTAGTCGAGTTCAAAAGGATGAGACAACTAGTAAAATCTAAAACAAAACAGGCTTATAGTTGTTATATTGACGATTAACAAAAATCATTACTTATTAATTCAAAAAGGTTCCATAAACGCCTTAACCAGGATTCCTGGAGTAATGTATTATAACGATAATGAATTGCGTGAGTCTCAAGTCATAGTGAATGCTTTTGCAGAATTTTTTGAGTGTGTGTATTCTAATGCTACTTACAACAGCAAAAGTAAGCGTGCCACCAATAAAAGCTCATCTATTTATTTAACTCCTATCCAGGAATCTGAAGTTCCGTCTGCGATTAAGAAACTGAAGAACAAAATGACTTCTCGTAAGGACAATATACCATCATCTTTAATCAAGGCCAGTACCTCAGCGACAGTTACTCCTCTCACCTTTTTATACAACTTATGCTTAAAAACCAATACTTTTCTTAATAGGAGTCCCTATGGAGCTATATCTCGAGTTCCGCAGGGATCAAACTTGTGATCGTTACTTTTTTAATCTTTATAAATGATTTATTGGATGCTTAAGCAGTAGAGAAACTTGGTTTTGATGATGATTTAGAATTATATCGCACAATATCTAGCGTCACTGATTGCTTCAGCGCCAGCTTGACCTGATTCAGAACTGGTGTAACGATAATAAATTAACTCCAAATGTAGATAAGAGTAAGGTGGTGAGTTTCACCAGAAAGAGAGAATTCATAAAGTTTAAATATAATATTGATGGAAAGAACCTGATTAGGTGTACAGAGGTTAGGGATTTAGATGTTATTTTCGATTGTAAGTTCTTTTTTCCAAACATACTGAGAAAACTGTATCTGAAGCATTAAGAGCATATGTGTCTTTGATAAGGAATTGTAGAAATTTTGGCAATATCAGCACCACTGAAATACTTTAGTTCACCTACACTAGATCCAAACTTGAATATACCAGCATTATAATTATGGACTCCATATTATGTATAAAATTTATGTTGAACGAGTTCAACGAAAATTTATTAAATTTCTGGCCTTTAAAGTTGACGACATTTATCCCGAAAGAAAAATAAATAATTATGAACTATGTAGTAGATTTGAAATACCTAGTTTAGAGCATAGAAAACGCTTTACGGTGGTATTGTTTTTATTTAAATTGCTGCATGGATATGTTGATTGTTCTGATGTTCTGGGGCAAGTTGCTCTCTCTGTGCCTCCGTATTCATCTCGGCATAATGTGACACTTAAGTTTAGGTTACTGTTATAAAATTAACTATTCCTTCAATTATTACATTATATTGTTTTATCAACGCATAATAACACACAAGGGCATGTAACTTAATTGTTATATTATCCTGTATATGGGAAACCGTTGGATAATAAAGCCATTATTGTTATTATTATTATTCCTCCATTAAAGACCTCAAACATGATTGGTTCAAGGCGGCTAGATTCACACTGGTTCACACTTTGATACACATGAATAAATAACACTTGAAGTCTCGAATAAGAATAAAAGCAACCCCTGTATAGAAATGTATATGTATTAGTGCATATTTTAAAGACCCTATAACATTTGTGTAGAACATATTTTTCCAAATGCTAGAGATGGAGTTAACTTATAGCGGGACGCGCCTACATCAAGCACCGGATAGCCTTCGTCTACGCCTCCCATTGAAATCAGGGCGAAAAATTACATGCTGATTGAATAACTTATTCTAAAAAACTGGTTAGTTTTGGGACAGAAAGTAATTGCTAAAACATTTAGTGTGGGAAGCTTACTATATCTTTGATTTTAATGGATTGCGTTAGAATCCTCATGTAGCTTTTATCTTACAAACCTGTCTAGTTTTTGATCCGCATGTACAAAGTGCCTTGAACTTATCATCAACAATTTACAAAAAATGCACCCTTCAAATTAGTTCTGGATACAAAATATGTCATCGACCTTTTCAGTTTGGTCGATACCCTAATGCTAAATTGTTTTGCCTGGAATACAAGTGTTGGTGGAAAATGAGGATCAAGAGCCGTTTTGAATTCCCAGCAAATTCTCATAAGCTAATTGATAAAGGAGAGTGAAGGAGAAGGAACACAATGTTTACAAACGGAAAATTCTGACGACGGTAAGGTCGTGCATACGAAAGCGAAATTTGCTGCCGAAAGCCTCTCGAACGTACACCCTGCTTAACAGCATTACGTGCTTTGGAAACAACGGGAAAATTGAGTGCTGCTAAACGTCACTAAGTGTCCTAAGTATTGCCTTGGATACCAAGGCAATTATATCCATCCATCGTGTATTGTATGATGAATGAACAGTTTGAACGAAGTATATAGGGTTCTTCATTGAGAAGAGAGATGTATTTTATCCAGAGATAAAGACCACTGAGGTGCTACGATCAACCTATGGTTGATGGGCCTTCATCTTAACCGAGATGCACGGAGTTGTTCGATTTCGGCATTTCTTTATTGTCTCACAGCTTCTTAACCACCTATTGTAATTTTCTGAAACTTGGCAATCATACTCAGCTTATTCTATCTAATTGACTACGACACGAACAGGAAAAGAAATGCATGTCCGGACAAGTTGAAATGTGACAAAATACCAAATACAACACCCGGTATATTGGTGATTCTGAAGTTCATTCGCATATTTGGAAAGAGTACAGAAACTTCATTCTAACGATCTAACGCTATTGTTATTTGAACATATGACTTTGTAAGAACTGGAGGTACTGATTTCGATTTTGCGGTACAAAGCTTGAGATTTCATGGTTTATTAATTTTATTACATACTACCACTACTATACTATTCAAGACTATACGCGCCACCTTAGTGTTAGATTTATATATCACGCACCTGTTGTAGACCAATAAAAACGCACTTCCAGGTTCGTATTATAAACTAAAGTTTGGCGGTCGCATATTTCGATATTGAGGGAATTATCGTTGAGGATGTCCCTCAAAGCTATACTCACCTAATTATTACGAATATCTCAGGCAGTGTAAATGGCAACGTTGATTGATTCTATAGGTTAGGCTGAGAATGCATACCAAGTTTCAAATTAAATAAAATATATAGGATGTTTAATCGGTTTTGGCCATGGAATACCCAGATAATCCTATCGAATCAATTAAGATACGCAGCGGAGTATCCAGAGAACATAAAGAACGATTTTGCAGTCCTTGCTGTCTAATTGCTTTCCTCTTTGCGTGGTGACAAAAAAATCTGGCGATAAACCATGAAATTCGAATTAAACCCGCCCTTCTTTCAAAAGCCTTCGACGGTCCGCGTGGTTCGATAGTAGCAGCAGTTCGGATTTACGGTAAATTGGAATTCCGGCAAATATTCATTTATCTCCAATAAAGTTTAAATTATTTCAAGCTCCCATTGCTGCGTTTCATCATGTGCGGTAATTTATGCCTCATCAAATTCTGGAATCAAGAAAACCATTCCACTTCTGCACCTAGTGTCAACTTGTAGAATAGCCGACAGGACTGAACTTCGTCCCTTTTGAGCATTTACGAAAGACAAATAAGGGGATCTGATGCAACTGTAATGTTGTAATTGATTTTGTGTACATACTCTAACGTTTTCATGATCAGTTGTTCAGTCATAAGCGATTGAAAAAAGCCGATAAGCCTATATAGATGCTTATCAGAAAGTGTGGTTGATGTGACGTCAGTCAATAGCTTTAAAGTGTATTGACAGGGGAAATAGTGAAAAAATTTTATAGCTCTGAAGTTTTTGCTTGTTCTTTATGTATTTTACGCTGCTTATCCTTTTGTACATGAGCTTATAGTATTGTACTCTAGTCAGCCCACGATTTTAATAAGTAATGATTTTATATTCTAGAGCCATAGGGAGCTTCAAAATCAGATATCCCAGGAGGCACTTGCCTCCGACACAGACTGGCTGAAACTTTATACACCTTCATTTGATTCATGGGCTTGTCCAGATAGATAGTGTGAATTGAAAGGTTTTGCCTTCCTGTCCTGCGACTAGCCATATATGGCGACGTTTTATACTTGTAAGTAATCATCAGTACGGTATAGGCCTCGAAGCCAGTTGACCGTAAGCAAGTAGAACACATCAAAGTCCTCAAAATTTGTTTGAGAATAGTGAATAATTTGTCTGACTCAGACGATGTCTTGCGAATACGACAGTGTATTCTCTAGTGCTACATTGTACACCAAGATTTCACAACATCTTTTCCATCTTGCCATTCCACATCATCCCATGGTTGCAGAGCAATGACTAAATGAATTCCTGGTAATAGTATTCGTCACCATCCAAAGTGAATTGGTATGAGAAAATAATTATTAAACATGAATATCTCCAGAGAAGACTGTAGATACACCAATCACGCGAACATTAAAGCAATCAATTTATAACGCGGGTCCCTTAAGTTTAGGAAAATCCGGGCTATCCTCTTCTGGAAACAAGTCATATTGAATAGTTTCATCGTTAATGTAACACCAAAAACTTAACCCTGTGATTTTCATGCTGATAGAACTTCATGATTTTCTTACCAAATGGAACCACATATATGCATAAACTACCTTTTACTTTACTTTACTTTAAATCAATGACAATAATATTATATTTCTTATTTATCTGTCTTCAAGGTGACGCTTCCTTTTCTTTCTTTCGCTAATATATAATACCTATATTTTATAATAAGCAACAAGCGAGCATAACGATATCTGTTGTTTTGAATGTACCGGACACGTTACCTTCGCTTGTCGTCCCGAAAACTCCAATAGTCCCAACATACTAGTGAGTAATGATGGCTTCTCATGGTCTCAGCATGGCAGAGGTTGTCCCAATGCACTTTATTGAAAAGAAAAAGAAAACAAGAAATGAACTTGAACACCTGGAAACAGATACATTCAAAATACACTGTCACTGTCATTAATTTTTATTTTGAAAAAGGACGGTGATGAAAATATCAGTAAAATTCAATCTACGCATACAGGGTATTCATTTGGAAACTTCTCACCACGGATTTATTGAAAACCACTGATTAAACGGAAAAACACCGAGACACGTCAAGAAGTGTAACCAAAAACTATTTCACCTCCTTTCACCCTCTGCTCCCAAGGGTAATCCCCTTAAAAATTTAAGGGGTATCGAGTAATAGCTTGTTTGAAAGGTCTCTCAAAGTCCCTTATTCTAACGTTTGATTTTATAAAATCGGTCGATTCGTTTTCAAGAAAAGTAGAAAAATCTTTATTTATCTTAATTTGTTCAGATATAAAACAAACACACACGAAAATATCACTTTATATTCCAATAAGTGTTCAAAGTGTTGCGCGTTAGGGTTTGCCAAACCTACAATTTGTCTATAATTTAAAACGGAAAGGACCAACACAAACAGCAATTCGGAAGATTAGACGTGGCAACAATCAAATAAAAACCCGAATTTTGTCCCGCATTATTTTCACCAACACAGATATCCTGAGCGAACTGTATTAGTTGTTATACCGGTTTAGTTATTTGATGCTAAGGGAAAGAAATAATTACCTTTGTGACAATCTTGGGTTAGTGAAAATTAATTTATTGATTCAGATTTTACTTCCAAAATGGATTACACACTAGCCGAAAGAATGGAAATGATTCTAATTTATGGTGCCCGAAATCAATGTGCTTGGCAAACTGCCGTCACGTTTAACACCAGACATCTGGGGAAGGTAACTTCGCATGGATATGTTTTGGACTTTGTTACTAAATTTACTCAAACTGGATCTGTAGCAATTACTATAAATTAATACTTCATTACACAAAATTATCGCTGCGACTGGTATTTCATTAGCCTCTGTACACACAGTTACTAAACTCCATAAATTTCATCCACTTAAAATGAAAATATTGCAAGATGACTTCGATAGGCGAGTTGAGTTTTGTAAGCAAATAACTGCAGCGATTAATGATAATACCATTCATGTAAAGAATATCTGCTTCAATGATGAATGCACATTTTATCTAAATGGATTTGTTAATAATTGTTAAAATCCTCATACTTTTGTAGAAGGGCATACCCAGTACTCCCAAAAAATTAATGTATGGGCAGGCATTTTAGGAAACAAAGTGATTAGGCCATTGTTTATTAATGGAAATTTGAATGGACACATTTATTTGGATATGTTGGAAAATACCATCAATCCGCTTATCACTGGCACCATTGAAAACCAAATCGAGGAGGATAAAACCCTATACAGATAAATGAATAGTGCGAAGAGGGCCATTAGACCTTTTATCATGGGGCCAATCTATTGTGTTTACTCCTCAACCTGAAAGTTTGGATTAATTTGGTCAACGCATTATCTAAAGCCGCCATGATATCCCACAACAAGTTTTTGAAAATGTCCGCCAAGAATTTGAACATCACCTATATCATTGTTTGGCCAATAACGGGCGACATTTTGAACACTTATTGAAAAAAAAGACATATTTTCGTGTGTGTGTGTTTTCTTGTTTTCTATCGGAAAAATTTAAAATAAATTAAAATATTTCTAATTTTCTTGAAAACGAATCGACTGATTTAAAAAAATCAAACATCAAAATAAAAGGCCTTTCAAACAAGCTGTTACTAGATACCCCTTGTCCCTTAAAATTTTTGCTTTTTGATAAGTCCGTGGTAGGATGCTTTCAAATCAACACCCTGTATGTGGTTACATTTGACCAGAAAATGATACAGTGCCATCTTCGCTTCAGGATTTACTTCTGTATTACGGAAATTCAATTATTCCAGGGCCTTACTAGTATAAAAAAATGAGATATTCAAGGTTCTGAAGAAATTTTTTTGCTATAAAATTAAGCATAGCTGGAAGTTTCTTAATAGTATTTCATACTTTCCACGCCACCGGCCGACTAGTGTAGTGACTGCGAAAAATTACGGTGAAAATTATATATGCGTACATTCAAAATGGAATCAGAGTAGCGTCTCAACAATGTGAACCTGTGTAGGTGGGTTGCTCCAATTCACACATACAGGATCGCCTATCTATGTTGGGACGGAATATTGCTTCCTAACAAAAGATTTTCCAAAAAAGCATTTCTTAGATGCTCACAATTATACAGTTTCGCATATATCAAAGTTGAGCTTATTATGTGGAGTGGCCTACTTTTTATTACATCCCATCCTACGTCCGCGGCTCCGCTCGCGTGAGGTACTGTGAAGTATAGGTCATTCGTTTTACATTAGTGTGAATGACAAAGAAAAGTGATATTCAAAGTAATGCAATAGTCACTCTAACAATGGAGATTTTGTCTTCAACATTTAAATACAACAGTAAATTAATTTCAAATATATAATCACAGTAAATCATACGTGAAGCATCTCACAGCCTGTGTGGCATATCTCGACATGTCTGCTTGGAGTAATGTAAAAATCATACGTTTAGTTGTCATTGATTTATCATTTCAAACGTTATTTGTTCTATTATTCGTAGTAAACGTATAGATCTTTCGGGAGCTACTTTCATGGCTTGAGCTTTATTAGCCCTCTGTGAAAGATTATATCTTTGCGTATTCCGGACAATCCAAAAACTAGCAAGTAATAATAAATCACATAAATTACAACAAATCCTAAAGAAAGCCAAACTGCGGACCAATAAATCAAAAACAACCTCGTATTACCGATCGTACTAATTACCGGCTAAGAGCATTATTTTAAACCTATAGTCACACAAAAAAACAACCAAATCACAATATAATTACAATGTTATAACACAGATATAATAATTCGATAACTATTTATTAAAGTGAAAGGAAATACAAATCTAAATCAAGAGGATCACCCTAAGAAAATGAGTGTAGAAATTTAGTAAATGCATGGTGAAAATCCTCCTACTCATTTCAGTCAGAAAAAGATTGCCATAGCATAGTTATGGATTCTAATTATTAGGCATTCATCGATTATTTTATATGTTTTATACAAAAAACACCAAACTTTGGCAGCCTGCATATCTGTGACCTTGACAGGTGGAGTGTGCCAAAAAAACTTATGACACTCAATTTTAACCTAATATAACCATCTTTTCCTTTTTGAATGATCAATACAGGGGGGCCAAAAGTGCGAAACTTCATCACTTACATGCCTTTCATTGATCGTCAATGGTGTTCATGTATGAAGTTTTTGAGTTATTCAAAATTGTTCATAAATAATAATAAGTCTAATAACCATAGTAGAACTGCAGATTTAAAATTAATATTCTTAGATCATTAAAACAAAACCTTTTCCATTAAGTCAAGACAGATCCATGAAACTCAACATTTAAATATTGATTTCATAATGAAACGTGTTAAATTTTGTATGCTAAAGTATGACATAAACAATATTTTTATCCTAGATTACAGAATGGACCCAGAGATGAGCAAACAATTATCAGATTATCTTATGAACCCACGCTTGGCAAAAGTGTTACATAGAGGAGCTGGCAAACTTAAGATAGACACAATCCGTCAAAAAATGCATTCAGAATAATGCTCATAGGCTAAATAAAGCATAATAATTCATTCTCAATACTGATTGCATCGACGGATCTGTTTTGAAGACCTGAGGCTGTAACGGTTTCACCGTCCGATCGTATTTATTAAATCACTTCTCGATTATCATTTCATTAATCCCATCTCTAGCTCTTCTACTTGGAAAATTTTCCGCTTGGAGCGCTTGATGCGGAGTTCCTGATCTGCGATCTTCCTCGCGCTTCCTTTTCACCTGAGCCGCCGATCAAACAACG
The DNA here is from genome assembly GCA_963669975.1 of Acanthoscelides obtectus. NCBI lineage: Eukaryota > Metazoa > Arthropoda > Insecta > Coleoptera > Chrysomelidae > Acanthoscelides > Acanthoscelides obtectus. The sequence continues at coordinate 57,854,508 of CAVLJG010000005.1, forward strand.
GCTAGAAATTTCTTCTCAGTAGCACCAGGTTATATAGCACCATGTGCTAGATTTCTAGAATGTGTGTCCGTATAGGACAAAAATGATTGGGGCCACCCCCTTTCTCTTTCCCTTTCACTTTGCCTAGCCTTGGCCAATATTTTCACCCATGCATGTACCTTGGCAGCGCCATCGCCTTTAACTTCGCCTACAACTGGTTGTGAAGCCACTATATGGAGGTCACCCCTCATAACTGGGACCTCCCCTTCAAGCCCCTGGCCATCCTGGCTTCAGTCGAGTAAAAATGGACCAGCGAAAGATAAGTCGATAGCGTTATAGCAGCGCCAAAGATGTAAAACTTATTTTGTTATTTTTGTAAAATTGTAATGTAATGAAAATGCCTTTTTTTTGTTAAATAAAATCTGTTAAATTTTTGTGTTCTGTTTGTTCTTCTATCCTCTAGCCATGCCATGGTCGACACACAGCTACACGCCTGTAGATGTCTTCATGCCACCGACTGAGCTACCGGAAGCTAATTGTAACCCCCTTTCTGTGATTGTGCAGAAAAGTTGGAATCTTCATTGCATTCCATCTTTTCTGGACTTTTTGCGGAAAGGAAGCGTTACATAAATTGGCACCCGCAACGTGAGGCTTCGATAGGTGTTTGGCTTTGTCGACAAGTGGTTTGCTAGTGGAAGATTGGCAAACAGAACATAGTTTTCAAAATTCTTTACAATCTTTGGCAGCATTTCTATTTTTAATTGCTTTTGGTACTCAAATTTCTAATTCCTTAATCATCCTTACTTTTTACTTAATGTTTAAAATTTTTATCAAGAGATTAAAATTTTTCCACCTGTTTATTTCATAGGCATACTATTAACTTTTAAATTGTCTTGTTTAGTAGTCAGCGAGATCATTGCCAGAATTTTTTTTCTCACATGCTACTATAGTTTTTATTTACTGCTGGGGACAGTTATAACTTTTTTCTCATTGTACTTTTGAGATTGATGATATTTTGATATTTTTTTTTTGTTGTTGAATATTGATAGTCTGGGGACTTTAGGTTTCCCAGCTTTTTTGTCGAATATCATCAAACTTTTGATTGAGGTTGTGACTATTGTTGTTGATAGTTTACATATTCTTATATGCTTTTCATTTTTGATCACTAACCTCTTAGTTTTTGAAAGTATTTCTTCATGTGCAGTTTTTTTGATTTCTTGAGACTTTTCATGTATGCATATATAGCCTAATTGTTGGATCTCTGGTGTACTGATATAGCTCTCATGATGTTTGGTACGTAGGAAATTTACTTTCAAAATTATTTTTGCCTTCCCCAAATGTATTTACTTTTTGAATTTTTGACTGTACTTGAACTTTTGATCATTTGTTTTCATTCTGATGGCAATAATCTACTGACTAGAGTTATCTGGAGTAAATCATTTTGCGATTTATCCATTTTTCTGAATTGTATGAAATTGATATTCATAATTTTTCGTATACTTTGGCGGTTTACCTTTTTTTCAAGTATTGACACTTGGACATAGTACCTTGATACTTACCTTTCTTTTGTTTCAAGAAACAAATGATGTTTTTCTTGACTATATTTTTGCTACTTTTCAATGAGGGGGTGACTCCTAAATCATTTTTACCTATACAAAGACACACATACTCATTTATGATAATTAAACTTCAACTTGTTGTTGAAATAGTATACGTTCCTCAGTAACTATTGTAGTAATTTTGTCTCTTGTTTGGAGCAAAAGTTTTCATAATTTTAATGTTTTATAGTTTTATCTGGCATATTCTTTGGGGGAAATTAGAACATTAGTGTCTGATTTTCCATTGGATTAACAGGACTTGAACGTCTCTGTACTCTTTTAATGTATGTCAGATATAAAATAATTTTTTTTAAGATTCGGCTGCTCCTGTTTTTGTATTGAAACTTTTTGTTTGTATTGTTAGTTTTTTATAGTGTTTTAGATCCTTGTCATTTCTTGACGTATTCAGGTTTTTAACTTTAATTTTTTTCTTTCAAGTGTTTCTTTGAGGTTTATTTCTCAATCATGGTTCAGTCTAGACTAAGCCCAAATGACTTATTAAGTCATGAACTCCACTACGAGATTCATATCAGAGGTTTGGAAGTCCCTAATACCGTGGAGGATAAACGTAAAGTTTTACGTGGCTTATTAGCACAGGAATTTCAAGGGCGTAGTTTCTCAGAAAGTTCTGTGACTATTCCTTTTGATGAGGATGAGACTGAGATAAGACTCTCATTCAATAAACTCACTGAGATGATCTCTAGATTTACTGGTGCATTTGATTCTGTTGAACATCGCAGAATTTGTGTGCGCTTATTGCATTTATCTGGTAGGATAGATCGAATGTCTCCTACTTGTGATGAGGAGATAAGTACAAAATCTAGATTAAAGACACAACTTGTTGTGTGTGAATCGGATCTTTTAGAGAAGCTTGAGATGCCATCTGCTCAATCATCTCCTCCATCAGTTTCATCTCGTCCTATTCCATTAGCATCAAATCCGCCTGTGACTGTTGCTAATCCTCAAGTATTTCCTCCAGTACATACACAGCCACTCTCTCCTATAAATTTTGCTCCACATAAAAAGATACCAGTTTTCAAATGGGGAATCAAAAAATTTTCTGGAAATAGCTCAGTTATTGAATTTCTAGAAATTGTCGAATCTCTAATGTCTTCCTGTGGTTGCAATGAGATGGATCTCTTTGCATCTGCAGGTGATCTCTTTGAAGATGTAGCCTGGACATGGTGGCATAATGGCCATCTAAGAAATAGCTTTCATGATTGGCAGGACTTGATTAAACAACTCAAGGATGCTTTCCTACGTGACAATTATGATATGAACCTAATTGATGAGATTCGTAGACGCAAACAAGGTCAGCATGAACATGTTACGATATTCATTTCGTTCATGGAATCTCAATTCAATAGATTAACCTACAATACATTTACAGAAAAGGACATGGTCAATATTGTCCGTAGAAATTTATTGCCTGACTTCATAAAGTCACTTGCTCTTCATGAAATTTCCACTTTTCCTGAACTAACATCACTTTGTAGGAAATTAGAGGATTCCTTCTTGACTTGTCAACCCCACAATAGACTTTCCACTTCCAGCTTGGTTACTTCTGATAGTACTCCATCGTCTCACAGAAAAGCTCCTGTATGTTGGAATTGCGAGAAGCTAGGACATTCTGTTCGAGATTGTAGAGCTCCTAAGGCTGTTTATTGCTATACCTGTGGTATGAAAAATGTCACACGCTCTAATTGTCCTTCCTGTTCAAAAAACGTGAGGCAAGAAGTTTCCAATCCGACTCCCGGAACTTCTTTCGCCCAGACTCGAGGAGTCATAGACGTAAAGGGCAAAGCAACTCCAGGTCTCATTCTGAAGTCCAACAAATAGCCAAGTTAAGACAACCTTCAGCAATTAATCCCGATTTTGACATTAATCATTCACAACTTGCAGGTATGCCATCAAATGATCATTCAGAACCATTTATTCAAAAACCAAATGACAATCGTCCACATCTTTCAATATCCATTGGTGATGAAAACATTTTAGCTTTGCTTGATACTGGAAGCAATGCCAACATTCTAGGTTCATCTGGCTTATACTTATTACGTAAATTAAATCTCAACATCGATTACAGTAGTACCTTGCAAATAACAACTGCTGATGGCCAGATGCAGAATACTTTAGGTTTTGCTTTGCTGCCAGTAGGTTTTAATGGCAAAGTTCATGTCATTAAATTCATAATAGTTCCTTCCATTACACACACATTACTTTTAGGCATGGATTTCATCCTAAAATTCAATTTCAACCTTGATTTTCATACTTTTTCATATCAATCTTGTGCTGTAAATTGTATTCAAGGTGTGGAGAAGCTATCTAATATGGAAAAGGAACAATTATTTGAAATTGTTGAACTTTTTAATAGCATTGCACCTACTGACAGTATTGGTTGTACACATTTATATACACATCACATTGACACAGGTGATGCAAAGCCCATCAGGCAAAGACAATATCCGCTTTCTCATGTAATGGAAAAAGCTCTTATTAAGCAAGTTGATGAAATGTTGGACATAGGTATTATAGAACCTTGCAGCAGTGCCTGGTGTTCAGCGCTCTGGCTGGTTTCCAAGAAAGACGGTTCATATAGAGTTTGTTTTGATGGTAGAAAACTAAATTCAGTAACAATTCCTGACGCGTATCCTCCTCCTTTAATAGACTCTGTAATTTCTAAAATCAGAGATGCCAGATATCTATCATCCATTGATTTAAAATCAGCATTTTTCCAGATTCCACTTGATGAAGAATCTAAATTAAAAACAGCTTTCATAGTTCGTGGTAAAGGAATGTATTGCTTTCGAAGACTTCCTTTTGGCCTTTCTAATAGTTCAAGTGCAATGTGTCGATTATTAGACATGGTTATCGGTCCTGATCTGGAACCATATGTTTTTTATTATCTGGATGATATAATTGTGGCAACTCCTGATTTTGAAACTCACCTAAGGATACTGAAAGAAGTTTATAATCGATTGAAAGATGCTAACTTGACTGTAAATTTTGATAAATGTCATTTTGCTCGCTCATCTTTGACTTTCTTAGGCTATGTTGTTGATGAGAAAGGACTTAGAACAAACCCCGAAAAAGTATCTGCACTCTTATCATATCCTCAACCAACTAATACTACTCAGATTCGAAGGTTGCTTGGAATGTTTGGATATTATCGTCGTTTCCTTAACAATTTTAGTGGTGTATGTTCTCCAATTTCAGACTTGCTTAAAAATCGGAAGAAGGGTGAACCTATCACTTGGACTCCTGATGCTGACAATGCTTTTAAGGAAATTAAGAATTTGCTAACCAGCGCTCCAATTCTTGCTAGTCCAGACTTCTCCAAGCCCTTCTATATTTGTTGTGACAGCTCAAATACTGGTGTGGGAGGCACTCTTTATCAAGAAGAAAATGGTTTGGAACATCCCATAGCTTATTTCAGTAAATCTCTCAACAAGTGCCAAAGAAAATACTCTACAACTGAAAAAGAACTGCTTGCAGTCATTCTTAGTATTGAACATTTCCGTTGTTACATAGAGCACACACATTTTTTCGTTATTTCTGATCATTCAAGTTTGCAGTGGTTGAGATCTCAAAAAACACCTTCACCTAGACTATGCAGATGGTTATGTCGTCTCTCCCCTTATGATTTTAAAATTATTCATCGTAAAGGCAAAGATATACCTGTAGCAGATGCTCTTTCGCGTTTGCATGAAAATGAGGTTAATGTGTCAGTTTTAGATCTTGCGGAATTATCTCCTGACAAGTGGTATCGTAAAATGATACGTAAGGTTGAAAACAACCCTGAATTGTATCCATCTTTTAAAGTAGAAAATAATATTCTATACAAACATATTCTTTCTGATAATCCACTTGCAGAAACTTATACTGACTGGAAAATCGTTGTTCCAGCTCCAAATAGATCTAAATTGCTCAAAATGTATCATGATGATCCTACTTCTGGTCATTTAGGAGTATTTAAAACACTATCTCGCATATCAGCTATTTATTATTGGCCTAAAATGAAGCAATCTGTTCAGTTCTATGTACACTCTTGCAAAGTTTGCTCACAATGCAAACCTAGTAATTTACCTCAAGCTGGTTTAATGGGCAAATATAGAGACATCAAGTATCCATTTCAAATGATTTCAGCAGATCTTTTAGGACCATATCCTCGTTCTAAAAAAGGAAATCGTTTTCTTTTAGTAGTTTGTGACTGGTTCACTAAACTTGTACTAGTTCATCCAATGCCTAAGGCAACTTCAAGCTCAATTGTAAAATTTTTAGAAAATCAAGTTTTCCTTATATTTGGAGTTCCTCAAATCATCGTTGTAGATAATGGTCCACAGTTCATTTCTAAAGAATTTAAAGCGCTTGCAGATTCATATAAAGTGCAGAAGATCTGGTATTCAGCAAGATACACCCCTCAGGTAAATCCTACTGAGCGAGTTAACAGAACCATCGTTACTGCAATTAGGTCCTATATCAAAGACTCTCATAAAACTTGGGATGAGTCTATTCATCAAATAGCTCAAGCAATCAGACTTGCTAAACATGAAGTCACAGGATACTCGCCCAGCTTTCTAAATTTTTACAGAAATGTACCAGTTGATGGGTCATTCTATGGAAAGATTGCACCTGTTGCCAATAATCCAGTCAATATCGACCAGAACGTCATAGATCCAAATTTTGTTCAGCAAATTCCAGAATTTTACCTTAAAGTCCAGCACAGAATGCGGCGTTCCTACGAACTTAATAGAAATAGGTATAATCTGCGTAGACGACATCTGCAATTTAATAAAGGTGATAGAGTTCTCAAACGCAATTTCTTTCAATCAAGTGCTGCAGACAACTTTTGTGCCAAACTAAGTCCAAAATTCCTTCCTTGTATTATTCATATAGTAAAATCTCCGTTAGTATACACATTGAAAGATCTCCATGGTAATATCTTGGGAGATTTTCATGTTAAAGACTTGAAACCTGATAATACGTTGAATGTTGATCATGGCAATGGTATTGATGTTTTGCGTAATGATGTAATGAGTGAGAGTTCTGATTCGGACAGCGATTAACTTTTGCTTTTGTGTATTATTATGCTTTATATACTCTCATATTCTAAAATTCAGATAAATTATTCTTGCTTAATCATTATCATTTGTAATAATACTCATATTTCCGCTCAATCGAAGGGGGCGAGTTTTTCGATCTGTACATTGGAGCGAGTAGGTTTTCCTATATTTATTTCCTAGTACAGATGCGAACGGAGAAGAATTTCCTTTGATAATGAATAAACTTATTTGCTGTAAGAGGCAGCTGATTGTTTACTTTGGACGTTTAACATCGTTGATCCTTCAACCTTTTGAAATAATATAACCAGTCCAATACTCATATTTCCGCTCAATCGAAGGGGGCGAGTTTTTCGATCTGTACATTGGAGCGAGTAGGTTTTCCTATATTCATTTCCTAGTACAGATGCGAACGGATAAGAATTTCCTTTGATAATTGCTAAGCTAATTTACTGTAAAAGGCAGTTGAATGTTTACTTTGGACATTTGTCATCGTTGATCCTTCAACCTTTTGAAATATTACAATTTGTCCAATACTTATTTCCGCTCAATCGAAGGGGGCGAGTTTTTCGATCTGTACATTGGAGCGAGTAGGTTTTCCTATATTTATTTCCTAGTACAGATGCGAACGGAGAAGAATTTCCTTTGATAATGAATAAACTTATTTGCTGTAAGAGGCAGCTGAATGTTTACTTTGGACATTTAACATCGTTGATCCTTCAACCTTTTGAAATATTACAATCAGTCCAATACTCATATTTCCGCTCAATCGAAGGGGGCGAGTTTTTCGATCTGTACATTGGAGCGAGTAGGTTTTCCTATATTCATTTCCTAGTACAGATGCGAACGGATAAGAATTTCCTTTGATAATTGCTAAGCTAATTTACTGTAAAAGGCAGTTGAATGTTTACTTTGGACATTTGTCATCGTTGATCCTTCAACCTTTTGAAATATTACAATTTGTCCAATACTCATACTTCCGCTCAATCGAAGGGGGCGAGTTTTTCGATCTGTACATTGGAGCGAGTAGGTTTTCCTATATTTATTTCCTAGTACAGATGCGAACGGAGAAGAATTTCCTTTGATAATGAATAAACTTATTTGCTGTAAGAGGCAGCTGAATGTTTACTTTGGACATTTAACATCGTTGATCCTTCAACCTTTTGAAATATTACAATCAGTCCAATACCCATATTTCCGCTCAATCGAAGGGGGCGAGTTTTTCGATCTGTACATTGGAGCGAGTAGGTTTTCCTATGTTTATTTCCTAGTACAGATGCGAACGGACAAGATTTTCCTTTGATAATGATTAAACTTATTTGCTGTAAGAGGCAGCTGAATGTTTACTTTGGACATTTAACATCGTTGATCCTTCAACCTTTTGAAATATTACAATCAGTCCAATACTCATATTTCCGCTCAATCGAAGGGGGCGAGTTTTTCGATCTGTACATTGGAGCGAGTAGGTTTTCCTATGTTTATTTCCTAGTACAGATGCGAACGGAGAAGAATTTCCTTTGATAATGAATAAACTTATTTGCTGTAAGAGGCAGCTGAATGTTTACTTTGGACATTTAACATCGTTGATCCTTCAACCTTTTGAAATATTACAATTTGTCCAATACTCATATTTCCGCTCAATCGAAGGGGGCGAGTTTTTCGATCTATACATTGGAGCGAGTAGGTTTTCCTATGTTTATTTCCTAGTACAGATGCGAACGGAGAAGAATTTCCTTTGATAATGAATAAACTTATTTGCTGTAAGAGGCAGCTGAATGTTTACTTTGGACATTTAACATCGTTGTTCTTTCAACCTTCTGAAATATTACAATCAGTCCAATACTAATATTTCCGCTCAATCGAGGGGGGCGAGTTTTTCGATCTGTACATTGGAGCGAGTAGGTTTTCCTATATTTATTTCCTAGTACAGATGCGAACGGAGAAGAATTTCCTTTGATAATGAATAAACTTATTTGCTGTAAGAGGCAGCTGAATGTTTACTTTGGACATTAGTCATCGTTGTTCTTTCAACCTTTTGAACCATTACGTCAGTCCACCATGTACAAAATTTACAAGTAATCATTATTTTTCTGATTCCAATTTAATGTGTATACTTCATCTTTTGAATATTTCATTTTTCTGAGTGTACTCAAAATTTAAATTGCATTCAAATCATGTGACAAATACTGTGTATAATATTTTATAATGTTTTTATGCGTATATTTTCTGAATTTCCTTTACATACTTACCTACTTCTATTTTTGAAGTCTATTACTTTTGAAGTTTTTGATAGTATCCTCTTTTTGAATTCATTATAACTTTCTTCGAGAGCACAGACTTACATTGATTTTTGGTTCAAACTTTTGATGTTTGTTTACGTATTTTTGAGTGGTTTTGAACTTTGACAGTATTTTGTAGTCTGGATAGTTACATAGATTCGTTGAGATGTATGCCTTTGAGGGTCTTGTACTATCCACAGTTTCTTTAATTGAAAGTGTTTTCTTCATATGCATTTTATTTTCTTCTTGAGACTTGTCATATATGCTTTCCGCCTAGTTGCAAATCTGTGCGTATTGATAAACTCTTGAAACCTCTGGCGTATAAGTAAAACTCACTTTTGATATAGTTATTTATGTCTCAGTTCAATTTGATTTGAAGTAATTGTCAATTCCTTCTTGAGATTTTTCATATATGCTTTCAGCCTTTGTGCACATTTGTGCGTATTGCTAAGTCTTGAGCTTGGTTGCGACATTGCTTTCATGTTTCGCTATAGATTTTGAAATATCTGGTGATTTTGCTTTTGCATTATTGCATTTGTTTTGATAGTCTGCTCTCATAATCTTTTTTTCCGGCTTCTTATTTCTTTCAATTTCTGTCTTGACTTGAAGTAATCGCCAATTCTTATAGATTCAGTATAGTAATTCCTTTTTTCATACTTTACACTGGTAAATTATTATAGTTTTTCTAATCTTGTAATATTTCATATTTGAACTTAACTTTCATTTTACAATGTTATGGTTATTCTCAGTGTAGACTTTGAAGTGCGCTGATGATATCAGTGATCTACATGAGAATATTCCATAGACTATAGACATTCTTGTCTAGGGCTTTGGAATGCACCTATGGTGACCCTAGAAAGTTGTCTTTCTCTCATATTTTTGCTTTAAATCAAAATTCGAATTCTTACCTATCATATTTATTTCTATTTCTTGTTCACTAGATTTTTTTTATAACTCCAATTTTGCACCTACATATATCGTAGTCTTTTGCATACAATTTTTGCTTGCGGCATTACTCTCATGTATCATGATTTAATAAAATATCTTGTGATTTTCGTTTCGCTATTCTGCATTTTACATATGCTCACTTCGTTTCTCATTTATTACTCATGAAACTTTTAATATTTTGCTTACTTTTAAATTTTTTTGAGAACCCTTTATAAAATCATGCTCATATAGCTTTAATATTTCCTTTCACTTTATGATTTTAACACTATTAGATTTACAGTTGCACTTGTGTTGCACTTAGTTTTTTTTTGGAAATTTATTTTGCTCTTTTCTATATTGTACTTCAAATTTTTTTTTTGGTCTGGTTCTTATGTTGTCACATGACCCGATAATCTTAATTGAACTTACTCTTGAATTTTAGTTCATTGATTGAACTTAAGCTATATTTTGACTTTGAAAATCTTACTTCAATATTTCATGAATGTCTCTTATACACTTCAATTCTCTGGAAACATTTCGAATTATTTTGTAGTCTTACAGACTGCTGGCGCCCGACAATTTTTTTTGGAATCTGCACTTACTTAACATCTTTTTTTGATTAAAATACCTTCATGATCAAGTTTTCATTGGTTTAGTACTTGTAAATTGTTTTGTTATATAACTGGAATTCTTAATAGAATTTGTTAATTTCTTTTGATTTTCATATTTTGAAAATAGTAATGCACAGTTTTTTTTTATATTGGATATTGGTTTAAAATATCACTGTAGATCATAATCTTTTTGGGTTTGGAGTATTGCGAGATAATCTGGCAATTGTTTTGAGAAAGATTATTATTTTTTTTAGTACCTCTTATGGTTTAGGTACTTACTTAGTTTTGAAGTTTTTAGTAGTCAGTCGTGCATTTTGGATGCCATTGTGATTCGTCCTTGGACTACTTCTGAAGCTTTTGGTTTATTATTTTTCTCGTCTTAGGTATGACGATGTTTTATGTTTTGGGTTTTTCATCATATGATGATAGTTTTTTTTAAGTGCAACTTCACTGTACTTTTCAGCGAGTTGGTGCTATAACCATCCCTCTTGTTTGGTAGACTTGAGGCTATCCCTTTTTCTTCCAATTCTCTTCTAACATATTTGTTTCTACCTTACTTTTGCTACTTGTTATCTGGTCGAATGGTTGTACATTTGTCCTTCCGTGATAACTTTCAATTTCCTAGTAAAAAAAAAATTCTTAAATGCTTCTTCGATTTTTTTTTTTTGGTTAAGTTGGGGCGAGTGTAACGGTTTCACCGTCCGATCGTATTTATTAAATCACTTCTCGATTATCATTTCATTAATCCCATCTCTAGCTCTTCTACTTGGAAAATTTTCCGCTTGGAGCGCTTGATGCGGAGTTCCTGATCTGCGATCTTCCTCGCGCTTCCTTTTCACCTGAGCCGCCGATCAAACAACGGCTAGAAATTTCTTCTCAGTAGCACCAGGTTATATAGCACCATGTGCTAGATTTCTAGAATGTGTGTCCGTATAGGACAAAAATGATTGGGGCCACCCCCTTTCTCTTTCCCTTTCACTTTGCCTAGCCTTGGCCAATATTTTCACCCATGCATGTACCTTGGCAGCGCCATCGCCTTTAACTTCGCCTACAACTGGTTGTGAAGCCACTATATGGAGGTCACCCCTCATAACTGGGACCTCCCCTTCAAGCCCCTGGCCATCCTGGCTTCAGTCGAGTAAAAATGGACCAGCGAAAGATAAGTCGATAGCGTTATAGCAGCGCCAAAGATGTAAAACTTATTTTGTTATTTTTGTAAAATTGTAATGTAATGAAAATGCCTTTTTTTTGTTAAATAAAATCTGTTAAATTTTTGTGTTCTGTTTGTTCTTCTATCCTCTAGCCATGCCATGGTCGACACACAGCTACACGCCTGTAGATGTCTTCATGCCACCGACTGAGCTACCGGAAGCTAATTGTAACCCCCTTTCTGTGATTGTGCAGAAAAGTTGGAATCTTCATTGCATTCCATCTTTTCTGGACTTTTTGCGGAAAGGAAGCGTTACAAGGCAACCCAATCTATGATTAAAGAATTTAAATGAATAGTGATTTCATATATTCTAGTATCTGTTTCCTGATATTCAATAATACTACTATAAATACTACTCTGTGTCTGCATTCTTTATGATAGGTTGTAACCCATCCACTATTCTGCTTTTGTTTTTATGGACAAATAATCCCATATTTTCATACACTTGTTATGCGATTGCTGAGCCTATTTAACAAAGAATGAACTATAACTAAAATCTATTTTGGGAAAAGCCACATATTCCGTTTTTGACCACTGTATTTATTGTTTAGAAGTATCAAAGGTTAATAAATCATGTTGAAGCTAAGTGTAATTGAGAGATTTTGCCACGAGACTCCTTATACCCCTTAGCTCATAAACATTTGGTAAAGACGCATACGTTTGATATATCAATCCTCTTTTATGAGACAACTTTGTTATGCAGAGAGTCAAACTTTGATATTTTTTTTCATGCAGAATGCCCAATAGCTCACCAACTGATATTAAAAAGGCACAAATAAGTACCTATGCTATATCAGTTTTCTTCTTTCAAGAAGGTCTATCTGCATATGTAATAAAAAGCAGGACATTCCATTAAAGCTTTGACATTTGTCTCAACATGGGGACGCTTTATATAGTAGAGTATTTTTAGAAATGAGCACCAGACATAATCCAAAAATAGTTCTTTTTAACATTTTTTGATTAGAAGCAGTATCCCGACCCCACATGGATGAGCCACCCTGTTTATTATGCACAGTAGGCGAAGAAACAAATTGCCTGGTGGAAAAGTATAGCTGTGTTAGAAATAGTACAATAGTGGTTATAAATAGTTTACAAAACATCAACAGACTCTACGCAAGGTCTATAAGTAATTGACCATTTCTATTTGATGTCTGGTATAAATATGATTTCTTGACAACCTCGCACCTAGCATTTACTTTTGTATATTAGGCGAGTTGAGATTATAGCATTGCGGTAGTTCTGTAATAGAACTATCCCAGAACCATTTTGATTCTGCTCCTGTTGTCAACACTGTTTTGTGATTCGCTGCTCTGTAGACTCCAAACCAGGCTTATGATCTACAAATACACGTAAGGTAACTTCAAATCTGGGTAAGTGCAAAACTAATAACTGGAATGATTTATAGTGGGAGCTTGCTATGTCCTTAATTATATCAGAAGTTCGTCCTGTATTAACATGTACATAATGTTTTTTTTTTGGTTTTCAAAGTAAGATGTCAGGGTTGAACATTGTACAGACGAAAAAGTAACATTAGGAGTGTCAGATCCAGAAGAAACAATTTCTTTAACTTGATTTTTTGGAAATGAGGTAGTCTTACATAAATAAAACGTAACATTGACAGGAAATAAGAAAAACAAAATACTCGTAATGTGTTGGGCGACCCCGCAGCTGAATACACTAGGCCTCGACAGAATGAGACGATCGATGTCTGGTTGTGACACCTCATTCCAAGCAACTCGAACATGGATTAGCTGTGGCATAGTCTCATCTCCATCATATCCCACACATGTTAGATGGGATTTAAATCCGGTGAACGGGGTGGTCACGGCAAAACATCAACCCCTGCTTCTTGAAGAAAGTCCGCAGTACGACGAGCAATATGGAAAGTTATCTACTCCAATTAAAACTTTTTTGTCACTAGTTCGCTGTCAGAGGAAGCACCAACCGTGGGCGGTATGAAAAAAGCCCAAAGGTTCGAATGCAGCGAAAGAGTGTACGCATAGTAACAGGTCTACCTTTTTTTCCAAACCATTCATCAGCGAACTAACGCGTAGTAGCAAAACGGTCTCGTAGGACTAGTTGCTGGAAGCGCCTATCTTGACGCTCTGTGGTACGCCTCGGTGGACCAATTCACCCTCTTCGTGTTCCTTTGCCTTCGTCTATCCACACACGACACACATGGATTACCTTTATTGCAGTACAATTACCACGGCGGCCAGTTTCGCGATAGGACAAACCAACATATCGATAGGCAATAGTTCTACCCCTGTCAAAGTCGCTAACATGGTGATAATTTGTTCGTCTTCGAACTCGAGGTAAATAAAAGCAAAAATAAAACGTTGATGTTGTCGCCACACCATGCTTTAAATATAGTCAGTATGTTGCCAAAAAACAAGTTAGAGAAATTATTTTTTTCTGGGTATAAAACTTCTAATGTCGCTGAGTATATTGATCTACGGTATATAACCATGTAAAACCACACGGTTAGCGATTTTGCTGTTTTCATTTGCTCCTTCATTTTCCTATCGATAGGGACAATGTAGCCGATGTTATTTCTCTCATTTGTATCCGATTCCGACTGCAGCCACATGAGTCTCTAGAGTCAAATCACCTCAGTTGCAACAGTAGTTTGTAATGAAATTCCTCCAAGCCGAGCATGCATGCAAGATTCATTCTCACGTACAAACAGCGTCAGTTTATGCAGTAGCAGAGGTAGAGTTTCAGTAGACCGTTTAACGTGCCACTTTATATTCTGGAGCTGTGTCGGAGCTTCACCTCAGACCGGGAACGGGACGAGGATCTCGAGGAAAAATAAAGAGCGAACCGAACACTTCTCTTCGTGAATCCACCCCTGAAGCGCTCCCAGATTGTCTCAGGCATCAGTCAATTAATGACCTGGAGGAGACACGTTGAAAGCTGGTGGCGTGTGGTGCATGGTGTACGAATATAAGGAGGGAAGGCAATGTCAGCAAGGTTAAAGAGGACCAGAAAACGTTGTGGGGTTCCTGTTATTTTCATCTTTTACCTGCCACGCCAATTGGTGAGGAAGTATCGTAATCGCGATAAATTTTGAAAATGTGATATTGTTGTTTTCTATTTCAGATAGCCTGTCTGTGTGTCAGTTGATTATCTGCCCACGGCCAATTTATAACTTGTAAGGTACCACTTACATTACGATGAAGTTTTGGAATACGGTTTTTGCGATTCGATCAAGGTGGAGCTACCGTAGAACAATTTAAAAATACCTTATAAATCAATTCTTGTCGTTTTAGAGGCTCATTTTAATATTATGATTAAAAAATAAGATTTTTCAAAATCAACGTAGGTAATATTCAAGCTCCTCGAACTTTTCAAGATATTCATAATTAAAAAATTCTGAAAAGTTTGGAAGTTATCAAAATTTCAGATGTAATTCACAATTCAAAAAATCTTCAGTTTAAGAAATTTTTGAAATCTTTAGTTTTAAAAATCATAATTATTTTCAAAATATTAGAAAATTTCAAAATTTTTGAGATTTTCAAAATTTTCAGTTATTAAAATTTTCATATATCCAGAAGTTCTCGAAATTTCCAAAATTTTCCGTTTCCAAAATTTTCACGATTTTCAAAATTTTCAAAATTACAAAGGTCGACTATAAATGTGGGCTTCAAGTTAGTAACAAAGACATTATTCCTGTCAATTCAATCCCACTTGATTGAACATTCGATTGCAAGACTTGTACTAATACACAAGGTGCTCCTTAATGATATGCGAATATTTAAGGGCGTGAATCTACATGAAAAATTAATGTTAATTTGCTTCATAAACTATGGTTCAAAAATGTTTCCTTACAGAAACTTGGGCTGTTGAAGTTTTAGGAAAAAATGGAAATTAATTAATATTTTCAGAACCGCTTCATTTCACTGATATTAAGTACGTAGTGAAAGTTAATGAAGTTGCATGTTTTTCAATGCAAAAATAAATGTTGACTTCAACAGTGGCGTGCGTACGGGTATTGACTTCAATATTTTTTAAGAAAAAATGGTACGAAAAAGGTTTTTTGCCAAATAAAAATTATTGTTGAATTCTCCGGTCAATTCTTCTTGGATTGTTTTTCTTTGATGCGCCATTTTTGAGTAAAAAAATAAAAACCGTTCTATTGTCCAACTTGCAAAATTAATATTAATTTAATTGGAAAAATTAAACACAGTTGGGGTAATGAACAACAACAACTGACAACATAAACATAACATTAAAATCAACGAAATGATTACAAAAATAGTCCTCCTTCTGATGGAATTGCGGACTCGTTGAAATATCCCTGCAGTGTTTTTTATTCTATCACAAGCTGCAACTATTCTTTCTCTTAAGTCCTCTATAGTGTTAATGGGACTTGTGTACATTAGTGTCTTAAGATACCCACACAAAAAGAAACCTCAACTGTTGAGGTCTGGGGACCTTGGTGGACATCCTTGGGGCCCACCGCGATTTGGATAAACAGTTTGTGAATAATTACGAACCGCTACACTGAAATGTGCTGGTGCACCATCATGCATGTACCACATCTTGTCTCTTATTACTAACAAAACATCATCAAGCAGCAAAGGCACCTGCTGTTGAAGAAAATTGAGGTAAGTCTGTCCGTCAGTGGTCCCGGCAAGAAGAATAGGCCAATAAAGTGGTTGCCAATAATTCCTGCCCATACGTTACCCAAAAATTGGTGTTGGAAATTGGTTTCGGTTACGGCATAGAGATTTTCTTTTCCCACAAATGATTATTCTGAATGGCATATCGAGAAAAATTAGCTTCATCCGTGAACAGAATCATTGATTCAAGTTGAGGACTTTGTGTGATTTTTTGAAGATACCACTGAAAAAAGGTCACACGCCTTGGAAAACCAATGGTAAGTTATGCCTGTACCCTTAAAATATGGTAAGGATGTAACAAAAAATCAATTTCAGGTTTTCTCAGACTTAGAGGTCTACCTTCAGATGTTCCTCTTCGGAAAAAGCAATTTCAACAAGACGACGATGAATATTAGAAAAGGTTCGACTACCTAGCAAAGCACATCGGGATATCTGTGGTGATAAATCCGTCTGGCTTGCTCACCATTACCGTCGGCAAGGTCATATACATAATGCATTTCCACCATTTCTGCATTTGAATAATTCACCATTATTAACAAGATTGTCAAAACTAAATAACGAAAAAGATGTCGCAGCGAACAGATTTGAATAACAGAGACTTGTCAGATGTCAAAAGCCAGTGACATGTTACAGAGCAACTAGATATTAATTGCTGAATTGCATTCTTCAATAATTACATTAATTTTCTCGGACAATAGAACGGTTTTAATTTTCTTACTCAAAATTGGCGCATCGAAAGGAGACAATTCAAGAAAGATCATTTGTTTTAAATTGAATGGGCAATTCAAAAATAATTTATATTTGGCAAAAAAACCATTGGCGTACCATTTTTTTCAAAAAATATGATATCGAAGTCAATACAGTACAACTTTATTAACTTTCACAACGTACTAAATATCAGTGAAATATCTGAAGCGGTTCTGAAAATATTAATTAATTTTCATTCTTTTCCTAAAACCTCAACATCCCGAGTTTTTGAAAGGAAAGATTTTTTTTAACCTATTTTTACTATAAAGCAAACTATCATTAATTTTTCATGTAGATTCACACCCTCAAATATTCGCATATTATTAAGGAACACACCATATATACAGGGTGTAAGTGTTATGCATTATTTAAATGAATAATGGAGGGGGTTGAAAGAAGCAAAAAGTTTCATATAACATGAGGGTCAAAACTTCATTTTTTAGAGAAAAGCGACTTTAAAGTAAAATAAAATCTGACAACGCCTCAATGCCAGACGCAAATTACGACGGAACGCTGTGTAAATAAAGATAGAGTTTGTTATTTTTGGCTCTTAGGTATTATTTCATTATTTGATAATGTACTCGTAAAATGCAAACAATTAAAAAAACGGACTTACCGCTAACTGTCTCTGCGCTTCACCTGGTGTGTGAAAGTTTATTAAAAAAATACACTTATAAATAGGGAACTCAATTTTGATACATACATTGTTTTTCTTTTTAAAACCCATACTGCACTTTTTTTGTATTTAAACACAAGCTTCATTACGAGTTTCTTCTTACTCTAGGTCCTCGAAGTTGTCCATTTATTATTTCAGCCGCATTAAATTTTTTTTCGCTAAGCCGTGCTTCAGTTGTTGTTGGACCAGCCCCACAAACCATCCCTTTAAGTTTTCCTCAATACCAGAAAACCATCGGATTGAGGTCAGGAAATCTTGCTGGCCATTTTCGAGGAATGTGTGGTGGTGCCCCGTCATGAAAAAACCACAAATTCTGTCCCCGTTGTAGTGGCATGCTGTCTAAGGTCTTTTACAAAAGTTCTAGTAGGTTATTCGCTAGGGTATCCTTCTCCAGACAACTTTTAGGGTAACTCGAAAGGGCCAGTTACCTGATCGTCAAGAATACCCGGCCAAATATTTATTTTAAAACGTTGTTGGAAATTAGTTTCACGAATGGTATGAGGATTTTCTTGGGCCCAAGTGTGAGTATTATGGAAATTTAATATCCCATCTCGCGTAAAAGTACATTCGTCCGTCGCTAGAATGTTTTTAAAAAAATCCGGATTTTCAATGTTTTTGTGCAAAAACCACTGAAGGAATGTTAGTCTGCGAGGATAGTCTTCTGGTAACAAGGCCTCTACTCGTTGTACATGGTAGGGATAAAGCAAATTTTCCCGTAGGATTCTATGGACTATGGTATGCGATAGTCCTACGCGGCAGCTTAGTCCCCGAGTGCTGATATCTGCATTGATTTCCACGATATTTAAAATTTGTTCCTCCTGCTCTACAGTAACCTGACTTTCACGAGTGCGAATATCAGTGGGCTGAACACTTCCTGTATCTCGAAGTCTTTGGTACACTTCCACAAATGTCCCGTTGGCGAAATCTGTGGCGATAAATTTGAGCTGCAAGATTTGAATTCTGACGAGCTTCACCGTAAACTAACAACATGTCGGTGAACTCTTGATTCGAGAACATTGTAAATCAACACGACGACGTACGTGAACAAAAACAAAACAACATGCTAATCACTGTTACCGTTTGCGATCGATTGCCGGTTCGATAAGAGTGACGATCACCGACGCGCTGTTGTCATGTGTGTTTTAAATATCCAATTTGATGAAACTTACTTACTTACTTACTGACTACAAATTTTGGCGTAACTTAGAAAAATTCAATGCCATTTGTTTGTTAATTACCTGAATTAAAAACGGTTTAGATTAAATTATAAGAATTAGTAAGATTGTAGTGATTATGGTCGATATAAGGCACTTAAAGTTGTAAACTATAAAGCCATTTAGACAAAAATCTATTGAATTTTCGACCATGGGTCATATGAACCTTTTGACTTGTTTTGCCCCCTTCCCCTTTTACCCATTTCAATAATGACTACCATAACGCTCCCACCCTGTATATACATCAGCTAATTAAAAATTGTTAGCCATTTGTCATAAAAGTTGTTGGCAGATAAGGGCTTGTTTCGTCGTCAGGTCTTGGATTAACAAATAATCAGTAGCAATCCATCGGACGTCATACGCATTTAAATAAACAAGAAATACATCTTCCATTAAACCTTTTGCGCCTCACCTGACTGCCTACAAACCATCTAGCCCATTCACAGAATGCAGGGTAATTAGAAAGTCACCGTCCGCCAGTGATGTCTTTTTCCCTTGTTGCGTGCTCAACCACCCTTTGAATGTAGATGCCATGAAAGCGACTCATTACTGCGGCCAAAAGCAGGATATAGTGCTCGGGGAAATATAAAAAGGGCACTGTCATAGATGCAAGCTAAATGTGGGCTTCCATATTTAGTGCAGGTGATGCTGATCCAGTAGATTTGTGCCACAGCAGTGCCTCTAGCTTTTTACACGATATTACCCATCAAGGGCAAATACGCTATGCTCTTGATGAGAGCATGTACTGAGGGTGCCGTGCAGTATGAAACTCTGATCATCATTCATTCATTTGGAATAAAGATCGTGCGCCAGCTAAAATATTGCTTTTGCCGAATATAAAATGTAATATCATCCACGAAGGCGTTAAACTGCGTAAGGGATATATATGTATTCGTATGAAGCCAAGCCTGTCGCCAAGGATGGCGTATCTCCCGGAAGTCTAGTGGGAGTTGAACATGGCGTGCGCATTGAAAAATGTCAGTTACTTCAACATTACCTGCAACATTTTACCATGCTTTGTAGGTTTATCACTTCCGGTTTATCAACATTGAAGAATAATTCTGCTCGTAATTCGTCAGAACTGTCAAAATTGGAGTTGTCTTCGGTCATGATGACAGCAACAGCAACAATTTCCACGCAGTGTACTGAATTACTTCGTCGTCGAAATTTTTTGCTCCACCCCCACATTATGAGGTTTCTTATATCTAGTCTTAGTGCAATCATTTTATTTTGAATTTCATTTCTAGGTTATTCGTCAAATAAAGGCAGATAGGGTGATCAGGCGAGGTAATAACTTAATTTGTGATATCTGATATGTCCAAAAATTTTATTTGTGATACAATTTTGAGCATTTTAATATTGTTTTAATTGTCTCATTTCAATTTCCAAACCATACATCTCTTAATAAAAATGATTATCGTACTTACAGAACAATAAACGAATTCGTAACATGTTCTGGA
The DNA here is from genome assembly GCA_963669975.1 of Acanthoscelides obtectus. Classification (NCBI taxonomy): domain Eukaryota; kingdom Metazoa; phylum Arthropoda; class Insecta; order Coleoptera; family Chrysomelidae; genus Acanthoscelides; species Acanthoscelides obtectus. Next base: position 57,874,894 of record CAVLJG010000005.1, read on the forward strand.
ATTTTCATTAAATTTTCTATGGACACCCTATTTTACGATATGAATCATGGGAGATCAGATCGTTAAACGATAAGTAGGTACATACTTTTAAATGTATGCTGAGTATTTGCTGAACGTAGGAAATGGTAAAATCATTTCATGAAATAATTATGCCTATGACGAGTGATCTACCAAAGGCCAAACCTTGGTGATAAGATGGTTATCGGCAGCCAGGCGACATGTGTAGTATACCAGTGGGGCGACGCGTCATCAAGGAGTAAGTGACGGCTTTGCGCTGTTACCCTTGTGTAATTCAGTGTCTCGACGTCATACTTGTGCTACCACCACGCGGATTATATGTGATGACAAATATTCTTCATAATAAATCGGTCTTTACTGGTACCAGAGATGCAAAATTTATAACCTCACACCAATTACAACTATTAATCCTTCTTTAAGATTTTTTCTGGAAACAATTGTTGCTTATTTCGTCTTTTGTCCTTAGCTCGACTGCCACTGGATGAATTTTCAAAACTACAAAGCTTCTTCGTCCTTGACAAAGAAGTAGCCTTATTTCTAAATTTCATTAAACATTAGAAGTATTGGGGGGGGGGGGAACAGAGACAGACCGACTGAAATATGTCAGTAACGTGGATTTTCATGATTTTGGAATTGTTTGGAGAATGCAACACCTCCTGGTAGTTGGGGAAGTAAAATTTTAATTCGTGGAAACGATATCTGAGAACTAGGGCTCAATATTTTCTTATGATTTAGAGAAATAATAACAAACAGAAGCCTGTTTCAGCTAAACGGTACACAGAACACTGTTTGCCATAATTTGCAGTATTGAAAAAATTTAGACCCAGATCGCCACTACTCTCGTTGTTTCTTCACATTCCATTGACGACGCACCAGTGCATCGCGCTCAATTGACACAACGGTTTTTGAAGAATCTAGAATCTCAGTGTTGGATAATCCTCCTTATAGTTCGGACTTAACGCCATCGGATTTTGAATTTTTCCGTTTGTGTAATCACACCAAAAAGGACGCTTGCTTGGATCCGATGACACACTGGTGCAGCTTTTGGAGTCGTTGCGGGATTCTGCTAAGAAGGAGTAATGGAAGCGCTAGCTTTTTAGTTGGTTCGTTCGTAAGGTGGGGTCTATTCAATGTTCAATAGAAATAATTGTGAACAACAGTAAATAGTTTTACTTCCCACGCCTGCTGTCGCTACAATTTTTGAAAATACGATTACATTTTTTTGGCCCGTATCGTCAGTCGTCCCTACAATTGTAGGGCGCGTTTATGGCCTCCTTGATTGTCATACTCCTTTCTGTCCTTAAAAAATTTCTAGATTACACTTGTCCCGTGTCAGCGTCAGCGCTCTCCTATTGTGAAGATATGTTTTCTTTTTAAATTGTAGGAAATTTCAGGATGATAAGACATGATATAACTCAAAAGCACAACTTGATGCAAATAGATGTTTGCGACATAATCTCAAAATAGAGCGCTGACACGGAGAAGTAGAAAACTATGACAATCAAGGAGGCCATAAAGGCGCCCTACAATTGTAGGGACGACTGACGATACGGGCCTTAGATGATACGTACATCACGAAAAACCATGTCACTGATTTCTCTGTCGCTGTCAATAAAAATCGGTCAAACTTTGTTTTTGACGAATCAGAGGACCGTAGTCAAGTCTTTAGAGATTAAAACTTGAGATGGTCGTTGTAGGGGGGTAGGGAGTGCATAACCCAATTTTTTTATCTTACATATATATATAGCCTTGGTAATTATACGCACCTATTAGACATGTTTCACACATCATAGAATTCTCGGTACGGTAGCCCTTAAAACTTATGCTAGGAAGACGGATTACGTACATATCGGCTGCGTCTGCTTCTACTTCAGGCGTCGTGTCTCCGACCATGGTAAGTGTTCTGGTATTATACGTAGAACTGACGCGCCACTTCATAGTGTTTTCTATGACGTGATCGCCACGTCTGACCGGGTTAGGTATCGGGAAGAGGCGACGTTGTCAGATATACTACCGGAAAGACTAACTGAAGGGACTAGTTTGACTTTTTTCCGAGGGTCTAGTTTTTGCTCAACATAAATAATCCTTCATGAAGTGAATACCGCGTGGCGCGGCAAGTAAAGTGTCAACTTAATTGGCGCCACTTTTTTCATGCGGCAAAACTTATGCGTGTATACAATCATAGGAATACACACAGCGTGAATACTATTTTTCGTGATATTTCTACACAAAATACTGAAAAGTAAAACTGCTACACAAATCTGGCATTTAGTATTTGTACATACGTCGGCGTCCTTTGTACAATACCCCAAGTCAATCATCAATGCCTTTTCGGAACTCATTCCCGTTCTAAGCTCTGGCTTCTGGCTTTACAAGGCATTCCTCCTACAAAAGCTGGTCCCGTAGCGCAGTATAATGTAGTGCAATATTGTCGGCCAGCTCAGAAGGAACAGAAAGAATATCAAATGAAAGCTTCTAGCTTTGTGCATTGCTATTCTGAAAGCACTCTGGGTTGTTCTCTCAAAGCCTTTTGATTCCGAACTAAGGTATTTCCAAATATCAGTCAGCCTTTTTATGTGGAAAGCTTGAATAAAAATTTACAAATTGCTATGGGATTTCCAGGGTGTTCACTAGTGGTCGAGGGGAATATTCAACTTGCGTATTAGGAAAAACGTAGCGTTGGAGTGTATGTTTATACTTATTTTTGTTCAAGGACACGTATATGTTGTGAATGCTTGATTCGTTTCCTGGAAATACTACAATCTTATGCTAGAAGCGATAGTACTTAGGTTTAAGTCGCCGAGTATTGTCATGCCACAAATAACATACAAATGCAAAAGCTATTATCGGTCGCTTTGACGTTGGTGTCACTACCTGTTTGGCAACCATCCTACCAAAAATGTGTGATTGTGCTCGCGAAGAAATCCATTTCCTCCTATTAATTAAAGTAAATACTGAATAAACTGATACCCGATAATGTCTCAAAAAACGGCCACGAAGTACATCACACACGCACACACGAGCATGTTCTTACTTCCTACGCCTACTAGGTAAGTCATGTCATGTCTTGTGGTCTGACTCTCTGTCGGTCAGCGAGCTTATCTTATAACTGCCTGCAACTTGAGACCAAGAACTCAAAAGCCTTGTAGTTCTTAAAAATCGTCCAGTAGCGGCGGAGGAAAAGGCAAAAAACGAAGAAAGAAAAGTTACTCAAACTTTTAGGCGATCCTGATCATTTTTGGAAAAACAATTGTTGGGCTTGAAAACTGGTATATTCATACGCGTCCAACCCTAGTAATTCTACGCACATATTAGGCATATTTCACCCATCATATTATATACCCACTCACATTTACCCATAAAACTTATAAATATCTCCAGCTGTCGGCTCTCGATACGTGAGACATTGTTGCCCGAGTCGTCGCCGGTGATCGTACGTCACAATCGGCAATCGCTTCCGCACTGCTGTGTGCAATGTACACTGTACATAGTGAAGGCCAATATCATCATTCGCGCGAGGTTAGTCATCGCAGCGATCATGTGGGCTTTAAGGAACTCCTGTCAAGGAAGGTCATTTAATTTTTTATTATACATACAAATATTAGAAACTGTCTCGAAAACAAGATTCAATGCATTTATTGATAAATATAAATTATTATACAACAATCAATTTGGTTTCAGAGAGGCTAGATCAACACATGACGCAATCGCTGATGTTTTAGGTAAAATATACAATGCTTAGATGATGATGATTGCTATATGTGTATCAATGTTGATCTAGCCAAAGCCTTTGACACCATGAATCATAGTTTGCTGTTTGAAACATTGGAAAACTTAGGCTTTAGAAATACTGCCTATACGCTTATGAAAAGCTACTTAACCGATTGAAAAGCATGTGTGAAAATCGGAGATCAAGTAAGCGAAGAACGTGTTATTAATTATGGTGTCTCACTGGGTACTGTTTTAGGATCTGTCCTATTCTTACTATATGTCAATGATCTATTCACTTTGAACTTACGAGACAAAATAACGAGTTTCGCAGACGACACAGTAATTTACTACAAGGATAAATCATGAGAATCGGTTCGAAAATCATCAGAGCTTTTTGAACCTTTCACAATATTTTAACAATAAATTTTGGTAAGACATTTTTCTTACCTTTCTATAATAGTCTTAAAATTTCTCCAAATTTCTTATTGTTAGATACAAAAAATAATATTGGTATAAAGATAAATCGAGCGTCTAAAGTAAAATATTTAGGGATAATGATTGATGATCGCCTTAAATGGCATGCTCAGGTAGAGTATCTTATAAAAAAATTAACATCACTAATACCAAGATTCAAGTTCTTTAAAGATTTCTTATCTACAAAACAATTGATTTCAACATATTAGTCCAATCACTATTAAGTTACGGCATTGTTGGATGGGTGAGTACTGACTACGGCATTGAAAAAACTTGAAGTTGTACAAAAATGGATTTTGAAAATTATTTTAGGTGTCAACATTCTTTACCCAACCGAAAAAGTATATCAGGATTCTTGTGTTTTTAGTATCAGATAGTTATATTGTATGAACTTGCTGTTATTTATTTATAAATACAAGCATACTCTGCTGAAACCAGAGCATAACCATTAGACAAGATGTAAAACACTATCACTCCAGACCCGGAGAAAGAATAAGCAAATTGATAATCTTCTGCCTGATCAATGTAGACAACGCACTAGTTACTATACATGCTTATTTATTTATTCATTTATTTATCTAATTACACCACCAACAGTTTATAAACCAATTACTGGTGGGAAATACAGTACATATATATAACAATCACAAAATAAACTAATTGCATTAATTGCTTAGTAATTACCAATAAGAACCCATGAAAAGCTCAATCAAACTGAGGTAGCTCTAAAAAAACTACCGCTTTACATACTCTCTTAATAATAGAAATGGATGTGTTGAAGATATCAAAATAATTCCTATTATCGTTATAACATGAGCATATCGAATGTAGCGGTGAGTGCAGCAGTAGATTCGTTCTTGGTGTAGGTAGGTAAAAGGCAAGGTTGGCTCTTGTTCGTACTCTAGGTGTATTGAAATTTAGTATAGACAAAAATGATGGACAGTCATGTTGGTAATTTATAACTTTGAACAAAAGGACTAAAGATTGTATCTTCCTTCTATTATTAAGACTGAAAAACCTATGCTTTTGAAGTAAGATATTTTGTGAAATCCCTATGGGAGGATAAACACCATCAGTTTTGAGAGATAAGTACTTCAAGAACTTCCTCTGAACGAATTGTACAGCACTGTAGGTGCTGTGGTACCGGTAAACTCTCTTGAATTGCGTATAACGAATCGCAGAACCAACTTGATGTCATTTTTATATTCCGTGACCCACAGTATCATTGTTTGAATGTCTAAGGACAACAAGATGTTCGTGGATAGGCAAGGGGTATGGTGGAAATAATTGGATTTGGGATTTCTCTCTGGCTATTCAGTGGTGACATTAAACTTGACCTTCACCTTGAACATAGTCTAGAAGATCAAACCAAGGTCTACCGATTGTTTTTTAATGTAGCCCTATACTTTTGAGCGGAATGTTTCACGTTAGACATGAATTTGAGTACAAAAATGTTTGACCTTTAACGCCCTGGTGAAGGTCCCTCGTTTGAACAGATTTTCGTGATGACCTTTCTGAGGATAAAGAATGAATAATGGCCCAAGGGCAGCAGGACCTTCAGCTCTCTGGCTGCTCACTGATGACCTTGAAACTGACTCTTACCATGCCCTTAATGATCAAATCAACGTTCAGGACATTTTCTTCACAGACACTCTATACTGCTGACCCCGGAAATGAATAGAGCGAAAAATTTCACTCTCACACATGACCCTGGGTGAAAATTATTTTGATCTTTAATATCGTATTCAATGCCATCGTAAGCTTCCGTCCTTTGCATAGTAGTAACATTGTGTGAACATTTTATCAAAACTCGAGCAGTACTTCCCAAGTTATAGACAGGCGAATGATTAGCGGACAGACAGATACACCGTCAGGCAGACAAACAGACCGCTGTAAATGATTGACACGGTTTTTCCTAATGTCACATAACATCCACTTCCAAAAATGTTCGCGATTATGACACAGCTTTTGTCATGGGAAGTGGAACTAATTTGTCGATGACATTAGAGGTCACGTTTGTACATTCATGTGGCAACCACCATTTTTGATGGGCGATTCCAGCAGGGGTCCAGACTCTACTTGCATTTCCATAGATAAGGTCCAGGGGTCAGAAGTGGACAACTTATATGGTGGAATCGTGTGTAATGGTTTACTGGAAGAGAACACGCTCATAGTTAACTTCATTCTAAGGGTGGCTAACTTATGACGAACAAAACATTTTATAAATTGATAACAGTGTTACGTGGGAAGTGCAGTATCGACATACGGAATTTTTCGACAAGATACTTAATGGCTAAGAGGATGAACCTTATTTTCTCGTCTTAGCACTGAAACACCTGCAGATGAAATTTTTTAATACTAAAATCGGGAAATAATCTTCAAGTTGTTGCAGTATAACCACCAACCAAGATAATTTCCTGTTTACCCTGATTTCTATTCGTATGATAGTGGCCGCTAACCGAGTGAATAAATATGTACTCTGTCCCGTAATAAAAGAAAATTTCATTTCAAATCAGTATATTTTACAATTTGAGTTTCCTTTGCAGTTTTTTGTAAAAAATTACTTATTCAATATATTCTACAGCTCGGGGAGATTCTACGGTTCTCGAGTGGTGCTTATTTTGTAGAGAAAGTGTTGTAGTTGCATGATAACATAAAATTATCTGAATGTGACAGTCGCAGAAAGAGGATTAATCTATCAACGGATTTATTTTCATTACAATTTTTTTTACGTTTGTCATATCATGTAACTACACTTTCTCTACAAAACGCGTAATAGCCAGGAGTCGTACGACTTTCTAGACCAGCATAGATTTTTGTAAACAATATTTCTTTTAAAAAATACTGCCAAGAAAACAAAACTATGAGATATTTTGTTGGAGACGTATTCTAATAGATATTTATCACAGGTTAGAGATCAGTTACCAAAGTCTGCCATTACGAGAGTGTGTATAGCAGATATTCATCTGCGAACCAGTAGAATCACTCTTGCTAATATTTGCCAGGCGAGTGGTTTTAGCCCTCACGCTAGGAAGCAAAGCTTCACAGGGAGACGAGTAAGCCGAACTGGCGGCGGAATTGTTTTAGCAGGAAGCAGCTATAGGCACAGTGGTACAGGATCGGATTGTTTTCATCAGTCATTCAGATGGGCTGTCCATGCATTGTTCATCGTTCAAGAGGTTTATTAGATGATGAATCGAAGCGGCGCTATATCATAAGAAGGGTGTTGAAAGTACCTTAAGCGAAAGAGGTATAAGGTCCTCTATTTCTATCGTTCGAAAGTTAGTGCTCGGACCCTAATAAAATGTTTACCTTAAGGTAGTACTATGACAAAACATCTAAAACGCTTCCACCAATGGTGGTGCAGGAACAAGTACGAAAGGAAAATTTTAGAACGTTAACGAGCCTAACATTTTAAATATTTTTGGAGTTATTATTTTTTGACGTAGTATAGAAGTACATTGGGTCAACAGGGTAATTTTTTGCTTGACGTTGTTCTACTTTCTCGTTATTTACAGGTCATAGTCGCAATATACTCATATCGCTCCAAACCTGTGTTGCTAAAATGTTTCTGAGCCGCATTTGATCGAATTGAGAGAAGTTTGCAAAATTAAATTTTTTCAACAGCAATTAATGGGAGAAGTGTACGTATAAGTATAGATATTAATGTGTGGCGACTACTGGGGCAACCTACCAGGTTCCTCTTTTCCTCTATTCAGTTATCATCGAATTATCGAAAAAGGATGAAATTCAGTCGTCTAGAAAAATTGGGTGGCTATAAACAGATAAATTGAAAACACAAGTGGATAAAGGTGTCATGTAACATTTCTTAAAAAATTACTTTTTTGCATTAAACTAACCTTAATGATTCTTTCATTCTGTGATTACTTTGTTGCAAAACAAAATAATAACAAAATAATTGAACTAAAAATGTTTAAGATGCCAATAAAGTAAAAAGTCACGAACAAGATTTTTAAAGTCAATTTTATCCATACAATGATTTTTTTATATGACACCTTTATCTACTTTGTATTCAATTCATTGCGTGATCAAAAAGCGCGTATGCCCAAATACGCTATCTGGCTATCAAAATATAGCACGGAGAGTTTCTGTAAAAATGGTCATATTTATTATCAGCAATTCAGACCGACTGACTCACTTACGTGGTCAGCACATCCCAGTATGCATTATACAGGGTGTTTCAGTTTATTGTTGCATAACTTTAAGATTCGACAGAAGTTTTAAAATTAATGCATAAAGTCCATATAAACATGGGTCGAAAAATGCGTGGCTTCTGAAATACAGGGTGTTTAAATTTACCTTCTAAAATAGTTTTTTTTTAAAATTTCGAACAATATTTGATGTATAACAGTGAAAATTGGTATGCAAGGGTTTTTTGGTACGACAAAACGAACCATGGGCATAGTTTTACTGTAGACGCTGGACGGCGCTTTCTACTGTACCTGTAGTGTATTAAAATCACCAAAAAATTTTTCTTAGTGCAATTTTTTGCTTTTAGAATAAAAAAACTGATTCTTCGCACTTTTCAGCATAAAAAAGCTCCCTTGTGAATTTTCGTTATAGTTGGCCGTTTTTGAGATATTTCGATTTTTAAGGTTCGATGCATTTTTAATTATTTATGATAAAATAACGTTAAAAAGTCAGTATCTCGATAATTTTTAGAAGTAGGCTGTGTCTGCAAATATTTTTGAAATTGAAAGCAGAATAAGGTTAAACGTCAATTAGTTGACAGTTAGTTTTGTTGTCTGTTGAAACGTGAAACGTTTTTTTGCAATTGTGAATGCACGAAATTTAGTTTCTTTTACCTGTTTTTTTTTTTGTAAGTTTTATAAAAATGCCATTTTTATTCTCCAATCAAGAGTTAGGGGATATTCATTTTGTGTATGGCTTTGTAAATGGAAACGCAGCAGAAGCAGCCAGAGAATACGCACGAAGATTTCCAAACAGACGACATCCAACTCGCTCAGTATTTGTAAGAGTGCATCGCCAAATAATTGAAAATGGTTTTGGAAATCTGCAAAGGGATCAAAACATAAATGTTCGTCAGCGCAGATTTACCCGTATAATTCTGCGTGAGTTTGATAGAGATCCGACCACAAGTGTTAGGAGAGTTTCTGGTGCCTTGGGAATTTCTGCAAGCCATGTTCACCGTGTTGTTAGAAATGACCATAGACGTCCTTACCATTTGCAACCTGTGCATCGACTACAGCCAGGGGACGGAGAACGAAGAATCACACTTTGTCAGTGTATTCTTGATAGAACTGATAATAATAGGGAGTTTTTGAGTAACGTTTTATGGACCGATGAGTCATGCTTCACTAGACGTGGAGTGGTAAATTTTCATAATCAACATATTTGGTCGCATGAAAATCCGCATGCAGTTCGGGAAAGAAATTTTCAGCATGAATTTAGTGTGACCGTGGGGATTGGTATCTACCGTAATCGACTATTTGGACCCTACCTTTTGCCTGCAAGGTTAAATGCTGCGACTTTCTTGGATTTTTTAAAGGCTGAACATGCAAATATGTGGGATGATGTTATGTTAGATTTAAGAAGATTGGCCTGGTTCCAGCTTGATGGTTGTCCAGCTCATTATTCGAGAATAGTTAGAAACTGGCTGGACGAAAATTATGCAGAAAGATGGATCGGCCGTGGAGGACCAGTCGCCTGGCCTCCACGATCCCCTGACCTAAATCCATTAGTTTTTTTTGTGTGGGGATTTCTAAAAGAAGAAGTGTACCAGACTCCCGTAACCACAAGAGATATGCTAATAGACAGAATCAGGAATGCATGTGATGAAATAAGGCCTTATTTGAATAATGCTATACCACGTTCGATCATGCGTAGATGTGAATGTATATTGAACAATTGGGTTTACATTTCGAGTAACTACTTTAGATTTTGTATGTTTGTCCCAACTATCCAATAGCATTTTAGTTGTAAATAATTAATTTAATTTGTTAAAAGTAATATTGGAAAATTAAACAAATTAATATTCTGTTTTTTGTGTTTATTTGGAGTTAGGAATTATTGCTGTGTTTAAAAACACAATCTAAACGATCATCTTAATTACTTGTAATGCCCAAATCGAAAATGTGAAAAAAAATTTTATTTTCCCATAAATAATTAAAAATGCATCGCACCTTAAAAATCGAAATATCTCAAAAACGGCTAACTGTAACGAAAACTCACAAGAGAGCTTTTTAATACAGAAAGGTGCGAAGAATCAGTTTTTTTGTTCAAAAAGCAAAAAATTGCATTAAGAAAAATTTTTCGATCATTTTAATTCACTACAGGTACAGTAGAGAGCGCCCTCTAGCGGCTACAGTAAAACTATGTCCATGGTTCGTTTTGTCGTACCAAAAAACTTTTGTATTCCAATTTTCCCTGTTATACATCAAATATTGTTCGAAATATTAAAAAAAAACTATTTTAAAAAGTAAATTTAAACGCATTTTTCGACCCATGTTTATATAGACTTTATGCATTAATTTTAAAAGTTCTATCGAACCTTAAAGTCATGCAACAATAAACTGAAACACCCTGTATATAGTCTTGTTGATGTATTGTGCCCCATGCATGATACAAATCTTCACTTCCGCCGGAAGCGAGTCGATCCTTTTATTAAATTATTCACCTATTTCCAACAAGAAAGCTCTGACTATCAGAGGCTGTTGTATCTGCCCTTGTATCTCTTGATACTTCTTCATATCGTACTCCATTTTTTGAGGAAAAAATGAGAAAAATCTCTTGACATGTGAAAAATTGTTAAAATAAGACCAAATCAACTGTGATAGTTGATCAGAAATCTTGTTCTGTTGTTATGAGCATGTTTTTGACTCTCCTTGGCTGTTTTTTTCTGTATGAAACATTAGATCCTATTAAAGAAATGGTTCCGAGTTGACACAACTGCATTTCCTTCATGGTCTTGGCAACGGTAATTTTGCGAAGGTCCGGCGGATGTACGAACAAAGATATCTTGGCCGTGTAGAGCCAGGAAGAAAAACATTTATAAACATTCCGGATGAATCTGTAAGTTTTAAACGTAATATCTCCGACGTAAGAACTCGAAAACTTGATTACCTTAGTTGAGGAGGCTGTCCTACATGCTGTCAAAGAGAATTCAGCAAGCAAATCGCGAAATATTAGTAGGGAATTAAATATTTGCTATAAAATGGCATTGGATATTTTGAAAGAGCCTTTCTTGTATTCTTACCATGTACGAAGAGTACAGGCACTTCTTACAAAGGATTCTGAACTCTTCTTCGGTATAGGTGCCTATTTGCCAGCGCGCCTTATCTGACTAGTAGAGTAGTTTTCTATAGAATGGTACGCCCTTTGTGGATACCTTTTCCACTTCAGCTTTTTAGCTCATAAGTATTTAAATGTAGGTTGCCAAAGCCGTTGGATAGGTTGTGGAGAACCACAATTCTAGCCACCTAGATAGCCTGACTTGAACAGATTTTGATTTGTGGGGGTAACTAAAATAATTAGTCTATGCTACACAAATCGAGACTTTAGAACAACTAAGGAATAGAATTATTGACCGATGTGAAACCATACGTCAGAGAGCAGGAGCCTGCACAGACTGGGCGGTTCACATTGAACATTTTTGGATATGTAATGAACTGTTCTTACTTTTTTCTTCTAAATGGAGTAGGATACGAAGAGATAACAACAGACAAATTAGCTGCTCAATCAAAAACAAAAATTTATTTTTGTAAAAGTCAGTAGCCTACATCGCTTTCTCAATATATTATCGGTGAGACATGCCCGACACTCCACTGGAACTCCGAATTATCTTCTACTTGGCGTTAACTTAGCGCTTTATTGCAGCAATACTGCAAAAACCCTAAAAATCTGAACAAAAACGATTAAAAAAAACTTTAACACACCGTGTGTTAAAACCCATAGCTTTTAGGACACATGTTTATATGAACCTTTCTACTTAAACTTGGTTGAGGAATCCGCCCTTGTAATTACGGCCGATTAGTAACACCTGGTATATGTCATTTTTGAGGTAATTGGTAAATTGGTATTTTACTATTCTGAAGTTTTTATCAGAAGCTTCGAAAAAATGCATCGCTGCTGAATTTTCGGCTTGTTTTGTTATTTAATAGACTCTGTATATTATAGATCTAGATTTACTAATCGTAACGGTTTAGCCGCTATTCTTCGCATACACTTAACTGGCCCAACTTGTAAATCATATGCTCCTAAACGTTATCATATCGGCCACCATTCATCGAAGATGTCAATTGAATGTTATACCGAGACGTTACGAATGAAACTGGGCAGCAGAACAAAAAATAATCCACGACTCTTTTGAACACTGCGTTGTACCCGACGAGTGATTAAACTGAAGAAAAAAAAGTTAAACCGCGTTCCAACTATAAACATGCTCTGTATACTCAATTTTCACATTCCGCCCGCGGAGCGCGCTTTTCACTTTTTAGTGAAAATCTATATTGGGTCGCATTTTAAAAGCGAGTCATTCCCACTGCCGCCAACATAAAAGCACATATTCACGATAATTAGTTAGGATTTTTGACGATAGTTTAGTAGGTCAGCAAAGTATTTCGCGGACTTAGGAAAACATAATTTTGAATGCGACACCATTTTCTTTCATCCACCTAAATCGTAACGATTTTAGTTATGACGTATGTTGTTTAAAGCTGGAAAAGTTGGCCAAATTCTGCAGTTTTCGAAGCTTAGCACGATACCTGCGTCAAAACATGTGACTCAGAATTCAAAAATACATAACGTCCACGTGACCTGTCGCCATTTGACATTATAAAAGCAAAGCCGAAGCTTTGGAATCACCATTCTAATTGCGATAGACCATCAATACATCCGATATGATGGCCTTGAGCTTTTTTGATCAATTCAACTTCACATTAGGATCAAAGTGCTCTCCGTAGTGGTCGATGCTGGTGGACAGCTCTTATTTCGATAGACCTTGGTCGGATGGAGGAAAGCATCTGTTTACACTTTATCTTTAATTCTAGTTCTGTTTCGTCAATTTTTACAGTTGGTTACTAGATTGTAAGAAATTAAGCGGTACGAAAAAAAATACTAAAATGAAGCTCAGCCTCTCAGGGGCACTGTGTCACGTACGTTGACTGTGTATTTCGCATCTAACAGAATTAGTTTATTAGACATTTCCAATTTATAAAATGAACAAGTCATCTGACGTTAGTCTTGTAAATTTACGAGTGGTTGAAAGAATAAATTGAAATGTTTATTATTTTTAACGTTAATCTATAGATCGAACAAATTTTTACATATTCTTGAAATACTTACCTAAAGTGAATTAATGACATAAGATGAAAACCATTTTCAACTGTACAATCACGTTAGAAGTTACTGTAGGGATGTAAAAAAATGATCACTCCTGAACCATTTTCCGTAATAACATGACACCAAAAGCCAGACAAATATATATTCATTGATGTTTAACTGTTCATCCAATTTCCCCCTTGGGTGATTCTCATTTTCTTGATGAACTTCCATGCCCACTCATCATCAGAAGAACCTGAGCTCTATCCATTCAACTGTTGGGCATACTGGCTCGAATTAACTTATGTAGTTGTTGCCTGTACCAAAATACAAATTCATTTTACCAATAGGAGTATCGAAAATATATCACCACTTTTTGAGTCGAATTAGTCACCCCCAAGGACAAACATTTTGAATGCTGTTGTGTTTACTAAAATCATCTTATAAGAATTTTGATCGACAATTCTCAACAGTTACAACGTCATCTGCAACAATTTTAATGATTGATAGCCGGAGGGTGCTGCTGTGCCAGTAAGTGCATTTTTTTCAAAACTGGCAAGCTAATAGTAATGATTCTATTCATATGCTTAGCACCTACTCAAGCTTTCTATAGTGTTGACTTTCTTCAAAAACGATGTTTTTTTAATATGTCACCTCCATGGTTATTATGCACATGGACATCATCCACGAAGGTGGAATATTGATCACACATATTCCTAGAACTTGAACTAGACCCTTGTACAGTTCTGCCAACTTGTCATGTCCATACCTGTTACGCCTATAAAAGCATCCAACACCGGCTTTTTCAACCTCAGCGTTCAACTTTCATTCTGTAATGGTCACCGATAGTCAGTTAAGTATTTTCTAAATAATTATCGAATCTAAAGTAAATATAGCTTGTCTTATATTTGGAAACCTTCGGGAGAAATGGTTCTCTTGACAGTATGCTAACCTATTTTTGAAAAGGTTTAACTCCTTGACGAGAATCGTCCACTTACAGAGATCAGTGTTCAACCAAGATCCCAGGTGGGAGGAAATTATTTTCATAACATCGGGACACAGTTAAACTTAGGATGCTCTTTAAAAGGAAAATATATGTAAATAAGACATCACAAAGTGCCAGCTATTATTAGAATGAACCATCGATGCTTACATATTTTATTATTCTGCGTGTGCAAGGTAACTTTCAGTGAAAATAGAACTCGGTGCAGATAGAAAAAGCGCTTGATGCCAAAGTAGAACTAACGAATGGAAATTCAGCGAGCTTACCCACTTCAGAAGTAACTCAGCAGCGGAAAAATAAACCACTTGCCTTCATAAACAGTAGATCCTCTCAGCACCTTTAATCCTTTGAGATGGCTGAAAGCTTGTAAAATGTCTTGTCTAATATTAGGTGCACTTCCGGAACAAAATATTACGAATTTAGACATATCAGAATCGAAAACGTGATCCTACAGAACCGATATGACTTAAAACAATCACAAGTATTTGTAGACTTGAAGAGGATGAAATTTTGAAATATTATCATACAGAAAAGGGGCGATTATGATGTGCCATACGTATGAGCTAAAAATGGTGAAAAATACGTTTCCGACAAATCACTAATCCTGGGACTAAGCTCGATCTCTAGATCCTTTCATTTACTAGAATTCGATATAGCGACATAAAATTCGCAATAAATCACATACCATTCATATTAAATAGTAATATGAAATCTAGAAAGAAATTAAGTATACGTCCACACTAGACAGCTCGATAGCTTAAACATGATCGGCGAATATAGGTCTTGTCCACAGTAATGTATACCAAGTAAAAGTTATTATTTTATTACATTATATATAATAGTCATTCGTGGATTGGTGTCATGAAAAGTTGCATGTTAAAAGTTTGCACTATATAAATGCCATCATATTGTGGTGTAATAGGTTAAACAGAAATGCAGCCAAACAACAAACAAACATTGATACCGATCTGTCAGGTAATGGAATGAAAAGAAAAGACAAAAGAGATGCAGTGCTACGGGTAGACCTTGAACTTCACTATCATTGAATCATCTACAAACGAAAGCAATGTTGAGGAAGTCAGCAAGCTGTGAGCTTATACAAGGTGTCTGAAAGGTTCCGGAACCTCACGATACTTTTTGAACTAATAACTGTATCATAAAAACTAAGCTATGCGATTGATAGTTTTCTCCAGCTATCTAATGGTGACCTTGAATTTGACCTTAACCATGACTCTCAAGGTCGTTTGAAAAGAGCGGAAAATTTTATATTCCTTTATGGTCTTGATCATTTTTAAATTTTGACCTTAGGAGATCACGTCAAACCCAGGTACCGTGATATAACTTGAAAACCAATAGTATAGGGAAACCACCGAGACATTATTTTCATGTTTCTTCTCCGGATATGCAATAGTGACTTTGAATCTGTACAATGATGACCTTCAAGGTTATGTGAAGGTCAACTCGATTTTTGTAGCCAGGGAATTAACAATCCTGCAACAGTGCAGTCAGTTTGTCTGGGGTTGCGTAGTTTAATGAATAATCAAGTAATAAAGGTAAACTTGTGTTTGATCTTGATGGCCAAGTCCAAGGTCAGGTTCCAAAAATGGTCAATGGTATATTAGAACATCAAATTTTTTCTTCCCTCCATTTGCGCTATCAAAAGTATAGGGTCCCTAAGAAAAAAAGTTGACCTTCCAATGATCAGAACCAAGGTAACCATTAGATAACCTCGCTCTCAAGTTACATCACCGTACCTGGGCTTGTTACCTTGACCCTGACCTCCTAAGGTCCAGACCAAATTTCAACGTAAAAGTTCCCGTCATTTACAAGGTCAAAATTGGTGATTCCATTAACAAAATCGAGTATACCTTCAAATGACCTTAAAGTCATGGTCAAATCCAAGGTTACCAGTTACTGGGGAAATCTATCAACCGCAAGGCTTAATTATTTCTTCCATTATTATTTCAGTATAAAAAAAGGAATTTCCAACTGATAAGGCTGAAAATTTGTTCACTTGTTATTTACTGTAAGATAAATACATTCACCAACTTTTATTAAAATAAAACAATTTAAACTGGGTATTCGGATTTATATGTCACTTAGTATATTACCTAGCATAGGCTAATTTATTAAGCAACTAGGAAAGCACTTAAACACGTGCAAAAGTAAGACTATTTCCTGCTTCTGGATTTCGTTCTATGCGTTAGGTAACTTTAAGGAGCTAGTGTTTACAGCGTGTCCAAGATAAGGATCCTCTGTATGGGGATTTCAGTACCTGTGGGAGATACAGTTTAGGTTGATCAAGGAAAAAGTTGCGTTATTTTTGCATTGGGATGACTTTTTGAATACCACATGATCCGGTCTTTAAATTTTGTGTCCGACTTGCGATCAATTTTACTGATGTGCTTTGGGTTCACTGGTCTATTGTAAGAGCGGCATCCGATATGCTCTTTCACTGTGCAAGTAACTGGTTCATACATCCTAATAATTATATTCTCAATGAAAAGCACGATTGCTGCGGCATGCCTGCATGCCTTCCTCATACCTTCCTCACAATGACATGAAACAACTTCTCCATCCTTGCGACGTACAATCTACGGAAAAAGCAACTATTCCTACAGCCTCTGTGAATGAATAACCTGTGAATGCATCACCACAATAAATGACACACCATGCTTATATGACCACTAAATGCTACCACACGTCTAGGAATCAGCTGTTTACTATCATTCCAGCAACCCTTACTAGCTCCAAGTACGTAAAGAAAATGAAATTAATTAATCCATAATTTACCGTTCCCAAGGTCAATATATCGTTCCCAAATGCCATCACAAACACTTACTTCAATCAACCAAAAATAACTCGATTATAAGCTCCAGGCTGCTATGTCCAAAGAACAAAGGGAAAGGGATATGGATCTATCCCTAAATTTGGGATTTTTTTCGCATATCGCAGATTGTACATAATGCCATTGAGTCCTAACAAATAATGTTTCCACTACAAATAAATAATAATTCGAATCACTTCAACTCAAAGAATGTTGAAAATCCGCACAAAATAACATCAAAAAAGCTTTAAATACACAAAATAAAAGACGGAGACGCCAACACGAAGACGATGGACGAGGTGTCTAAAACGCGCTACATAGAAGAAAAACGGTATATATTGAAATATGGCTATGGAAAGCGAAGTAATGGGGGTCGCCTATTTGTGATGATTAAAGATTTTGTAGAAGGGTCTTGGCAGTTTATATTGAAAAATGAAAGGCCTGCACGTTCAGGGTAAGCATATCTGTATGAACGAAGTCTGTACCATAAAAAAAGAACATAAAAATGGAGCATTCTGCGGTAGAACGGTAGCTGGAGGCTCAAAACTGTAGATTCACTATAAAAACAGTAAGTCTGGCACTCCTGCACCGAGCACAACTGAAGTATGACGTCACGTGGACATGGCCTATGAAGTAGTGTCTACGGGATCCTGGGTATAAAAATTCAACTATTAGTTGGGTATGTAAAGAGTGGGCCATCAGTTGGTTTTCTTTAAGTTGGTATTGTTTTCACAGTTAGTAACACTTCCATGCTCAACATATTGACAGATATATTGTGTCAAACTTCCGCTGTGAGCAATGGATCGTTTTGATCTTGAACAAAGATGGGAAAAATTGAAAAACTATTTTCAAAGTGAACGCTGTATTGCAGAAGTTTTGCGAAAATTGAGAAGACTATTTGGTCGGAATGAAGCTCCGTCCGCAACTGGTATACGAAAATTCGTGAAACTGGCCTGCTTGTGGATAGCAGAAGGTATGAGCGTGTACGACCCGTTCCTACGGCCGAAAACATTGCTGTTGTTGCCCAGAGTGTGCGTGAAAACGCAAGTATGTCAACTCGTCACAGCACAATAAGTGTGGGCATCAGTCGCGCTTCTGTGCGGAGAATATTGCATAACGACCTGGGATTATTTCCTGACAAGGTGGAACTTATGCAAGAGTTGAAACAAAATGACCATCCGCTTCGACATCGTTTCTCTGTGTGGACTCTAAGTCAATTGGAAACGGACGTCAATTTTGGTCGCCAAATCATCTTTTGGACGAAGCCCATTTTCATCTGGGAGGTTACGTTAACAAGCAGAACTGTAGGATTTGGGGTTCTAAAAATCCACACGTCGGTATTAAAAAACTAATGCATCCGAAAAAAGTAACTCTTTGGTGTGGCTTTTGGGGTGGTGGGATTATTGGTACCTACTTTTTTCAAGATGAAGATTGTAACAGCGTGACGGTGGACGGGGAACGCTACAGAGACATGTTGAGGAGTGTTTTGTGGCCATCATGGCACTTGCACAATCTGTGGTTTTAGCAGCATGGCGCAATATGCCACATCAGCCGCGAAACAATCGATCTTATAGACGCTAAGTTCGGTCGTCGCGTTATCAGCCATTTTGGAGAACTTCTTTGGCCAGCCCGCAGCTGTGATTACTTCCTATGGGGTACTGTTAAGGACCGCTGTTACACTAACGATCCTGAAACAATTGATGTTCTTAAGGAAAATATCCGTCGAGCTATTGATGAAATAGACCCACAAACTATCGAAAATGTGCTTCAAAATTGGGTTAAGAGAATGGACAGGCCAGTCGCGGCAGCCATTTAACTAAAAATGTTTTTCATAAATAACCAGAAGGTGTATTCTTTTGTATAAAGTATCGAGTGTTACATATTATTGAAGAGTGTAGTTTTCATATCAATTAAAAAAAGAAACCATCGGATGGCCCACCCTTTATATTCAAGGAACTTCTATGAAGTTCATAATTATATGATTAGACTTGATATTATGATATAATTCTTGTATAGAGCACAATGTCCAATTTATCTTTTGCGCATTGTTGCTAGAGAATTACTAATTTATTATGCATATTTCCTTAAACTGTTAGAACTTCGATGTAACAAAGTGTGTAGTTGTTTAATTAGTCCCAACTAACTAGAAACTAATTAACAGAGTAAAAGTAGCAAGACCTTGATAACGTATATGGAATGCCTTTGTTAGAGGAGAAAATGGAAATTAAGTTGAAGAAACGTCAGACTTGTCAGCTAATTAAAAACCTCGTCTGATTTCCCGAAGCTTCCGAAGGCAATATTTGATGATTTTGATCACTGAGTTTCTGTACAGAAATAAAAACAGTTCATGCACGTTTCTTTAATACTAACTGTATAATAGCTCAAACCTTCAAACGATTACACAAAAATTGTTGGTCTTAAAATGCGGGTCGATATTAAACATGCATTTTCAGTTCAACTTAAAACATCGTATTTCTGGTTGTATTACATATTTATGAGTCACCAATTGTATGGTTGCTAAACACCATAATTTATAATTCTGCTTGCTCGTTGAGCGAATAGGACCCTAGAACGCGTAAAACGAAACTCATAAAACTTACGTCGTGAAACACCTAATTTGTTATTCCGTTTTTATTTTGTATTGAGATTTATATGAAGCTTGTCGGATTTTATGAGGCCCCATTTTATAATATAATAATAAACGCACAAGATTCTTGCTGATAAACTCGAGCGCGGATTCATTTTCTTCAACACAATTCGTTTGTGAATTGTCTTTGTTTTTACGGTGATTCGATCATCGAGTAATGAATGAAAGTTTTCTTAAATTACCTTGACGTTCAGTTTATTACACACTAAACCATCTTCAGCAAAATGGTCGTCAGAAACACCATAACAACAAATAAATTTACTAATTGCTTGACCAAACAGGATACTCCTGAAGTTGGGGCTTTCCTTTACATGACGTGTAGTTCTTCTAAAAATGAGTAAATTTTTTGAGTATAACGTTCACTAAAGTCCTAGGATCCGAAATATGAGGTTCCCAGAAAATCTGAGATCCCAAATTCAGCTTTGCCTCCAGCAAATGGAAAAACACTATGTGCGTTAGTAATAACAAATTTCGAATAGTATTTATTCGCCGGAGCGAATCAACCGTCCCGCATGCGTTGGACAAAAAAGAAAGACCATCAGACTGACAGTGAAATGTAAACGTAGTCTTTATGGTGAAATCTATATCAGGTGGGGTCAATTGTGGCCTCGTAAAGGTGCAAATGATTCGTTGTTATAGTTTTGTCAGATCAAAGGAGAATATTGTCAGTATGAAATCCAAGCTGTTCCTAACCTCAAATCGACAAATATTTCATTCCGACATCCAGTAGGTGGCGCCATCGTCGCCCACCGAACCCATAAGCATATTGTTAAATGTCTTTCTTCAATATTTTTATTCCTTTACTATTTTAAGTGCCAAGTATCAATTATTTGGAATTTTTCACCGCAAGTACAAATACTAAGTGCGTTTACCTCAAAAAGTATTTCAAGTACCAGAAACATTAATCGTCTTCCTTATGGTTTCCAAAAAAGTAACTCAGATACCTTGTAAGTATTAGAAGTACTTGTATAAGTATTTTACAGCAGCATTTTACCGTTTGATTTCAATACAACTGTCCACAACTGCCCAAAATGTTCGTCTGAGACTGTATGCCTGTATGGTGCCTTCAGTGTTTCAGCGAAGGTGAGATATGTATTTCAAGAAAACTTCCTTTGCGACAGCCATAAATAATACTCCAATAACAGACAACAATTCATTGAAGAGCGGGGGAGGGGGTAGACATGTGTGAATGGAGTGAAACGTCATTCACATGAGGAAACTGAGAGCGCATACCTTTGTGACAATCAAAAAGCTGGGGGGGGGGGGATACTGGCGCTGAAACATCATTAAAGAAGGCAGGTGGCAGCGGCTTTATTACTGCTTCTGAGAGCAAGTGCTCTGGTGACAAGTATTTATTTTCTGTGCATTCTCCCATTTTCAATAATCCTTTTGGAGGGGGGCTCTCCCCCAGTTCGTACACGATACTTTGGCATGACATTTGACCATAAACATCATTCTGCTTAGTGTACAAAGCTATCATTTGTTCTCATTTTATCAATCCATACCCAATGTTGACGCGCCACTTATTGATGTTCATATAATATCAGCAAAAAATTATTACAAATTAAATTTCGCTAGGAATGCTGAACATTACCAAATAACGCCAATTTGCTGAATACTGTGCCCCATGAAAGTAGCCTCTGGCTAAGGATTCCATTTTAGTCGCTATTTGAATCGTCGAATCGCCACTTTATGGTAGAAAACAGACGGATCGACTTTTGTCGACTCGACCGTCGAGTCGGCGGTCGAGTCGACGCATGGTGTAAATAACTTTATATATAATGAAACACACAGATACTCGACGCGGCGCCCCGCCGCTTGAAGTCGAGTCGACATATGATTTCCCCGCGACTTTGCAGCGGCACTCGACGCAGCATCGACACATCATGCCATGTTCTGAAGTGTATCAATTCAGACGCATTTTATTTCGAAATTCACACACGTAAGCACTGAATCACGCGATGGAATATGTTGGATCACGGATTTTATAAATTCCGCTATCTTCTCAAATTAAAAGATATTTATTTTGAAACAATATCTTTTTTTTAATTTTGTATTCATTTAGATTTTAGGGATGGCACACGAAATAGACCCAGACCTCATAACAGTATTTTCTTTTCTTAATTCTTGTTCTATAGCAGTGAGAAGTTCATAAAAAGAAAACTGGGACATTCTTGTGAAATTGAATAATTTTTCTTCGTCCTGTTTTAGCTGTGGCCACAATATAGTAAAAAAGCCTTTCTCTTTGCGCTGTGAAATAATTGGATGAATCCAGAGACGCCTCCCTTTTTTTTTCTTCATTCGTCTCCGGTAAAACAAGTACAGTAGCATTACATATTCATCATCTAGGTCTAGGTCCATTGCTTTTTTGATTGAACACTACTAGCAAACCTGCTCTCGTTGCCAGGGACCGTGGGCCGCGTCGAGCTTACCGCGGATACGACACGCGACTGCCTCCTCGACGAAAGTGGTCGCCCCGTTTGAACAATTTTTTCGACCGTCGACTCGATGGTCGAGTCGACGAAAGTCGCTCCGTCTGTTTTCTACCTTAGAGTGTTTGAAGTACTTCGTGGATATTTAAAACAATGTTTACACATTTGTGAAGTATTTGAAATGTTTTTTGTTTTCAAGTATCAATTGCAAATACTTTATGAAGAGTATTTTGAATATCAAGTATAAATACCACAGAAAATAAAGTATTTGGAGTAAAGAATTTCAAATAAAAAAAGTATTAGGAATACAATTTTAAAGTAAGTTACTTGAAGTGTTGATGGCTCCAATCATAAGTAATTGTTCCTGAAAATAAAATTTCCAAGACCAACCACAACAAGTGAAAACAAACAGAAAAGCATTCCTGCCTGAATGTGTTGAATACCTCGCCGCGATACATTTTGCTATCTAGACCGTATTCTAGGCGAAAAGAGGGTGAGACACCGGGGTGTCAATGGCTGTCATATATTTTCTCGTCGGCTGCGCGTGCTTCCGCGTCTGTATTCATGGATCTAAACGGAAGAAAAATTACACTAGGGGCCAAGTATTCGGACTTGACAGATGACATTGAGGATTTCACAGGTAATGGCCGCTATTTATCCCCGTTTGATATACGTTATCACAGTCGGTGTGGTAAAAGCGTCTCCGGGGGAATGTAGTGCACAATGAAGAAACAACTTCCATCTACAAGAAGTTTACCAAAGTGATGTCAAGTCATAAATGTGGGAAGGCTCCTACGTCATCTGGCCAGCATATAGGTGCATTTGTAATTCACTTGGTAATGTAATACCTTGCTCGGTAATGGAATGTAGATTGACTGATAAAACAGATTCACTCCGGACTACTATGAACTTTATTTTTAGAACACCTAAATTATTACAAACCCATGAAATGATACTTGAAGACAGCGAACTATGTAAGTTCTAACTATGTTTATTGTGATACATTTGTCATTCCATGAAAGGCTAACGTTACGTGATAGCCCATTTATTGTAAAAAATATATATTTTGCCAATTTTGAGCACCTTTTGGTAACCAAATAAAGTAAACAAACAATGACAAGTGACAACACTCTTATTGCCAAGGTTTTGAGCACGGAAGAAAAGTTCACAAATACAAACATAGTACTACAAGGTACACTCAGTAACAATTTACGAACGCAGCCCTGAATCTAACAAGAAAGGGTCACTAAGACCGTCCAACGTGCTCTAGTTCATGAGTCCATTCAATGAAGGATACCAATGCGGATAAAAAAATTCTAAAGTACTGGTGCTTTGATGATGGTGTTTGGGGTTGTTGAAATTCATGATTCCTTATGCAAGTTATATAAATTATGAACCCAGTTTCTTGGAATCCTCAATTGATGACATTCTTTTATACACGACTTTGGATGGTAATCATCATAAGAACATTTAAAACATCAAACGCATATCATGCAAGCTCTTGAAATGATTTTGTTTGTTGGTGGAATACAGAATGTATAAATAACATCGGAATGCGATGTTGTTTGCCTTTGATCTCCTAACATATTTTTAACACAACGACAAAAGCATACTTCACATAGCTGACAGTATATCTTCTAAGGATCGGTGTACAGTAGAAGCAGTTTCTCCACTCTTCTTGGAAAATTCACCGCAATTGTTTTCACAATTGGTGCAGTATGTGTGACTCGTGGCAAAACGAATCGCAAAATGGACGATATTTTGAATATGAAGAGTTTTGTATCTCGCTAACTCTCATGAAACAATAATGTCATGCTAAGAACCTGCTCTATGCATAGCGTCTCATCTTGTCTTGAATGCTTTTTATGGCGATAAACATCCCAAGTTGCATGAAGAAGTATAACAAGTTCGTATGTAAGTTATAATTCCAAAATAATCTATAACTTAAAGCAGAAATATGTATTTTGACAAAGCACAAATGATAAGAAAATTAAATAAGAAGTATCATCTGACCAAGCGTAAACACGACAAGGTGTTTTGAAACTCCAGTATTTGTAATCTTCTACAACTGACAGTGGTATTTTTAATAGTATAATGTGTCCTAAGACACAATGTACGCAATGCTGTTAAGGCGCGAATTGGCAGGCTAAAACTTACTCACAGGACATTTTTGTGCAACATTAACATTATGATCTTCAAGATCAAGGTGGATCGATGTTGTTTATCATCATTGAAATGACAACCTTTCAATCAGCTGGTGCACTAGGTATTCACCAAGACTTTTAGCATAGGTTAAACTAATTGTAAGAATATTTGATATCAGTTTCTGCGATCATGACCAGCTGTCATACAATATTGTTTCATGCTTGTTTCAAATCATCAGTACGGTATGGGTCTTGTCTTGAACACAGAAAGCCCAAAGCAAACAATCGTATATGGTCTACTGTCTACGTATTGCGCAGAGGTGACAACCGCCGCTTAGAAATAGTTCGCCAAAGCTTGCTACACCTGCGACGTCAAAAATGCAGGAGAAAGACCCCTACGCCTAAATGACAGTTCCTCTTCAAGATCACTCAGTGATCATGGCGATGGTGAATTCATAGTATTGCCCTTTCAACGATGGTGACCGACATATATCGGTTGGTAGAGCGGTACTCTAGTTCAGTGTTGGATTTACTAAAACGTATGCCGCATCAAAACGCTGGCAATTGTAAAACGCTACTTTAGCAGTTTAACAGACCCTCCTTCTGACTTTTATTGATATGGGCTTGTTTTTATGGTACACATACTAGAAAATCTACTATCTCTCCAGATACACGAAATTACATCAAAACAGATAGCATAAAAGATTTACAGGTTATTTTTGACAACATATCTACATTAACAGGCCATATTTATGGGGTTTTGCGAGTTAAAGCCTTTTTACGACATTTTGGCAATATCAATCTCATCAATCTCACCCGACTTGGAACAGTTGTGGATAAAACTCAAAATTAGTAATAAATCGGTTTGTTTGGGCACATTATATCGTCCTCCTAATTCCAATGTCAATAACTTTTTCAACGAGCTTGAAAATGCGATTACCTTTGTCAAGTCAGAATTTGATGAAACACTTTTCGGTGGCGATCTTAATATTGACCTTAATAAAGCCAGCAATATAGCTGCTCAACTTGTTGAATTTTTAGATGAATGTGAGCTGTCTCAGATTATAGATTCATGCACTCGTCCAGCCAGTGGTAGTATACTAGATTTAATTATTACTTCAAACGTTAACATTGTTGCTTCTCATTCTGTTAATAACATGGATGACATTTCCGATTATTCTTTAGTTGATTGTAATACGATTTTCGTTGCTGATAGGTTCGTTCCTATTTTTAGAACATACCGGGACTGGTCTAAATTTGATTACGATGATTTTATTAATGACCTACTGCAGATAAACTGGCAAGCAATTTATCATATACAAAATATTGATGACATTATTTCATTTTGGGATATTAATATCTCTAACGCCTTTGATTGGCATGCTCCGTATAAAGCTGCTAGAATCACTAAGAGACCAGCTCCCTGGTAGACTGAAAACTTAAAATTCATGAAACAGCTTAAGAAAAAAGCTTTTTTAAGGTATAAGACGTGTAAGACTCAGGAGACGCTGCAATATTATAAGAATTTAAGAAATTTGCTCAACTTCCCAATACAGTCTGAAAAGAAAGCATTTTTACAGTCAAAATCAAAATTATCTTCTAAGGAATTTTGGAAAGCTATGGACTATCTCAATATCCGAAACAGTCCCTCTGACATTAATGGTCTGCAGTACGACCCAGATGAACTTAACAACTTTTTCATTGATGGCGCTCCTTCCAGTGATATCTCATCTGGCGTTGATACAAGCCAATATGATTGTATCTGATCGTAATATTAACAATAAATTTTCATTTCGTTTGGTGAGTACTGAAGATATTGAGCGCGTATTAATGTTAATAAAATCTGATTCATCTGGTACTGACAAGATTGACCTCAAGATGATTCAACTAGTTTTTCCTTATCTAAGTAACTTAATTACTTATATTGTCAATTTTTGCCTTGCTAACAACACTTCCCGTCCAGCTGGAAATACACTAAAGTTATCCCTGTCCCAAAGATTGTTAATCAAAAATAATTTTATCATTTTCGCTCTATAAGTATTCTACCTACCTTTTCGAAAATATTGGCAAAAATCGTAGCTTTCCAACTAAACGCATTTACCTGTATTACAAGCTATATGGCTGTAGATTTCTTTGATAGCTACCTGTCAGGCAGATCCCAGTGCACAGAATTTAATGGGCACATCTCTCAGTTTCGTAGTATTACCAGAGGTATGCCACAGGGTAGTATTTTAGGACCTTTGTTGTTTTCACTGTATACGTCAGATTTGAAAAGTCAGTTCGAATTTTGCAGGACACATCAATATGCAGACGATACACAATTGTATTACTCTTTTAAACTTGATGATGCTTATGTTGCCTGCATGCGTATCAATTCTGATCTTGAGTATTTATCTAGATATGTAAGAGCCCACAGCTTCGTATTAAATGAAAATAAAACTGAATCGCTTATTTTTGGATCAAGACCATGTGAGGTGACTGACAACCAGAATTTTAGAATCTGCATTAATAACACTGTATTACAAGCAAGCAACCAATGTAAAAATCTCTGACTATATATGGATAATACTGTTAAATTTTTTCCCACGTTAAGCATCTCTTACAAAAAGCTTATGCTAAATTAAGGACTTTTTATCTTCACAAGAATGCTCTCTCTGAAGTCAGGCTGAATCTATGCGATTCGTCGATATTGCCTTGCTTGTCGTATGCGGATATTGTATACTGGCCTGCTCTTACTACTAGAGACAAACGTTCTATTCAAAAAAATCAGAACTCATGCATTAAATTTTTGTACGGTTTGAAAAAATATGACCTCTTCAGTGACGAATTTCGAGCCTCTGGCTGGTTCAACATGGATGAGCGCTTTTTGATACATCTTGCTTGCTTAACTTACAATATTAACAAAACCCAGCTACCACTTTACCTCTATACCAAACTTGTTAAGAGATCTTCATGATAGGGAAACTCGTTCTTGTAATCTCTATGATGTTCCGTTACATAGTACTGAACAGTTAAAAAAGTCATTTACTTATGTTGCATCTACAATATACACCCATCATTTTTCTCTAATTGTTAGTTTAGTAATATTTCCGGGGGTTGCAGTAAAGAGCAACTATGTTGAATGCCGCCTCCCTCATCAAATGAGTTTTTTTCCTTGTTATTCTTTTAACTAAAAAAAAATATTATTATTATTATTATTATTATAATTATCACTGCTCCAACTGTTTCACCACACAGGAAATAGCGACATGCGGTATTCCGAAATTTGAACTTTTTGTAAGCACTATGGTGATACACTGTTTCGTTACATTACCAAACAAGCCTTTCTTTGGTCTCTAAACATTTTTAGTCATTTTATTCCTATGGCACGTCTCCCTGCCCATTCATTTTCCACAGAATATCTTTCAGTAGTTTTCACTGGCATGCCTGCCAACGACCTTAAACCAACCCTTCCATAGTAAGAGAACAGCTCCGACCGGATTATTTTGCAAAATGTATATTTCAGTGGATATTTTGCCTACAAGAAGTACTCGCTTGTTGTTAATACTTCTCTATGAACGAGAAACCCCTTATCACCTGTCTTTATTGGAGCATCTAAAAGACCAATATTTTTATAGCAATATTTGGCTATAACCATTGTGGGAATTCAACAGCTATGACCCCCAGATCCAATTTACCATTGAAAAAGAAGATGAGAACTTGTCAGTCCCCTTTCTTGACACAAGACTCATCCACACCAACAGTAATAGTTTATTCGTAGACTGGTACCAGAAACCCATGGCCTCAGGCCGGTTCCTCAATTTTAGATCATACCATAAACTAAGGATTAAAATCAACTTGGTGAAGCAGATGAAAACAAGGGTAATCAGCATCTCAGATAATACTTTCCATCCTTCAAATTTACGGAAGCTTTCAAAACTGTTCATTAACAATGGTTATCCGAAGTGTCTGATTAACAAGATCTTGTTCAGCTCTCCTCCCAGTATTTTACCAAACTCTAATAATCCAAGCAATAGTCTCACAACTCCTAATAACAGAGCTGATATAATTCCCAACAACAACACCAATTCGAATAATACAACCGGCATCCCAAATTCCAGATCTGGTTTTGCTGTCCTACCCTATATCGAAGAACTGACCCCTAAGCTGACCAGATTATGTAGCCCGTTGAACTGTCGAATTGCTTGCAAATCTGTCCTTACTATAAACTGCATTTTTTCAAAGATGAAAGATAGAGTCTCGCTGCTTGGCTTAAACAACACCGTCTACTCTATCAATTGCAACAATTGCAACCAAATATACATAGGTCAGACCTCCAGATCTCCCAAATAAGAATTACATCACACAAAGGTGATTCTAGATTTCATCCCGAGAGATGTGCTCTGACATCTCATGTCAACACAACAGGGCAATCTATGAACTACACAAGTATCAAAGTTCTTGATAAAGAAAAAACCTATCCAAACGTTTTTTCCTGGAAATGTCCCACATATTCATGAATGACAACTGTATCAATAACAAGACAGATGTTAAGCAACTGAGCGTCATTTACACATATTTGCTAAACTGCGAAAAGTTCGAGCACTTACCTGTCTCTCCAAATTTTGACTTTTCTCAACCATAAATGGAATCTGCTTTTTGGGCTATTCCACCAAACACTCCATTCCATTCAAATTTGAATAATTGTTTTCTCATAATAAATTAATAATTGTTAATTCAATTGCCCATCTCATCAACAATATAGTTAGTTCAACTGCCTCTGGTTGGTTGACAAGTGCTTACCCGGCATATCTTTAAAATAATAATAATACTAATAATAGACGTCTTTATTTATCCACAATTACATTGTAGTATAGCCAAATGTCAGACTTACATGGCGAAGTTTAGCGTGCCGCTACTCTTACACTTAACCATATAGTCTCTAGCAGATGTTCAAAAGAATACACTATCCACAAACAGATTTGGTTCATTACATCGAAAGTAAAATTTAAAAAAAGAGAAAAAGGCATACTTTCCAAACCCAAATGCACCAAAAAGTTATTAATCTGAATTAAAGATGGAATAAAAAAGAAATGAATGATTACGTAAATTATATGTTTAGAGGGTTGAGTAATAATATTTTAACTTTTCGTCGAAAGACAGGTAATGAAAATTCTTTATATACTTTAGGAAGGTCATTATGAATAATAGCAACATTGTGAGAAAAACTGCGTTTAAAAAGTGTAGACGTATGCATTCAAATTTGAATAATTGTTTTCTCATAATAAAATAATAATTGTTAATTCAATTGCCCATCTCATCAACAATATAGTTAGTTCAACTGCCTCTGGTTGGTTGACAAGTGCTTACCCGGCATATCTTTAAAATAATAATAATACTAATAATATACGTCTTTATTTATCCACAATTACATTGTAGTATAGCCAAATGTCAGACTTACATGGCGAAGTTTAGCGTGCCGCTACTCTTACACTTAACCATATAGTCTCTAGCAGATGTTCAAAAGAATACACTATCCACAAACAGATTTGGTTCATAACATCGAAAGTAAAATTTAAAAAAAGAGAAAAAGGCATACTTTCCAAACCCAAATGCACCAAAAAATTATTAATCTGAATTAAAGATGGAATAAAAAAGAAATGAATGATTACGTAAATTATATGTTTAGAGGGTTGAGTAATAATATTTTAACTTCGTCGAAAGACAGGTAATGAAAATTCTTTATATACTTTAGGAAGGTCATTATGAATAATAGCAACATTGTGAGAAAAACTGCGTTTAAAAAGTGTAGACGTATGCAGGGGTATTCTAATATTATTTTCTCTGAGAGTTCTACAGTGAACGTCATTATTAAATGAAATTTTTTCCTTCAAGTAATAAGGTTTAGACGTGAGCAGCAATTTGTGAACAAAAACTGAATAGTGATACTTGACCATGTCATTAATTTTTAACCAGTTTAGAACGGTATATTTCGCTGATACATGATCAAATTTACGTAAGCCAAAAATGAATCGTATACAATTATTTTGAATAACTTGAATAACGTTTTTAGTGAAATTATCTAAACAAGTATAGTATACGATATTACAATAATTTAGTATAGACATATGTGAAGCATTGGTCATATTATGACCAATGCTTCACATACTTTTTTAGGCCACTTAAAATTTAGTAAATACCTGTTTGCTATAAGAGAGCGCAGCCGTAGGTAGGTTTTCTGAGATAGACTTTTAACATGTTCAATAAACAATGTGTGTATCAAGAACAACACCAAGAATTTTTGCAGAATCAGAAAATTGCAAAATTTGGTTATTTATCTGAATGTTCAAGAGTTGTGTTACATTGTATGTTTTTCTTTGTGCGCAAAATAATAACATTTTAGATTTTTGTGGATTAATAAGTAGATTGTGATCTAAAGAGTATTTAATTAATTTATTAACATCGTTTTGTAAAATTTGAGTAGTATTATTGACATTATCTGGGTTAAAATAATGAAGCAATTGCGTATCGTCTGCAAATGACTGGACATGAGAATTATCAATACTTTTGCTAAGTCGAACGTATATATGAGGAACAGAAGCGGCCCCAATACAGAGCCCTGAGGTACGCCTGAGGGAATTATTGTCACTTGAGACATTTCTTGATTGAGAGAAACTCACTGAGTTCTTTGATGAAGGTAACTGTCGAAAAATGAAAGGGATACACTGTCAAGACCTATGTAATTTAATTTAGCAAGTAATAATAATTTATGATTGATGCTGCCAAAGGCTTTCGAATAGTCTATAGAGATTAAGGCTAGTGCCATTTTCTTATCTAAGGCACTTAAAATATTGTCTTGCAGATTAAGTAGGGCAGATGTTGTACTATATTTTTTTCTAAATCCGCATTAACTGTCGAGAAGTATAAAGAATTTTTCTAGGTAAGCGGTCAAATGGAACTTTATAATTTTTTCTAAAATTTTGGATAAAATTGGTAATAAACTGATAGGTCTGAGATAATTTTTTTAGGAATTGGAATAATTAGAGCTTGTTTCCATGTGTTTGGAAAGTAGCCTTTTTCCAAACAGTCGTTAAAGATGTGGACGATGTGATGGAGAATAACTGGCAGGCAAAGCTGGATCATTGACAGGGATATACCATCAGTTTCCTTCGCATCAGATTTTAGGCTCCCTATTGCCTGTAATACGTCATTTGAACTAATCTTATTCAATGAAAAAATATATTCATAGCTTAATTTATTTTTGAAATAGTTTTCGCAAACTAGTGAATCAACAGGTTTGTAGCTATAAACAGACATAAAATAATCATTAATTTTGGTAGGGTCATTAAAACTTGACGGAAGGGTTGGTTTACTACGAAAATTTATATCAAGTTGTTTGAGAGACTTCCACAATTTTTTTTAATCATTTTCATTTGCCAAATTTTCGATATATGTCTTTTTGTCTCTCCTGATCATGTTAAGAGCACGGTTTCTAAGCGATTTGAAGTTATTATAGGCGTCCACGGTCTTATTAGTTTTATATAAAGCTTGTGCAGTATTCCTTTCATCAAGATCAGTGCGCAGTTCATTAGTTAACCAAGGTGATGGTGGCTTATTAGCTCTTACAGTTTTAAAAGGTGCATGTTTATTATAAGTTTCCACGATAACGCTTGTAATGTGCATTACCTTCTCATCAATATTAGATTTCGTAAATAATTCATCTATGCCCGATGTAGAAAGATCGATAAGAAAATCATCCTCACTGAAATGTTTAAAATCCCTGATTGTGATAAATTTTTGTTTTCTTTTATAAGATGGAATAAATGAAAAAATACGAGTTTGTGGTGCGAAATACCATTCGTGTCCATGACGGAAGAATAGCTGCATGTTTGAGGATTATTTAAAAATATTGGATCGATTAATGTTGCAGTACTATCTGTGAAACAGGTGGCTTCCGTTACGATTTGTGTGAACCCCATCAGCTCAAAACTCAGTGAGAATATATTGTTTTTAAAAAAAATTATATTCAGATCTCCCAATATCACGATGTTATGATGATATAACGAGAGGCTGGATAGAAAACCATTTAATAAATCTGCGAATTGTTGTATGTTTTTAGAGGGTGGTCGGCACAAAACACCTACTAACAGTTCACACTTACCCGCAACCATTTTAACCCAAATGCTTTCGAAAAAATCACCATAATTTGTATGAATATCTACCTTTTCAGCATGTAAATTTGATTTAACATAGATTCCAACTCCACCACCACGAGATTCTCTATCATGACGCAAGAAACAATAGTTGCTAATATAAACCATATCATCAGTAATATTTTCATTTAGCCACGTCTCTAAAACAGCGAATACATCAAAATTTTCTAGTGCTATTAAATTTACAATAGCATCAAAACTAGACATGAGGGAACGTATATTCAAGTGTCCGATAAGCATTTTACTACCAGCCATTTAGAGTATTTGAATCGTACATAATTTAGAAAAGAGATGTCTTTGTTGACAGAATTCATACACTGGATAATTTTTGTCTGTCGGAAGATGATCGGTACTGTAAGATTTTTTATACTGGTGATTTGAATACAAACAGTTGCAACATTTCGAATGTGCCTGCTTACAATAGGAAGTGTCATGGTTTTCTCCACACTGAGCACAGACTTTAGGATTTTGGCATTTTTTTCCAGAATGAATAAATCGGAAACAATTTGAGCACTGAGACACTTCATTATTTTTGTATACAGATACATTTTGAAATCCTAATAGAATTTTTCCATTATAATCTTCAAAAATCTGTTTAAATAAATTACCTGTGACCTCTGCGTAAATAATATAAATTTTTTTTGTGCAATATACTTAATAAAATTTATCTTAATATCTTATTTTTCTATGAAATCGTTCTGTCTTGTGATGTCTTCTACTATCTCTTCTTCGGTAATTCGTTCATCTGTATGGTAGCCCACGATTTTTATTTTAGGGCTAAACATCTTCGGTTCAGACACCTGGTACGATGCTGGCAATTTTTTCTGAATTTCTTCCTTTAACTGGGCATGATTACTTTCGTGGACCTTAATTTCCACACCACCGTTTCTAAAATTCTTCGCGTCGTCAATTTTGATTTGAAGTTTAGACAAGCTTAAGTTTTTGTCTAGATCTTTACGCGTCTTGAGGCTTGTTTGTTGCTGGCTTGGTATAATCACTATGCTTTTCAATGGGATTTCCTTGCTTTTTGTAGCATAGGTCTTTTTTACAATTTGCGAATACGACGTGCTTGTCATACTTGATTTTTAAATTATGTCAATCCTAGTATTCAGTTTCTTGAGCGCGTCAACTACAGTTTCTTTTTCAGTAATATTTGTCGACAATAAATTCAGCTGATTTTGAAATCTAGTGTTCTCGTTCACAAGTTGCTCAATCAATCTATCTTTTTCTATTAATAACACTGTATGAATTAATTTTTTCATATAATATTTTTATTTCCTGTTTTAGCTTCTCATTTGTTGTTCTAGGGCACTTACTGTTTTTAGGTGTTTCCGTTGGTGCCTCACTTGGTTTGGTTACCACCATTTTAGCACTCTCAGACGTAGCTGAAGCAATCTCAGCAGTTTTCTTTTTTTTCTTATTCATGTATGGTCGTATCACTTTCTTCTAGTCTAGATGATTGATGTCAAATATGTTGTCAACATTCTTCGCTGTATTTTCCGAAAAAATGTTTGCCACTGGAAAATCTGTTATCCTCCAAGAATATCAACGGAGCTGCACCCCAACAATAGTTGCAGTAGGGAGTAATAAAATATTTCAACAGTTTTCTCGAGATATACGCGGACTCAGTGCAATAAGGCAAGTCATCTGAAGTGACTTGGCATCATATCACACACCTTACAAAAGAATTTTCGTTCCATCCATCTACATGGACACTACTAACCTTCTGCCATCTGTCAAAGGTTCATCTTACTTATGATTCTATGCCCACCATTTTGTGCAATCATCAGGTGGTTCACGATATAATGTTCAACTTTCGTTTTAAATATTTTATACCGTTTTTAATTTCTTCTTGTCATACAGCTGTGTGTAGTTTGTATAATTTTGACGATTGCACCATGTATTCAGCTTTCACCAGGTTACTGGGTGTTTCCCTCAACCCAAACGTAAGTAACATTTAGCAACATCCTCACATACTACTGTAAGTTAATTTAAATTCATTTTGCAGAGTTATTGATACTTTTCTCAATGTTATTGGAGCTCCTGATGATGATGGCAAAGACCATTGAAAGCTAGAGAGATTAGTAAGTACCCAACAAATGGCGGGAACTTTAATTTTTCACCTATATATATATATATATATAATGTCAGAAATACCAGCTAAATATCGACCAAGATATATCTTGGCAATATTGTTTACAATATGTAGATACAGTTGTATTTCCTTTCTGGATGGCTACACAACCAAGAAAGGATGGCAAAATTCTAATACCGCAACTGCTTACTTCACACATTGCATAATGTAGGTTTCCAATAATTTGGCCATCTAACAGCAATGTATGTAAATAGGTCGGAAATATCAAAAATGCGTACCGATACAGCAGGGCCATACTAGAAATATTTCCGCATATTGCTGGATACACTATCGCAGCTATCTGGTGCAGGAAAGATATAGCCCGCTTAAAAGCTTCATATATATTTTTTGCCAGTACACTGACAAAAACTAGAGGTGCACAGTCTAATTCAGTCATTCAAAGATGTGAATTTGTGTAGATATGGAATTCATATAAGCCAGCGCCTAGCGGCCATACTGGAATTTGCGTCTGTTATTTTTACATTAAAATATAGCGTTCATAGTTTAATCACCCCAAATTTCAGCTTGCGTGACTGAACTACTAAAAAGGTAGGAGTGCGAGGGAAGCACTGCGTATATGAAAGGTATTACTTTTAGAGACATTTCGACAACATTCCAATAGAGACTGCTGCTTCGGCTCGAAAATATTTCATCGTACAGGAATCTTCCAGGGCTAGATTAGGCACTGCAATGTGACATCTACCACAATGTATCTTACAGCTGTTCGATGTAAGTGATGATTACGCTGAAGACAAAGATAGCAGGATTATCGTAAGTTCGTCATTCCACAGGAAAACTTATGTTATTAGCTTAAAACAGCATATTCTTCAAATATGAATGTTGTTGCAGTTTTCTCATGGAATATAAGTACAGTCCACTAACAGAAGTTAGCCTCCCGACTCTCTATGTTTCATAATAGGTCGGTGGTGCCTACCTGAAAATGTGCATACGCTGAAAGGATGAGAGCGCCTCGCTTCCCTTTTGTGAGTTTTCCTCTGCACCACCGATGCAACGACCGCGTACGGGAGGAACGGAAAGAGGCAGTTTTCCCGGGATATCAGTAAGCGGCCGCTCGAGACACCAGCAATTTAGATACGAGCTCCCACGTTTCCGCCTGCCTCTAGCCAGACCCCCTCCAATATCTTTGCTGGGGTTTGCACTGGTACCCGATTTTTGAGAAAAGTTATTTTATGTCGAGAATAATGGCTGTGAAACAGTTTTGCAGATAACCAAGAAAACATTAAGCAACTTTCATTAGGCCTGACATTAATCTTAAGTTTTAATATTTTGTTTTGGGTTGAAATGTTTCGAACAATCATAATGTTGATCTTAAATTATGCCTATTGTGTTTGCGCTCTTTTAGGCCTATGGGAAGTTATCAGCACCATCTAGGTCTCTAATTGGACGACGAATTAAAGCAATGCAAAAACATCCTATTTCAGAGGCATATATCGGATTACTACAGCTCAAGCCCCAGCTATTACCATACTAGATCCATTGCGAACGGTATGGATATCTCGGTTCGCAACGATAGCCGAGTAATCACTATGACAGTTTTATGCCGATGAATCTGGCGATATAATAAACGAAACCTTACTCGTCATTGACAAATAATACCACAGTCCAACAGCAATTGGTACCAGAGAAATAGGATCTGAATGTTTTGTATCCGCTAAGTTTAAAAAGGTCGTTTTTTCGTAGCAGCTCTGGTTTTTTAAATATAAGCGAGTTACTGTTTGAAAAAGCGCAAAATATGTCATTTTTGACCCCGAAAAACAGTATGAAAACACGAGAACTTTAATGTCGGTAACCTGCAATAATGATAACTGCATTGTATCCGATAGACTTTCAGTTATTGTCCCTGAAGTAAATTGATGGTGTTGCTCAGTGAGTACGCTATTGAGCAGTACCCTCTGACAGATTCTCCCCTTCCTCGTATGTTTCAGATGATTTTGATACCTACAAGGTGCTTGCTCCTCAAGATCTAGCCGGATCAATTTAGCCCAAAACGTACCAGTAACAAGCAATCAAAATGTCACAAATCCAATTTATTTGCATTAATCTCGACCTATATGGACTCAGCCTTATTCTAGTTACATTTATATTAAAAATGACTCTAATACAGTTGCATTACGAGAAGGTTTTCAGAAAATACATTTTAATATTTTAGACTCAGAAGTTAAAGAATACTACGGTATCTCAAGCACCTAAAGAGGCCTACGGATATGCATATGCATGGTTTTTCGCCACGAAAACCTTGGAGAGTCAAATAAAAAAATACTTCACAGAATCAGTAGCTGCTTAGCAAGTAGAAAAGTCTTAGTTCGGTCCTGCGTCTTGTGTTCACAATATACTAACCTATGCCATGTTATACCTGATGATTTATGGGTATCATACTGTACATAACCAGCGTAAAATACGCTTCGTTAGTCCACTATTATATACACACACAATGTGTATAGCGGACGAAAGCGGAGTACCTTCCGGAAAACCCCGCTAGGTCGTACGAAACAGAAACGCATGTCACTTTGACAGATTTTTACTGAACACGTCACTTGACCATACCCCTTGATTTGACTTCTTCTGCTGATCAGGGTAGACCGGGGGCCTTTTGCCCAAAAATTACTGAGGTTCTAACTGGCAGAAAAGCGAATCTCTTTAACAAAAGATGCCAAAGATAGGTTATACAGTTATGAAAATTATATGAAAAAAAAGTAGTCAATGTGAAGAAATAAAGAATAAATCATACTTTTAGATGTTCAGTTTGTTAAAGAAGTGCTAACCTAGGTCTTTTGTGTTAATGAATGAATGCAGGGTCATATGTCACCGCATCTCTTATTAAAGGATTTGAATGTGAAGTTGCACTTTTGCTTGCAACTTGTTTAATGAATTGAGACCAGAAAGGAATATCCAGGTCATGATGAATGGTCGCGTTAGATACATACCAAGGAGCATGCAGTATTGTTCGTAGAATCTTGTCTTGTGTCACCTGCAATTTTGTAATGTGGGTCTTGGCAGCAAAGCACCAAGCTGCACATGCGTAGGTTATAGTTGGACGTATAATCGATTTGTATAATACAAGTTTATTAGTTAAGCTCAGTTTTGTGGTACCCTTGAGCATGGGGTATAAATTACGAAATGTAATTATAGCCTTTGTTCTAATCGATTCTATATGAGATTTCCAAGTTAGACATGCTTGACCGTACCCCATGACCAAAGAGTTCCCTTAGTCCCTAAAGATGTTGCAACATATAGGGTAGGTCCGGAGGAGATGGCTGTACAGGAGAGATGGCCAGTTCAATTATTTTTGGAACTAATAGCTAGATGGCGCTTAGTACGCTTCTGCCAGCGGAGGCCATTAGGAGTACGTGCGAAATTGCAGTGATGCTAAATAGAAAAGTAAAAACCTCTTTATTTGTTTTCAAAAGTGTAACAATATTTCAGTGGGATCCCGTTTTACCTTGTTGTGAAAAATTTTCAATAGAAACTTGTAGTTTTTATGTTTTGTCACGTTTAGTATATTTTTGCATTCTGACCTCAAAATTGTAAGTAATGCATAGTCCTCCACTTTTATTCCGATAAGGCCATCTCTTCCGGTCAAACAAGGAGAGATGACCATACGCGGTCCGGTAAAGATGGCCTTATTAAAAATTTAATTTTTAATGAAATTTTCCATTTTGGCAGATGCCGCATGTCTACAAGAGAAAAGTATTTAGCGAGCGCGGTAATTGGACAAGTATCACTTAAGGCCGCTGTTAATTCTGTTAAAAATTGGGAAATGACCATCTACTCTGCATCTGAAAGCTACGGCGTTCCTCGCTAAATATTGGAACGAAGATGACAATGATAAAAAAGGACCTGTGGGCCCATCTTCTATGCTTGGAGAACATAATGAACAAAGACCTGTCACTCATATAAAAACCATGCAAAGTAAAGGATTCCCATTGTCTATGAACGATGTCAGGATAATACCATTTCATTTTGCAGAGCGACTTAACATATCTCATAGATTCGACAAAAAAATTTAAAAAGCTGGTTTTGATTGGATGCAAATGTTTTTGAAAAGAAACCCTGACATTTCATTACGTCTGATGGAGTTTCAGTGGCTAGATTTCAAGCTCTAGACAGGGTAGAAGTCGACGCTTATTTTAAGTTATTGGAGCAGGTTTTGACAGATAGTGATCCTATAGGAAAAGCAAACTGTATTTTGAATATGGATTAAACGGGTCTGCAATTAAATAATCGCCGAGGACACGTTTTAGCCAAAAAAAGGATAAAAAGCTGTAGGTACGATAACTTCTGCCGGAAAAGGAGAAACTATTACTGTTATTGGATGTTGCAATGCCGAAGGAACATTTTTGCCACTTGATTGCATTTTTGAAGGTGAAAATGAAAATGCTGAATACTCACATGGAATGCCTCCAGGTTCCCAAGATTTCAAGTCAGCTTACATTACATCTACACTCTTTCTAGTACGGCTTAGAACCCATTTTGTGCCAAGGAAACCACCGGGCAAGGTTTTACTGCTATTAGATGGTCATTCTACTCACTGTAATTCCGTAGAAGTGATAGAATTTGCAGTTGCTAATGATGCCATCTTGCTATCTATTCCAAGTCACATGTCGCATTATTTGCAACCTTTAAATAGATCTACTCAAATGTAGTGGTTTTTCCAACTTTGAGATTTCACAACAAAGTTTTGTACATCCCTCGATGAGAGACCTCTTCATATACCATCTAAAGTATAATTTCGATGTAAAACAGGTCATTACGGTTGATTTTTGGCATGTTAGCTTGCTCTATAAAGTAGGTCTCCTATAGAAACCCCTTTACAAATCATATGGCAGAGGCAAACATACGAGACATATGTAGGCCGATAAAAATAGAATGAAGAATATATTTTAACTAGGTAAGGTTTCATCTACTCCCATTTACAACCAGAAGCGTCATGGTTTTGGAAATATTCTACTCGAATTCGAATTACTTCGATCAGTTGTACTATGAACCTAAATTCTCGTAACTGTCTTAGATCAAGTGTTTACGTGGACACCTCCTACAGAAATAGATATTGCTCCACATGCCCTGAAAAATATTCTTGACTGTGGTACTCTAAAAAGAGGTAATCTAAAAACCGACTTCCTAAGCATCTGAGAAATTGCTTTTATCAAATTTACTATGCAGCTTTGTTTGGCTACGAATTACATATCAATATAACATATCTTGCCGCAGCAACTTGTAGCTCCAAAGCAAAGCTGTTTTCTCCTGAGTCTGAGTCTTTTAAATAATCAAATGCATACTATATCTTATTTTTATGTTAATCGTATGTGATGGTGGAGAATAGGTGCCGATAGGATCCTTGAAAAAACATTTAGCTAATTGCTTTACCTAGCCTTGGGTTACCCCAGAAAGCATCGACCTTGTTATTTTAAAAAACACAAGGGAGTTGGTTGCTTTCCAGTGAAATTTTCAGGAAGTTTTTAGGCTGTCTGCTTTAGAAGAACAGTAGTACCTCTGGTTTAATTCAAAATGAGAGACAAGGATATATCATTTATTTATTCTACAGCGACTCACCGCAAGAAGTATAAACAAGTTCGACCAAGTTAGAGACGTGGAGGTGTGTCGGGTTTGTCTGATCATTCCAGAACGCAGCGATATCAAAGACGCGTGCTCGCACAAGAGAGTCACGTTGCTGCCTACTTACATGGTGATCCAAAAGTCCCGGAACGGCAAGGTATTGGAGAAGAGTTAAGGGGTATAGTAAAAGCAAAATAGTAGAGGTCTGGTATTTTTACCTAGATATTGAGTGGACAATTTTTTTAAAGGTAGCTCTATACTTCGGACCCTGGAAACGGCACGGTACTCTACTATCCTGAAAATAGATGGAACGGAAAATTTCACACTTAGCTATGACCTGCTACGTCCTCGTCAAGGGTAACATAAAACTCAACATTTCACAAAATTCAAGGGATACATCTGAAAATAAACCAAAAATAAGAACTCAAAGGCAGTAGGTCCATCAATTTTCCTGCCTATTCACTGTTTGTCTCATTGAAAGGAAACAAAAACTAACAATATGTTTCATTTGTGCTATTCACATTTCCGATGTTAGGTCAAAGTACCTCTTCACAGAAACCGATCTATGTTTTGGTCCGATTTGTGAGTTCGTGCTTCTTCCACGACACATCTTAAGCTTCGTACGGACAGACAGGCACATAGCAAACTCGGGGCCTGTTGCTGGATGGGACCAATGCCAGAGCAAAATGCGTGGTCCTACTTTACCGAACAGGAAAGAGTGGTACTCAGATAAATTTCTTAAAATTTCATTTGATTTTTCGGGCATTTGGTGTCCCCTATAAAATTGAACCTTGGGAACGGTCCCATTGTGCCCATATTGTAAAGACTGAGTAGTAATTAATGCGAAATCATCTTGAACGTCAAGATGAAATGAAAACAAAAATTTTAGCATTGGTTTGACAAAAATATAAAACTGTTAATTCAACCACTTCACTGTGTCCTAATAACATATGCCCTAAAAATGTTGGCTCAAAAGTTTTTGCTTTAAGATGTCGTATAAATTAGAAATAGGAAAAGTACCTACAAGGGCGGGTACCGAAAGCTAAAATCTGTCGAATATTCCAGAATAAAAAGTAGTGTGGAATACCATGTCTGAATCCTCCAAAAAGTGGCTTTACTGCACAGAGGTCAGAGCGATTGAACAAAAGAGCAACAAATCGGGTTGGAATGCCAACAAGGAGATACAGATTTTCTAAGAGTGCGATATCGTTGTAATTGAGGAGAAATGGTCTAAAACATCGAAAGAGACTTCAGTACCCCAAATACTCTCAAGTGCAACTCCTTCGTATACCGAGATGCTATCGTCAACTGACGCGGGTACACTTTACCAATCGAAAAATCATTATTTTAGATGACAAAAAGTATTTCACTTTGAGTAATTCTGAAATGAAGGGAAATGACCGATGCTGGAGTCTACATCCAGCATCGGAAATGGAAGGACCTCTGAAGAAGCTTGCCACTCGTGCTAGCGAAACGTTAGGAAGAAATTCCAACCGACGACGGCCTTTAGACCTGAATCAAGACAGCAGTTTATCAACTAGCCGCGAAAGCCTTAACCATTTGTAAGAATACAAGTGTTTTGGAATAAAGAATCAGGAGCTTTCAGAAACTAGTTCACCGATCCACTCCTA
Organism: Acanthoscelides obtectus; assembly: GCA_963669975.1. NCBI lineage: Eukaryota > Metazoa > Arthropoda > Insecta > Coleoptera > Chrysomelidae > Acanthoscelides > Acanthoscelides obtectus. The sequence continues at coordinate 57,916,981 of CAVLJG010000005.1, forward strand.
TTTTGGTTCTGTTATTCAGAAGTATGATACCTACAAAATGGAAGAATTTCAAGTATCTGCGTGACATTGCGCATAATGAAGTGCTAAAACCTGCATTTTGGCGATGTTTTTGGCCATAGCTTTGTTACGACAGTCGTTATTTTTTTATTCTCTCAAGTACCTAATAATGTTAATTAAAGATTTATTCCCTCCATGCAAACGCTTTAGATTACCAACCAAACATTGCAATTATTTCGGGGAAATTTGCTAATACCCATGAATATACCCCATTCGTAGTCCATCTATGCCCAGGTAAAACACAACATGCCCAGGTTCGTATTTTTATAAAAAAAGTGCACATAACTTTCACAACTCTTTATTCGCTGGAAGTACTTAAATCATCGTCCGAATGGTTAATATTAATTACTACAGGTTCAATTTGAATGTCGATCATATTGTCCATATCCCATATCTTTGTTTCGATTGTCTTTTGAACGAGACGGATGCAATATTTCCAATGGTTTGCCGTCACTCCTTTGACAGCTTCATAAAACAAATTTTTCACGTCAGAAAATTTGAATGCTATGTTGTTTAAAGCCACATAGTTTTTTATTTTTGCCCAAATCATTTCAATGTGTTTTATTTCGCAGTGATCAGGGGGCAGCCTTAAAACGGTCTTATTTTTGTTTTCAGCCTTTTGGTCAATAACATTGAGATTATATTTATATTTGTGCTGCACGACTAGATGTGTAAGTTCTGCTTTGACCATATTTTCATTAAAACTAATGTCTTTTGATAGGAGTCATTGTTGAATTTCTGCCTTTCTTGTGGACATTGTGGGGATTTTTTCTAGTTTTCTAGCGTGGTATGCAGCATTATCAAGTACAATGACGGCATTGTCGTCAAGCTTTGGGAGCATTTCTTCAAAACATCATTCAAATGAACTCCCGTCCATTTCTTCTTGATAGACGGTTGTTTTCTTTGACTCCAATGCCCATAGGGCAGTGGGCACAAAGCCATCTTCACTTCCAATGTGACAGATAACAAATCGTTTGCCTTTTCCTGGAAATAATTATTTCATATATTCCAGAAAGCTAATAATAATACAAGCAGAGTATCTAACAGGTGTTGGTTCCAAATCTACCAGATATAGCTAAGTTTACTCTGAAACACAAATGACGAATTGGTTAGATACATGTACCTCACGGATTCTTTAGGCTAGTCGTTAGTCCATCTAAAAAGGCTTATCTTGCTGATTTAATTGCAGTCAACCAGTACTTTAGGTTTTGTATGACCTGCATTTATCCAGGTTTTATCCAACTAGTAACTCTTCCTGTCGCAGTATTTCTTTATTCATTTTAAGTAATTTCTTCTCCTTAAAGTAATCTCTTGGCTTTCCATCAAAATACAATTTCTGCTCCGCTTTCTATACTCAAAATGAAGTTCTTTGAGTATACTATAGAATGTGGTCCTTTTGAAAGTAGATAAGTCTTCATCACTATTAACCTCCTGTAATACTTTGTCTATGGTGGGAAGTCCCTTTCAAAAAATTTATAGACTTGCGTCTGATGGCATTCCGATAAAAGTTATCAACTTTATCCAACAGCTTCGTGTAATACAGCCTCTTGTGTGGTGGAGACAATTATTTGTTTTTTTATCTTCTTCAACAGTGTTGAAAATTGTCTTAGGACATAAGCCTGTTTTGCTCGCCACACGACTTTCAATACCATGGATTTTCATTACAGGATGCTCTAAAATTTCGCTCTTATAATCGTCAAGGACAATTTCTTTTGTCTTAATATTCAAATGGCCCTTCTTATCACGTTTTCGGGGAGGAGACATCACTGAAGAGGAAGCATGTCTGAAGGAAGCATTGGCAGAAATATTCTCAGTTTCATCTGCTCTATCCATAGGCGACATGCTCACATATAAACACACGCTATGTATGTACCGAATATGAACAGCAACTGCCGGGGTCGGCGTGCCGGCCATCCCCGAGCCTGAGTTCTGGTTTTATGACCGAATGACCAATAGCTATTGCAATACTTAGGCGCCTGCCGCTTTGCCGTGCTGCATCTTTGTTGTGCCGGGCCGTAAATGGGTATAGACTATTATCTGGGTTTCGTATGTAGTTGGTTGGCGAAAATTATTTCCTATTCCAGTCTTCAGACAGCTCCTGCGATTGACAGACCAAAACGAGTAGCCAAGATGTATCTATCAGAACTTAAAGCATGGGTATTCTTTCATTAGTTAAGATGTGTTAAGGAACATTGAGCTGCACCGAATGTCTGCGTTTTCGGGCATTGATAATTTCCAAAGGTTATTTTGTCTTGCATTCAAACAACCTGCTGCTTTCTATTATGACACTGGATACAGACTTGGAAAAAAATCAACAAATGGCACCAGACCCCCTAAGTGAAGTATGAACGAACTAGCCGAGGCACTGAGCTAATCAATGGATAACCTGATTGCAATATTATGTAAATTTATCCTTTCCAGTACTTAAAAAGGATAATCTAGCGGAAAAACTACCGACTGCTGAGAAAATATCCTGCAAAGCTGATTTAAGCTCTTATCATAATGATAGAGCCACGTAGGCAGATACTTAAATTAAGAGCCTGCTTGTTCATCCGATTTTTGCACTGTCGAATATTAGAAGAACTGGGGAAACCTCCGCAGGCAGGTTGTCCCAAAGTTCCGATACCACAAGAACGAAAGAGCGGTCGTTCCGGAAGAACGAAGCTGGACAGAGTTAAGATCTAAGACAGAGCCTGACGGCTCAACACGCAGCGGCAACATACATGGCAAGCTCTGAGGAGTAAAACGGCACGGCGCGGCGGTACAAGAAATGCAAATCTCGCGTGAAAGTGTCCCGAGACCGCTTATTAATAAATAGAGAAGTGTCATGGATCAGTTGGGCGCCCTCCTCTAAACAGCATAGACCATAGAATATGTACTTACATTTGCATCTAGGACAAAGTTAAAACCATCTTTCAGGAATTCCTATGTTCTGAAATCTGGCAAAATTTATTTTATGAATTGCATCAGTAAAGATAGTCAAGGGTATTAAGCCCTCAGTCCACAAATTCTGCTACCCACGGTTTCTATGTATATCAAAATTAAAAGAGATATGTATCTGAATGCATGGAAAGTACTGGGTCTATTGATACCATTTCTTGAACAGCATCTGCTACATCCTGTACATAAGGCAAGAAGGATAAACAAATTTTCAATAACGAGACATCCCCTTGGTATTCCAGGAAACGACAATCGATATCTGGTTCATAATTCAGGAGGGCACTGCCGGTGTGCCGGGACGCCGACTTCACACCTGTTCGTTATACCTCGGAAAAAATTACGCTAATGAATTTTCCCTTCGAAACAGCTCCCACTCTGGATAAGCTGTTTAACGGACTATGAAAAATAAGCGTTGTTTTCATTACTCAAAAAGCATTTCGCTGTCCGTTAGACATACTAATTAATCGCTCTGAGAGGAGGTAACGGTATTTCGACTTTTCTGCCAGGGGTGAGTATTTTTGAGTAGAGCTGGGTCGGTTCTGAATAAGTCATTCCAAATGAACGATACCACAGAGAGGAGTCAGGGAATCGATTCCGATCATGTCGAACGAATAGATGCCGATGGATTCGTTTCCGATTCTGATAGTTTAAAATTCCGATTTCTGATACCTAGTTCGAGCATTCCGATAGTATCACTTACATAAAACCGCGTTGTATGAACGAACTATCACCGCAAAATGGATCCTAGGATGTACAGTCCCATGTTAACGATAGGGCAACACAATTGAGTCCAGACATATATCGTTTTGATACCGAAGTGGTTGTCAGCTATTTGCATAAATCTGAGGCTATTATAAATGTATAACGTATGTGCTAAAAGTTTTGGCACAAAATTCATTTACTTTAATTTTACCAAACACAAAATAATATCAAGTTGTCTTTGGGCACTAAAGTGTGTCTACTTACTTAACTGTCAGTTGACATTTATTTATTTTGAAGTTTTCACTTTAAGATGTATAAATTAAAAATAAGAACAAGTATCTACAAGTTGGTTGGGCGGGTACCCAAAGCGGAAATCTACTACTACTATTCGGCATTATTCGTCAGAGCGGTCCGGTGGACCTTGGCTCTTAGATAAAGTCTCGTCGGTCTGTTGGTCTGTCAGGTCTGGCTACCCAGATACCAAACATGTTTAAGGAGAAAAAGGAAAGAAGGAAAGAAAGGAAGGAAGAAATAGAGCAAAGAAAAGTAGTAAATCATTTGAAATAGCTTAAGCATTATTGCTTTGACTACTCGAATTATTTTGTTACTCCAAAAAATAATTTTGATAGGTTTTGTATACTGAAATAATTTTGGCTGGTCTGATTTAATTTTTATCACAGTGCGAGGCCCGGCCTGGAATGTTTGCGAACTTGCTCGACTGTGTAGTCTACTGAAACACGCAACAGAGTGTTGCTGTGCGATTCTGCTTGATTATAACGCTGCTGCGCCTGTTGTTTTACGTAATCCCTGAGATATGGGATATCAATATCTCTGTGAGTAGTCTCATTTGACACGTAGCAAGGGGCGTTAGTAATTGTGCGTAGGGTTCTGTTTTGCAGGACTTGCAGTCTCTGTATGTGCGTCTTAGCAAGAAAACACCAAGCCGCACATGCGTAGGTGATTGCGGGTCTTATGACCATTTTATACAACCGAATCTTGTTGATCAAACTTATTTTGAATTTCTGCACAGCAAAGGATAAAGCTGCCGAAAGGTAATTTAGAATTTTGTTTTCAAAATATCAGTATGTTTCTGCCAGGTCAACCCCTTGTCAATGATGGCTCCAAGATACCTGAGAGACTGCTCTCATGGTATACGAGTTCCATTCACTGATATCTCTAAGGGGGCACCGCGACGTTTTTTAGTACAATAGATTGCCTGCGTTTTCGAAGTATTAATTTTGATCAACCACCGATCCGCCCACTCCAATACTTCCTCCACCGCACTCTACAGCCTGTCGTGAACCATGTTACCAGAACAAGACTGGGCTAGCAATGCAGTGTCGTCAGCATAGAGATAGACTTCACAGTTGCTGGGGCAAGGGACGTCATGTGTATAAAGTGAATAAAGGATTGTTCCTAAGACCGAACCCTGAGGAACACCGGTTGTTGACAAAACATTGTTAATTTTGATCCAAAACTTCCTTCCTTCTAGAAAAGATTTCAACAGTTTTTGTAGTAAAAATGGAAAACCCTTTTGGATGAGCTTATACAAGAGACCCATGTGCCACACCTTGTCAAATGCCTTTGATACATCTAAAAGCAAGATACCACTACTTTTGTTCAGGATGAACTCCCTGGTTACATGCTCCACCAGTCTAACTACCTGTAGTTCCGTACTATGCTCAGACTGAAAGCCGAATTGCACGTCAGGAATCAGTGATCTGACGAGAAATTCTCAAGGTGACGATAAATCACCTTTTCAGTGAGCCTAGAAGGAGCTGACAGCAGACTAATGGGACAATAATCCTGGGGGAATATCGTACCTGCCTGCTTTGGGATCATAATGAATTTAGCGACCTTCCACGCCTTAAGAAAGTAATGAGTTCTGAGCATTGCATTGATTATTGCCACCAGATAAGTCAAAGCCTTGAGTGAAAGCAACTTCAGTGCTTTGTTGGTGATTTTAACCTCTCCAGGTGCTTAACGCACCTTTAGGTTCTCAGTGTGGCCTTGGAGCTCTGCTGGTGTACAAAACGGAATCGCAGAGAACTACCTTTCCATGACGTCAGCAAAAACCTTCACTTTATCCTCAGTCCTGAAAACTATGCCTCCAGGACCAAGAATATGTGGTAGTTGTTCTTGCCTTCCGTTTCTGAGCGATTTTGCCACTTTCCAGAGAGGAATACTTGATTCAAGCATCCCCGCCAGAAAGTCGCTCCACTGCTCATTGCGGAATTCATGTAGTGCATTTCTCACTTCATGGACGAGATTCGTCGCTCTACGAATGTCATCAGGATGACAAGACTTTTTTGCTTGCTTAATCGCAGCCCTCTTTTCAGAAATTTTCCGACGAATGTCAGCAAGGTGAAAAGGTCTGCCGTATCGCTGCACCGGAAGCACAGCAGCACACTGTAGCGTTTGGTGAACAAAACTTGTCCACTCCGATTGAGCACCATCAATTCCGTTCTCATCATGTATGGCCTGGACGCTGGGAAACTCTTTGAGAAATGACTTGTATAGTTCCCAATCCCCTCTTTTCCTTGGAGGAGTTTCCTCCTCCACGAACAGGTAGATGGTAGTGTGCCGGCTTTTCGATGCTGTGAATAAGATACACATTTCGCATCACATGGTTGTAAAGCCGAACCCCACAAGTAGAGTTATGCCTTGAGTGCCATGATCGGTGTTTGCAGTTGTAAAATCCCCTGCCGCAATAAGAGGGCCCGGACTTCCAAGTCCTCCTCTCGCAGCCTGGCACCGCACCTGATACACCGAGGTGATCTTCAATGGATTGCATCCCGCCATATTGACTTCCACGGACGCCGTTTCAATGCTTTGCATCTCGGCGTTTGTGCTTCTATGATGGTCAATACCACGTTTAACGAGCACTACGAAGCCACCACCCCTACCATTCAATCTGTCAGGTCGTAGAACATCATAATTCGAGAAAGCTAAGCGATCTCCCGGATTAAGTAGTGTTTCCTGCAGCAGAGCTACGTCTATACTCTCATCCAATAGAGTTTGATGAAATTCCCGTTTTTAGGCCCAGACAATTTCAAAAAAGAATTTTGATAAATGCAGGTTGTCTATTGTACTTAGCCATTCAATGGCTGCGGAAAGATCGTCTGCAATGCCTGAGTGGCGCTAATCAGGGCAATAAGCGCAGTTGCTAGGTCCACGTTCTGCGTGGTCAAAGTGGGTTGAACAGAGGGGGCAGCCGAAGATGTTGAAACGTCTACCTCCGCGTATGACTTGCTGCGTCTTTGCGCTATGACTTCCAGATTTCGCCTGGGGGTTAATCTGCAACTGGGACTGTTAGCGGGATGCACCCCTCCACAGTGCGCACACCTTTGCTCCTCTTGTCCTGTTAGAGGGCATAAATGTGTCATGTGGTCGGAAGCACATTTTAAACATTTGGGAGGTGCTGTGCAGTAAGACTGCGCATGACCATACCTTTGGCAGTGGTGACACTGCCCAATAAGTCTGGAGTTCTTTTGAACTTCAACTCTGATTGCTAGACCCAGCAGCTCATGTTCATTGAACAGCGCTGCGACTTTTCAATCTTGGGCAGTATCACGACCACCAAAGGCATGGGTGCGCCGCCACTGCGTTTGAGTCAGATAATGTGGAGAGGAGTATATCCCCTCTGTTCTAATTCCCCTTTGATCTCCTGTTCCGAAAACATTGCGGGTATGCCTATGACTACCGCGTGACTATTTCGTTAGTCATCCTCAGTTTTCGGCAAAATCCTGATTCCGGCATCAACGGCAACTGCGCGTTCTATCTTAATGCCTGAGCTTATAAAGGTGTAGCTTAGATGTCTCCACTTGGTCGCATCACGCAAAACAATGGGCGTGATTCGCCCCTGGCGGGGAGCTGTGCTGGTCAACTCACCAGCAACGTGAGACTGTTGAGATAATGCACAGTCAGTCGATGCAGTGGCCAAAGATTGGAAAGATGTGGTCGCTGCATCGACCGGTATAGGACAAGTGGCAGAAGAAGTTGATACGTTTAATGAAGTAGATGGTTTTGAGGGGACTGTCAACTTGAATTTTGATTTTGCTTTTGGAAGAGGTGGGAAGTCATCCGTCTTGTCGGTTTTGTTCGTTTTGTCGATGCGTCTTTTCCTAGACTTGGCCTGGATGAATCCGTCATTCTGTATTTCATCGTCGGTCGATGTCACGTCAGTTAAATTTTCAAGAGGTCTTTTAAAATTGACAGCATTGTCAGATTTAGATTTAAAATTTGCATTATTGATTAACTGTGTTACCTGGGTGGTTAGGCAGTCTTACTGTTTTGGTCCCTAACTGTCTCAGTCAGCTCCTTTATTTGCTGGGCCTGGCTTACGATGATCAGGGTCTGGCGCTGGATGGTTCTGTCCTCTTCGTCTGCTACAGCTGGTGTCATCAATTCCTTTCATGATAATTTCTGATCTCTCCTTCTGGCTGGGTCCATTCATCATCGGGTACGCTGGGGGAAATCTGTTGAATATTCTATAATAAAAACATTTCACGCAGAACCATTTATCGAATTCGACAACACAAATCAGCTTTTGTTCCCAAAAATGACAATCCTCCAAGCTTGCCGCAGGCTCGCCCAATAGAGGATTTTTGGGCTTCACTGTCTAGAAGATGAAAAAGAATTAAGGCAGCGAATTTACGAAAAACTGAGAAGTGTTTGAATAAATTTCTACATTAAAAAAAATCTGATTAATGTTTTGTGCCTAAACTTTCAAGGCATACTTTAGTACGCATTTCTAATGGCATTTGGAAGGTTTTATATTGCCAAGTATTATTGAATTTTTTTTGCTAATCTGACAAATAAATACTCACACTCACTTATACGATAAAACAGCAACATCAATAACACACGCCATTGTAAAATCATCCATATCTCGTGTAACAGTTGTTTCATGATTTGGAAACAGCCAAATATACTTGAAGATATATTTATCTAAATCTTGTAATATGGTTTGAACAGATGAATAATGCTTATGGCTCATATGTTTCCATTTCTGGTGACTGCTGTCTGTAGCGCCTCCATAGGAAAATTGAAAAAATCAGTGATGAGAACAAATTCCTGTCAAAAAAATAGTCAAAGACATTACTAAAGTCCCTAGATCTTATTTTTCATAATAACTGTAATATATATTATACGAACATATATCTCTGTAGTAATAGCAAAAAGGTGTTCATTTTGTCACATCTAAGCTGTTGTAAACATCGTTCACTTCAAATACTATAATATTTGGATAATATCGGAGTTAATAGTTCATCCATGATTTTTCCACATCACTCAATCCACTCGACAAGATGTATTTCTCTGCTATAGGCGGCGGACGGCGACAACCTGCGGAATTGAGAGGATTGGAGACAACTGGCACTCCATGAATGTTTAATGTTATCGGAGCCCCTAGGGGACAGTGCGCTACCATTAATTATTTAACTGCCATTTCCATATGGAGGGAAAGGCCTCAAATTCTCCGAGAAGCGGACGAATTGGTGGTTCCGGATTCGCATCTGCTACACATCCGCAGATTCAAATTTAATATATCAGGAAGTGATTTACACGAATTAAGCGGAAGCTTTTCAGTGCTCGCTGTTTTATTCGTACCCACGAAAAGGGATGAGGGAGGCCAATTGGCCAGCTTTGACATGGCGGGATAATTTCTGCCGCCAGAAATCTTTAAACTGTATATGGTACATCAAATATTTTTTAAACAACTGCCTCTCTCAAGTCTATCGGTTAGCAAAGGTGTTCCATCTATTGAGTTAAACCTCAATTTCAGCTTCTGTTGCACCACCACGATTTGACAAAAGCGTAGCTGAGGTGAAGTTACATCTGACAGTGCATCTATAGTACCTTTTTATTGAAGATCCCTCTGCAAAAACAACATAATGCTAGGTGACTTGATTGTATCTAATATTTAAATCTTTCAAATGTCAAATCTGAGATATTGGTCCATGGACGTATATTCACAAGTCGTGACGAAAAATGAAACATGATACACAGCACAGCATTTGAAGGGGGGTCTTCTATGCAACATTTTTTCCTCGAGGGGTTCATCAAAAGTCTTGAATCTTAAAAATAAAAAATATTTTTTTTCAAATCTTCTAAACCGTCAACTGGAATAAATTAAGATTTAGTAAGCGGATTTAGCTAAGTATTGTCCACGTTACTTAAAATTAACCGGTACCAGTGGCGGAGATACAGGGGATTAGTGGCATTATTTTTCCATATAAAAATAGTTTTTTTTCGAAACGAGCAATTTTTCGAATTGCACATTCAACTTGCTACAAGTAATTACTCCCGTGTTTCTTTCCTAGAGTGCACTGTTTTCGTGAAAATAAAAATAAAACAAATTCGCATGTTCGTCGTGACATAACCGCATAGTTAAATAATCATTTTAGACAAAGATGGATTGGCAAATAAGGTTTGAGGCTAGCAAGGACTGGAACCGGGCATAAGGCACACAAAATTGATGGATTGAAAGACTAACCGAAGCTGGCAGTTTTGCAGGACTAAAATTATTAACATTCGACAAATATTAGAATTATGGTTATTGACCCTACCTGTCATGGAAACTTATTAACATAAAAACGGTCTTTTATGAAAAACTAAGATGTTAGGTGAAGCAATATTATTATTATTATTATTACATATTTCCTAGGTACAATATAAACACCGAAAAATCGATTAAAAACAATTAAAAAAATGCCCCTTTCAAACCTCTTTTGGAGGTGCATACATAAAATATACTTGGTAAGAGTGTTACACCCAGAAAAAATAATTTCTACAACTTGATTTTTTGGTAATGAGGTAATCTTTCATCAAGAATTTTATTTATTTTATTTATTTATTTATTTATACGCTACTCAACAGCAACAGTTATTTGCAAAATAGGACACAGTCAGGACAAAAAAATAACTATTTTATATTACATGCAAGAAAATGTCAGATAAGGAAGCAAAAAAGACAGACAAAACCTCACAGAAATATACCTAACTGTTCTGCAACGTCATTAGCTCTACCACAAGAGTAAATTAGTGGAGAAAACTTTAGGATGTTGGTTCTAGGGACAGGCAAATAAAATGTATCAAATTGTCTAGAATTTAAGCGTGGAATAAGAAGTATAAATTTATGCAATATATGAGAGCAATCGATATAATTGTGCAATGTACTATGCACAAAATTAATGCAGCACTTATCGCGCCTTTCCCTGGGACTTTCTAGTTCAAAGGCTCCTTCTAAAATTTCTTGAGGGTAGCCAATTGGCGGGTATATGCCGTTTTCCTTGACATGTAGGTATTTTAGTAATCGTCGCAAGATATTTTCAAGTTAATCTATCCAGAAGTTATAGCAAGGCTGCCAAACAACTGTTGCATACTCAAATGAGCAGTACAAAAGCTTAATTGTATTAATTTCTGGTAACTCACGACCACAGCGTATAATAAAGCCCAATCTTTTGTAACACTCAGCAGTAATTGTCTCCATATGACCATTGAAGCAGTATTTACTATTAAAAATGACACCTAAATCCTTGGCTTCACTTAAGCGATTGAAAGGCGTACCACCAATATTATAGCCAAATACGATTGCTTGAGTTTTGTTGGTATGACTGACCATATTACACTTCGCAGCATTTAAAGGTAAAGAATTTTTGCGACACCATCATAAATAAGAAACTCAAAGACTTTTGAAAAGTTGTTTATAATTGTGATTTGCCTTTAATTTTCAATATCACATTTGTTTCCTTTATTCTTGAAAACCGGACAGACCTTTGGGACTTTCCACGATCACAAGTAGATACCATTGTTTAGTGATAAGTTATATATTATTGCTAGAGGCTTTGCAAAAACAGAAGCACAGTATTTCAATACAAAAGCAGGCATTGCATCTGGTCTGGAGGTTAACTTAGGTTTTAGCCTTTTCAAGGTTTTATAATCGTCATCTACATTAAATTTCGTCAAAATGTCTGGGTAGAGTCAGTACTACCACTTAATCTGTTTATGAACGATTTGAAAGTAGTCAGCAAAGACACTAAGAATTTCTTGAGGGTCACTTATATCCAAACCATTATATACCATATTTTGGGTATTGAGCCTTGACATCTCCTGCTGTTGACAAAAGACCAAAAAAGAGGAGCAGTTTTAAATATCCCAGGCAGCGTGATCGGTGCTAACGGCAGGTTCACCTCTACTTCGACGACTATTGCAATTGACACACTTTAAAGTAGCAGACTCGCAGTCATTCACAGCATGTTTTACACCACATCTTGGACATCTACGCTCTTTTTTGCAGATTTTAGAAGAATGGTTACAACCATTACAGTTGAAATAACAAGATTCTTGAACAGCATCGAAAATTCTGCAGCTATCCAAATCAATAAATACATTTCCCGCCTTTAGAATTATCATATACCAGGTTTTGTCTACTTGTACAACAGCCAGATACCTCGAATTATTTCGTTTAATAGAAAGAACTTTTATAATTTTACATGCATTAGGATTATCAATAAGTCCATCATTCATACCGATTAATTGGGTGTGCAGGTGCTCTGCTGTGTATTCAGTAGACATACCAACAATACGAACCCTGGGATTGACACCACCAACTTCCTTGACATCGTAAGACTCAATCAACTTTTTCTGGGCTATTCTCTTCAGCTTGAGGTTATCTTCGACATTCTTGCAACCAATGGGGTTGCTTCCATCTTTGACATTTTTTATTTTTGATAGGTATGTGAATATCATCAGCAGCTGGATTCATGTTCTTCAGAAAATCAGTCTTCGTTTTTGATGAATCTTGCACATCTTTAGGTTTAATTATGACAGCAGGCAACGTTTTGGTTCTTAAAACACTGGAATATGAAACGTTTGTGTCAGCACTTGTAGTCTCAGGTTTCAACCATGCAGCTTGCTCAACAGCCGATCTAAGTTAATTTATCTGCAGGACAACTGGATCCAACGCATGGCTAATTTTGCTTTCAACGAGATGACCAAGATCTGTATCCTCTGGGCTGCGTTCACATTTATAGAACGTTGTCGGAGTGCGAGCGTTCTAAGGTTGTTTCGAATAATATGGGAAACACACCTCAAGTATGAACGTTTTGACGTTTGCAAGATAAACAACCTTAACCCAGCTTTTTGTTTTGCATTGATGAGCATCATTTGTACAAAGCTGTTTTGACATTTCTTCGAGAAGATGGAATTATTTTCGAGTTCGAGTAGCTCAAGAGAAGGCGAAGAGGGTAGCGAAAACCGTAGACTTCCACCACGGATCAAAAATTTCATTGGAGATGTTGTAAATAGTTATTCCAACAAGGAGTTCCAGAATGACTTCCGAGTCACCCGAGAAACTTTCTCGTTTTTGAACGAACAACTGTCACCGTGCTTGAAACGAGCCGAAGGCAGTGTATGGAAATTTCAACTGTCAGTAGAGGATCAGCTGCTGTCGGTATTAAGGCTACTAGCAACTCCAGATAGCTTTAGGTAATGAACTAATGCCCCTTCTACCGCGACCCTCTGCCCGCACCCGTTTGCGTGTACTAGTCATTCTAAAAACGCCCCTCCATTATGCCCCACCTTGTACCTATGAGTATCTATATAATATAGTATATATCATTGCTTTAGGTCAGTGGGCAGCCGGTTCAATATCGCTAAGTCGACCCTATACAACTGCTTTACCAGGATTGTCACTGCCTTAAATGGAATTGCGCCAGTGATCAAGTGGGCTTCACCAGAAGAGCGGTAGAGCATTAAGAGGCAGTTCCAAAATATTAATAACTTGCCTGGGATAGTTGGTGCAATAGATGGAACATATGTAAAAATAAAAGCACTACAATCAAACCCAGAGGTATATATTAATAGAAAATGCTTCTATGGTATGACATTACAATTTATTTACTGGTTACCCCAGTTCAGTGTCAGACATTAGAATTTTCAGAAATTCTGACGTTTTTTCGTGAATTTGAAAATAACATTTATGCCTATTTTGAAGAGGATGAGTTCATAATAGGAGATAAACTCTATCCAATCACCAAATGGTGCATACCTCCCTATATTGAAAGAGGTCAGGTAACCCCACAACAAAGAAATTTTAATACTATTCATGCAAGCACCAGACAAGTCATTGAAAGATCTTTTGCTCTATTATTTGGAAGATTTAGAAGATTACGGTACTTGGATATGAACAGAACAGACTCAACTCCTGCTACTATAATGGCAGCCTGTGTATTGCATAACATATGCCTAATGAATCCAGACGAGTTATTGAACATATACGTACAAGAAGTTGAAATAGTTCCTAGGAATGAGGTACATCAGGAGGGAGTGCAAAGAAGAAATACATTAGCAAGAAGATTGTAATGACCCTATGAATTTAACATTTTTTATATACTTAGAATGAAATGCTATCACATCATATTTTTTATTATCACGTTTTATTACATACTTTTTTTACTTACTTGCATTGTTATCATTAATTTTGTATTCCATTTTTTGGAGAGTTGTTATGCTTTTAATACAATACTATAATTATTTGAATTTTCATTTTGGTTTATGAAATATAAAAACAGTTTTAGGATGTTTCACTTTAGCAGCAATTTGTGATTGAATGAATAAAGACTGCTCTACAGTTCTTTGTATTCTTATATTTTGTGAAGGCGTTTTTTAATAAACAAAATGCAACAAAATTTCAATTCATATAATCAGTATAATAAACGTGAACTTTACAGAAAAATAAAAAATTTAAATTATTCAATAAAAACAAGTACAGCATTGCACAGCTTAAATTGGCTTATCAGGTAGATATAAGGAAAATAAACATCTGAAATAAATAACTCTTCAAAGTCGCATCATAACTGTTGTGACCATCAATGAGTGAAGTTTCTGTATGTTCAATTAAGTCTATGTTGGTATATGTAATCTCCTTTTAGTCTCTGTCACAACAGCTGTAACTTACACATTATATATTCAAAAATATAAATCATTTTGTATCGCACTGATCAAGGATAGCTTAATACTGAAATTTGTAAAAACTGGATTCTTGACCTCATACAGATGTATGATGTATACTTGTATGGCCAGATCCCAATTTTTAACTACTTTAATACACAGCTACTTTGAGATCACAAATATATATTTAATATTTACAATTTCTTGTCTATTATATTAGCAAGTTTATCTAAATTATCACTGAATTTTTCTATACCATTACTGAAGTCTTCTAAACTATTACTAAGCTTATCTAAAATATTACACAACTTGGCCATGCTCTCCTCTTCTGTCTGGTGCCTGAGTTTCTTCGCTTCTTCTTTTAATAGAATATTGTCATTCAGTTGTCGCTTTAAAGATTTTTTACCCTTTTTTGGTGGCTCTGAGTACATTGATGTGGAAGGCTGGTTGCTGCAATTACCCTTAATTATGGAACTCTGTAAATGCTGGCAATTTTGTGAGCCCCTAATACTACTCGTAGATGCAATGAATTTTGGATCAACATTATCCTTTTTTCCGAAAATACTGTCCATTTCATCATAGAATTCAAAGTGGATAGCTTTGCATCCAGAAATTTTATCTCCCGTATTGTCTTTTTTGGCAACATATTTTTGTTTTAAATATTTAAATTTATATTTGATTTGTTCGATGCTATGTGACCGACATTTTGTGGATATAAGTTTCCACACTTTATTATTCTTGATACTTGTTTTTTTGAATTGATCCTCATATTCCTTATACAAATTGATTAGAGAAAATATCTGTTCCCTGGTCCATGTTTGCCGAATATTTTCTTTGTCGGCATTGCGACTGGTTTCTGCTAGATTTTCTTCACTCTCCATTACTAAGTCTTTGTTGACATACAATAACTCTCCAGCTATAAAAATAAAATCAAAACATATACTTTACAACAATCTCAATGACAATCAAACGTTGTATTGTACCATACTTCCTTTGGACTAAAAATAGCCCATCCGTTTCAACAGGTTGGCCATTTTCTAGCACAAGTACTAGATCTTCCTTAAGTATTTCGTTTATTCTTCACAATTTTGGAGTACCTTTGTCTATATAGATATTTTACCAAGTTATGAAGACAAAAACAAAATAAAGGGTATGTAAAGTTCGGAACACAAAACATACTCGGTTTGAAAGGGGTAACGAAAACGAAATTAAGAATTAAGGTTAGCAATAAACGTCTGGTGCGCAGGTCGGGCAAATTACATCCTTGTATTTAGTGGAGTGTTTTGTGGATGAAAAGTTGTTGTCCGGGTGATTAATGTGAACACTGAAGATCAACACCCGGATGAGGGCATCCTTCAAGAGTGAACGGGTAGTGTGCATCTGGTGCGCGCCTTGAGCGTAAAAGTTGAACGCAGCCCAGTAGATGTATCAGCGGAAAGACAGTTATTACATTTCCACGACAGTCCAGTGTAGGTAAATCCTCTGTACCAGCATAAATACAAGAAACGTGTACCAACTTTTCTGCTCGGCCACCACAAAAAATCGACGTTTGTTTTCGAGTAACAGGTGACTCGCATATTGACAAACAAAAACACACATTTAACAGACACGATGTGAACGATGTTGATGTTTCATTCTCAAATGAATAAAACGATAACATTCCCATGAAATTTTATTGATAAGTAATAAGAAAATAAAATAATGTGCTGGGCGACCCCGCAGCTGAATATACCCTTTTAAGCGTCTAGACATCGAGAAAATGAGATGACCGATGTTTGGTTGTGGCACCTAATGCCAAGTAACTCGAACTTCGTGGATTAGTTGTGGCAGAATCTGGCGGATGTTTATATCCCACACATATTCGATGGGGCTTAAATCCGGTGAACTTGGCCAAGGCAAAACATTACCGCCTGCTTCTTGAAGAAAGTCCGTAGTATGACGTGCAATATGGGGACGTGCGTTGTCTTGCTGAAAAAGGATGTGGCTTGTAGGTCATCATCAACATAACGCGCAGCAGTCATATTGTCTTGAACAAAGAGAAGGGGTGATCGGCTACCATATGCAATACCCCCCAAACCATTAATCTAACAGCGCTGTGTACATGCCTCTCAACAGCAAATTCAATATCACGCCGTTCTCCACGGCGACGTCTTACCCTTCTATGACCATCGTGCGAATGTTGTCAGAATTGCGATTTGTCGCTGAAAATGACATTATGCCGTTTTGCCTCCCAATGTTGTTGTTCTCTGTTCCAGTACAAACGTTTACGGCAGTGGTCCGCAGTCAGAGGAAGCACTAACCGCGGATGGTATGAAAAAAGTTCAAAGGCTCGGACGGAACGATAGTTATAGGTCTACCTTCTCCTCCAAACCATTGGACAGCGATCCGACGCGTAGTAGTAAAGCGGTCTCGTAGGGCTAGTTATCTGAAGCACCTATCTTGACGCTCTGTGGTGCGCCTCGATGGACCAATCAGCCTTCTTCCATCCACACACGGCACACACGCATTACCGTCATTGTAGTAAACTTAACACGGAGGCCAATTATGCGATAGGATAAACCAACATTTTGGTAGGCAATAATTCTACCCCTGTCAAAGTCGCTAACATCGTGATAATTTGGACGTCTTCGTACTCGAGGCATGTTATGCTTAACACTAGTAAACGTAGGGGCAACAACTAAAAATATCTGTACTGCTCAGCTCTCAAAAACTGCTTGCTTCACAAAAACTAAGAAATAACATTTTATCAAAGGTAAACAAAAACAAAGATAAGACGATGACATTGTTGCCATATCATGTTTTGTATATAGTCATTATGTTGCCAAAGAAAAACAAATTGAAGAAATTACTTTTTCTGGGTGTAACACTTCTAATGTCACTGAGTATACTTCGTCTACAGACCTGTAGCCAATACAAAATCAAGTAATTGATTATGAAGCTTTCACGAAAAAGGAGTGTTTTCAAAAGAAATTGACGTCCTGACCTTCAAAACGCAGCACTTATCTCAGAATGACACATGGGACTACCTACCCCCGAAGCGTAACGTTTGGTTAACGCAATAGTTCAAAGACGACTCGGGAATCTTCTACACGTCGAGGTCCATAAGCCTTTTGAAGCTTTGAACTAAACTATTAGAATTCATTCTCACCAAAAGCAACTGGCATTCAAATACAACCAGACCAGTTGCTCACTGGTTGCAAGCACTGCCGTCGCTAGTCGGTTTTCTGTTCTTTGGAGTTTTATTATTTAAAACTTCCCAGAATAAACTACCGCTGATGCGAAAAGTCTGACGAGTAACTTAAAAGAGTGCGAGTAATCACCGGAATCAAAAAATGTGCTGTTGCTGTCCACAGACCGTTAATTGTATATTATAGTTGTAGTATTGGGATTTTTTTGATGACAAAAAGAACACGTTTATTGATTGACTGATCTTGTTATATTCTATCTATGAAACATGTCACGTACACTTTTTTGCGTCAGGCTTTTTTTATCAAAAACAGGCTATTTATATTCCGCATTGTTACTAGTAAGTAACTTTTTCCAAAAAATGGAAACAAGGCCGCCAGTTGCTTAGAAATTGCTTTCGGTGAGAACCGAAGAGCAATCCAACCGAAGTTTAAATCGGGCTAAAATCGACTTGCTGTTGGATTGCTTTTGTAGAGAGCAGTAGCTAATAGCGAAATAATACAACTTACAACACTCATACATACTTTATGCGTAGCTTTGTTCTAAGCGAGCGCTCAAAGTAGCTTTGTTACAGAAACAGTGTTCGAAACGTTACCGATACAATTTCGCAAAACACGTATTGCAATTCCAGTGCTTTCCAGCCGTTTAAGTGGCATTGGTGCATGTAATCGCTGAAAGCGTTTGTAAAATGGAAGCTCTTTGCGACATCCGCAATACATCAACTCAGTTAAGTTATGCTCTACTCGTATATTCTATTCAGAAACAACATACGATACAAAAGTCGTGTTGTTTGCCAATTCCTATCACGCAATAATGCTTACTATGATTTCGTGTTTTGTGCGATTTGATGAGTGTATGAAATATTAAGGACTATCTGGAGTGCAGGAGTATAGCTGTATCTAAACGAATGCTTTGATCAGGTTTTGACGATGCGATATATTGATTCCGAGCTTTTTTACCAGGCAAATAGCTTTACGACTATAAGCAATTTGATATAATCATCTACAAGTATTTCCCATTGTGCAACAGGTGCTTTGGAAATTAATGTTTTTGCTAATACTGTGTCGCTAAATAATAAGTTCTAAAATACTTTTCTAGTTCCAGCCACGTACAGCTAATACCATCACAAAAAGGGCAGAAACGACAGTATTATTCAAATCCCGCTTTCGCAGTAAGGCGTGGCAAAGTGACAATTTTGAAAGAACAGATCTAGGCATGAAAGATTACTTATAAAACACAGTATTCCTGCCAGAATTTAATAAAAGAACTAAAATGCCATAAATTCCACCCTTATATATGTCGGGCTGTGATTATCCTTGGCCCATCTATAACTTCAATGAAAATTTTACACAAAAATAAAAAATTTAAAATAGCTGAAACCATGTTTCAGAAGATCTTGATCAGAATTCTAGTGGAAAAAAATTAGAACGTAACGGTTTATAGGGGGTATGGCAGGGTACATATCAATTCTTTGTTGTTAGTATATTTATACGCTAACAACTCCGGTAATTATGCGCATCTATTAGCCATATTTAACCCATCATGGGTTCCCCGTACATTTGTCTTTAAAACTTAAAATTATAAAGAAATGTTTTCGATACGCGTCTCCTTCTGCTATCTGGGCTCATCGCCCGGCGTAACGGTCTGCTACATTGTTCTTGTCGTAATCATGGACTGCGGCGGTGCTTAGGCGAGCAGAGAGAGAGAGAGAGAGAATGCCTATGGACCAATTGTATGGGACTGTTTGACTGACTTGATCTGTTCAATTTCTCTATTGTACATGTTCGTAACTAATTCTTTTTCTTGAAGAATTCAACTTGTGCCGAACTCAATCTTTGGTGAACTGATGACGGTGTTGCGTAGGAAGTGTAAAGTCAACCTACATGACGCAATTTTTCATTTTATTTTTGTAATCTTTGGTGAGGGTATTAACTCAATTTAGCTACAAGCTACGAAGAATAATGGAAGTCTTACGCATATGGTACATAGTTGTTTACTCCTCTCAAATAATGCCCAGTTTCACGTAATTGCTGAAATATCAGAAAAATTCAAAAATCTTGAGATTCACTGACTTTCCCTCAAGCGAATGTGGTGAAATTTCATGATCTGGAAGGAATAGGGCCACTTACCAATAACCTCATATGAATAAAATGTTTCAGAACTTTTTAGGAAAACAACCACGATTGTATTTGTATTCTGGATTTTACCATTACTATATTACATATCCATCATAATCGATTTTGTGGCTGAATAAATCTTGCTTAACAATGTTGAGTTAAAATTTCATGTCATAGTGTTTGTGGAACCGGTCAGCTAATCGCTGAGTGTCTTTCGAAGCGTGCATAAATCACATGCACATTTTCCTTAAAATTCCAATATCGGCAAATTGAAACTTTTCCGTCATTGCCTATAAATTTCCATTTTTATTTTCCATCTGGACTGCTTGATAATTTAATTCAAACGACCCCAGCGTGCCTTTTCCGTTATAGAACATAAGCCTATGAGAGGAGGGATGTCAATTCAATTGTAATTCGGATATTGAATTTTCGCTTTTTGCATGCCCTTCAATTCTTCCTGTCTGCGTTTCTTCCTGGGGTGCCTGCCACTTCATAGCCCGGGAGGATATAAACAGATTCCGGACCATTTGTATGAGGTTCGTATTTGAGAGTTCCTTTTATTTGCAAATCATTAACGATGTGTTGCAGTTGAATTTAAATGCTGAAACCTTTCCTGTG
Organism: Acanthoscelides obtectus; assembly: GCA_963669975.1. NCBI lineage: Eukaryota > Metazoa > Arthropoda > Insecta > Coleoptera > Chrysomelidae > Acanthoscelides > Acanthoscelides obtectus. Next base: position 57,937,553 of record CAVLJG010000005.1, read on the forward strand.
ATTTTCATTTTCATGATTCTTCACGTTTTTGGCCCAAAAAAAAAATCACATATGTATGCTTGAAAGCTAGCCACATCGGTGGCCCTCTTTAAAGTGCAGATAAAAAAGTGACAGTGTTATACTTTATACGCATGCTCGTTTGTCGCTTTGAAGAGGCTTGTGTGGAACCGCTAATGTTGTTGTTGCAGCATGCTGTATAGTAGTGGCAAAGCAAAAACAAATTAACTGTCACCTGAAAAACAGATAAATATAAATTATATTTTCACTATCGCCGAGGAGGCCAAAGAGTTAGTAAAAGCTAAAGCCTGGGTTGTGTGGCTTCATTTAGTAGCCAGAGAACATAAATTCGAATTTCAACGTTATACTATTTCACTATCGCGTGATGGTGTAGACACTGTAGACAATAGGCGTCATTACGCTTTAACGTAATACTAATATTAGTGCATGATATCTTCAAACTAACCTAAGCTCATCCTTTGCGAAATTTTTTTTAGTTTTCTTGCCAGGTAACTAGCGGCATCCTGTGATGTATTTAGAACGGTGACAATTTATTTATAAGCATGTTCTATCAATAATTTTCAACAACCACAGAATTCGATCAGCTGTGATACGCTGTCCTCGTATGCAAACGTCCCAACTAACAATAATTATCACTTCTATTGGGGTTGCAAGAACGATTACACAGTATTCTTTACACAGGATTGTATATTGCAATAGCATTGGCAAAATATTCGCATAACAGCTGTACAAGCGGAATGGGTACAGGACTTCACACTTCAGCCATTTAAGAGTTTGAATAAGGGCTGCAAGGCAATAGTTATATAGCAAAAGGGTAAAACATTCTTGCAGTCGCTAAAGAACGTTTGCGTGAGTGCAAGATTCAATTTTTGAAAGCTATATAATCATTCTGTTACACGATTCTACGTACTTTATTGCAACCAAACTATTTCTTATGTATTGTATAAGCGAAGTGAAGAATATACAGGGTGTATAGTTAGTAGTAGATCAACAGAAGTCAGGTGATAGAGGGCCTCAAAACCTGTCGAATGAACCCCTATATGTGTGGTCCGAAATTTTATAGTTCAGGAGATATTTGCAATTTTGTGAAATTTCGAGAAAAAAAACCGGTTAATGAACTTTCAATCGTAATTAAAACTAAACCATTAGGTTTAGGACTGTGATTTTTTCTTGAAATGAGTTAAATGGTTAGTCCTAGCAATGGTTATGTCACTTTTTAACAGACCTAATTAAAAACCAACGCAAAAAATCTTAAATTAATTTTTTTGTGTAAAATCTCTTCCATCCCTCAACTTTTGAGGGCGGTAAAAAAATTGAGGTTGTATTTCATTATTCATTTTGTTGTAAAAAGTATTTCAATCCATGTAGAATAAACCCTGAAAATTTCAGCTTGCTACGATAAGTGCCTCACCTTAAAAAATCAGTATTTTTTGCGCAGGTGGGTATCTATACAATCATGTAAACAAGAAATTCTATTTTATGACCTATAGTCTCAACGACTAGATGGATTTTAACATATAAGGTATTGTTAGATTCGTCCTAGCAGTGCGAGCGATATTGTCTGTATTAAAATCTTGTAAAATCAAGATTGCGGACTTTTTACGCAATTAGTCAAATCAACTTAATCAGCTTGGGCATTCAACTCGGCGTTCCAGGTGCGGCAGCGTTCAATCTTCGGTACGACCGAAATTACTAAGTCAGGCAATGGTGCAGCGCGGAATTTGTATCTAAAGTTTGGCATCTGAGTAGAATCATGTCATATTCTCCGCGAGATTATGCAGAAATGCATTACTATTATGGTGCCTCCCTAGGAAATGCTCGAGCAGCTGCTCGCATGTATCTGGAGTATGTGGTTAGAAGTGGTGGACCACAACCGGCGGTATATTCCGACTACCGCGTTTTTGTACGCGTCCATAATGTGTATATGCGCATACTAAGCACCCATCGTCAGCTAGGAGCGCCTCGGATACGCCCAGAAGAAATAGAATATATAATAGAAGCAGCCAAGAGAGATCCCACTATAAGCACTAGAGTTGCCCGAAGCAGAAACATATCTCATACTTCAGTGCACACAATATAGTACGCTCGGAGAACAAGTATCCTTACCACACGATAATAACACGCAACTACTTGAAATTCTTCAAATCCATAGGACTCATAGTTCTAAATAGTAACAAGTATATTGGTCAAGTAGTTTCTTGAGAATTTCTAATGGCTTATCCCAGAACACCTGTTTTCCGGCCATCACTACTAGTTTATTGAGCAATATAAAGGGTTCGTTCAAAGAGCATCTAATAGCAAAATACACATGCTTACCTTGCCGATATGAATCAAAAACCATTCCGAAAGATAAATATTATTTCTATGCGAAAAACAAAGTTTACTTTTTTTTATTCTAAACAAATTCATCTCGTATTTGTGAGCAATTGAACAAATTTGCTACAATATTCGAAAGACATATGTTACTATACACATTTTAAAACAATGCGGATGTGTCTATCATCTTTTGTTGCGGATTACTCACAAATACGAAATGATTGAATTTATTTAGAAGAGAAAACATAACCCATCCTTTTTGCATAAAAGTAACATCGGCAAGGAAAACTAGGGTATTTTGCTATAAAATGCCCTTCGCGCCCCGACTAAATTATTCATACTCGATGCTGTCCAGAGAAGACTTGTCTGACTGATCGATGAATATTTTCTAACAGACAGCCTCGGGACCATTTCGCTCCGGCGGGCCGTTGGCGACCTAGCTCTCTTCTACCGCAACACCAACGGACATTGCTGCTTAAATCTCTCCTTCATGATGCTGCCGCGCGTTATGCGTGCCAGTCAGACCCGCCTGACTTTGGCCTCCCATCCCAACCGTTTCGAACTACAAAAGGAGACGTTTCCTAGTTCTACTACCCTTAAGCAGTTCGAAAATCGGATAAACAAAGTTTTTTCAGCTCCTCCTAGCACCAGCAATGTCCTCGCATTTAGGCTTCTGCCTGCGCGGCGGTATAAAAAAACTTTTCAGTTGACCAAATGAAGGAACATCGCGCTGAGCGTGGAACTTACTTGGTAATCTGTTTCGAATCATCAACAACCGTCAGAAATTCGTTGCAGATTAAAGTTCTTCGCCAACCACCGGGTGAGTACTGGAGTTGTGTTAGAGATACACTTACGATTCCTAAACTCCTTCCCCCAAGACCGACAGTTCTACCGGATTTCTCCATAGCTTAATTCCTGAGGTTCCTGTTACTCAATCTCCAATCCATTAATTTTGTATCAATTTTAGTTCGTTAAGCCTCCATGAATTCCCCTTTCAGTTGTTCCGAGATCGTATTTTCCAACCCCCAACTCCCGGTGTTGAACTTTTCAGATCTTCGAACTTCCGGTGCCGTCTTAGACAAGAACACCCTCACCATCTGCCTCTAGTAGATCAGTAGAATCACCCAACTCCTTGCTTCCAGAGGCAACTCCCACCTTCTGCTTGATGAGATCTCGCAGCTTTGTGATGGGTGATGGGTCTTGGCTCATTCCCTACACGGTGACAGAGTTACAGCTCCCTGCGGAGTTTATCCCTTTCTAGACATTCAACTTTCGGTCAGGTACAATAGCTTGCGACCTTCTCTGCCCAATTTCATTACCCTTCAGGTCGTATACCCATTCATCGGACCTCCAGTACCATCTACAGGTATGAATAGTCAATCCACCAACTCCATCAACACGGCGGATTGTCCATCGCATGTTACTACACGCGGGTCAATACAGAGGTCAGCCACTGAGTGCTACACTCAGCTTCTGCAGATTGTTCCCTGATGGTCCAAAAACTCATTCTGGGGGTTCGTCATCCCCAATCACATTACTCCTGAACGAAACAACTGTCCTTGTGGTCGGCAGCTTCCTACCATCAAATGACTGCAAAATCATCACAGAAGATGCCCCAGACTCTCCCCTCCCCCGAACATCCACATGGGGTAACATGAGGGATTGCTATAAGTATAGCTGTTGTGACAGGAAATTCCAATAATATATTCGTACTCTCACAAGACTGCATACGAAGAAAGCCCATCCTATCGAGTACAACAGAGTGTTGGCAATAAGTGTGCCGCACTCGTAAGCAGAAGCTATCAGCACACTTGCCGACGTCGAAGTTGCTTTGCTTCAGAACCAGAATAACTTTTTGCAAGATATGGTGGCGGCAACAGGGCTGAACCTCATTGTACTTCAATATTCTCTGCGAAAACTGCCGCGATCAAAAATGGCTCTACAATATGCCTAAAATTTGGGTACAGATTATTTTTCAATTATATCAGATTCCCTATCTGTGATAATGGTGTTGAAAATGAAAAATTTCGACTGTAACAACGTCTATTCTGATTGGTCGCACAGTATATAGGTACTATACAATATTTCTAGTGGCGCTCGCGTAAAACTCGTGTATGTAGAAAATGTCATCATGGTATTTCCTCCAATAAAAGGGTGTGCGAACTGACCGAATCAAGTATAATGTCAGACAGAAAATTTTCAGTCGGCAGCAGCCTCCAAGGAACCACAGTTAAAAGGGACACAAACCCTACAAAGCGGTCTACAAAGTATTCAAGAATTCTACCCTGCATATCACGTAGTCAAAGGCACAACTACATTAATATTCCAAGAAAATACACTTCATCACCGCCCGTGCAAAAATTCTGCCATTCCTTTTCCACTTAGCTAGGTTGTATCTGATTCAGTCAGATCTATGCGAATTCTGCAATATGGAAGGTGACTTAAATCTTTGGATGTTATAGAATAAAGACACCTTCTGATGCTCTTCACATGGATCTTATACGCAGTGGGTTAACTGCTCCTCTAAATCTAGAGTATGTAATTATTTATTCAAAATAAAGGCATCCTGGAAAAAGTAATAAAATTTCTCAAAACTTCTGGCATGTGGAATCAGAAAATATTTTAAGCGAGTTTAAATAATCTGTTTCTGGCTAATTGGCAGACAGTCTAGGGCCAATTACAAAAAAAAATACTGAGTGCAGATGGGGAAGATGGTAAATTGTTCCCCGTTGGCCCCCAAAACTCAATCTGGGGGTTTATCAGAATTGTGAACAAAATATCTCCATCATCATCTACAACATATATTGAGACAGACGGACATGATTTGCTGACGAGTACTCAAGGCCCCTTGGGGAGCTTACTGCAACAGAGTCTACAGGAATTCTACGCACGGATTAGCCATATCTCTCAAATCTTAGGTTTCCTTGTACTTTAGTCTTTAAGACATAAAATGATAGAAAAATGTTTTCTATACGCGTCTCCTTATGCCATGTGGGCTCAGTACTCGGCGTAACGGTCTGTCCTCTTCATACTTCGGCGGTCCTTCGGTAGGTGCTACCGCGTCTGACGTTGCGGGAAGGGTCAACGGGTCAACGTTGCCAGATGGACGGTAATTTCCGGTAGGGCAGCAAAGAAATAGACTAATTGTATGGGACTGTTTGACTGACTTGATCCGTTTAATTTCTCTATTCTACATACTCACAACTAATGTTTTTCTCAGATGGATTAATTTGCGTAAGGAAGTGCAGAGTCAACTTGCTTGATTTTATTTTATTTTCAGTGTTGCCATTCATTACGGTTTGAACCAATCCACTTTAGTTAAATTTGGCCGGGCCCTTCAAAAAGATCAACATTTTTGGGATTCTTGAGAATGTCTTATAATGTAAAATTATTGCTTTTATTTATCTTAAGCAGTTAATAACGTCTCTAGACGCAAAAAGACTTGTTAAAGTGACGACGTTTGAGAAAACTCTACAACGGTGGGTATTTCGTTTTACTACCGTGACTGGTTATACAAGCACGTATCTATGAAGGCAGATAAATTATGAGATATTTGCAGCATAAAACATAGTGACAAAGACAGTATAATACCCAATAAAAATCGTTTTGTTTCGGATTAAATTTTATATATAGTTAGACGTAGGCAAGAGAAAGCCGAGATTACATTTTGAAGAATATACTGGATTGGATTTAAGTTTATCTAATAATCTGCTAAGGTGACCCCGATACGTTATACAGCCGTCTAGTCATCAGCACGGGTAATGTAAAAACCTATAAGACGTCAAACAAAACCCATAAAATGTCATCTTGCAGACTAGGTAGTTTTTAGGGTGCCAACAGTCATTACACGTTTGCTCACTAGGATCGTTGTGAGCGACCATCTATAAAGGAATGGCTTAATTACACCACTACACGCATTGTTGGTTGCATATGAAGCCGAGTAGTCTATAGTTTTCATCTCAGAGAAGAAATCTGGTTGAACAGCAAGGTCGCTTCTGGATGATTGATTGTGTGTATTGGTCTGCATGTGTATAAAATCTGTGCTGCTTGCTGTGTGAGAAAGTCATTACTGAATATGCTGCCAATGAAGTACATCTATTAGCTGTGCCCGACGGGTTATTTATATGTTGTCCCTTCTGAAGACAGGTTATGTTCAAGATTCTAAATTACGATTTTTTACATTTTTTTGTGCTTTCAAAAACTGAGGAGAATTTCCGGACATCACCACCGCGGCCGGGTTGTGTGTAATTAGTGTTAGCATGTATATGACTTGCAATTCGACAATGTACAGTGAATATAATTATTTCTTATGTCTCTCATTTTTTAAATTCAGCAAATTTGCATATGTATTTTCCACAATAGATGAGAAAAAGTGGATGCGCAACTAATTTTTACTTTTGAATCTCAAGTAATGTATTTGAGACAAAAATTCAATGGAATTATCATCAACACATTATTAGCACACAAATCATCATTAAGAACCTATGCTTTATCGTTACCTCCAGTAATGCTACCTCTGAAGCAGATGTTACATTACATCAGTGCCAAGCATTGATAACTGAAGCCTCATGACGCTTAGATAACTACACCACGCGATACGTAGTACCCGTGCGGGACATGTTTCTGAACAGATAGCTTGTCTTCTCAAACTAGAGGTACTGCTTTCAAAAGAGCTGCTAGTGTATGTGCAGAATGAGGTAAAAAGATCATTCTTCTTTGTGCCATATCCCATACATGTTGAAAGGTGACAGGTGTAGTAGACCTAAGAGACCTAGAAAGGAGACTGACTGAATCGTTATTATGGTAGTTTTTGTAGCTCTAGCAATTTGGATAGAGGCAGTATTTTGTGAGAGAATAGTGTTGACAAGCGGTTGGGAAATGGCAACAAATGGTGGTCCAGTATCAAACACTAGCAACTCTTCGGAGGTACAGCTAACTTGAGAAAACAGGAATCATCTCCTCGGAAGTATGCCTGCGACATGATGCATATATACTAATATACTAAGTGACATATAAATCCGAACACCCAGTTTAAATGGTTTTATTTTGATAAAAGTTGGTGAATGTATTTATCTTACTGTAAATAACAAGTGAAAAAATTGTCAGCCTTATCAGTTGGACATTCCGGTTTTTATACTGCTTTCTTTTTAATTCACTAACGCTCTAAAAATGAATATTTCAGCCGCAGTAAAGAATCAACGTTGGCGGATTTTGGTTCTTGACATCCTTTACGATCGGTTACGATGCCTAGAGTACGGAGAGCTGTACGATTTCGTCAACTTAGTGAGTTTGATAGGGGCCGTATAGTGGGACTTCGGGAAGCTGGACTTCTTTTCGGGCAATTGCAGTTAGAGTGCAAAGAAGTGTAGACACTGTGGTTAGGTGTTGTCAGGCATGGCTTCGAGAAGGCCGTACGCAAAGAGCAAGGGGCACTGGACGCCGCCGTAGAACAACAGACCGTGAAGATCGCCGCCTAAGATTATTGGCCTTAAGGGACCGTTTCTCCACTACCAGGTCCATCGCAAATGAATGGTTTGCAGAACACGGAAAACCTATTGGCATGCGAAGTGTTTACCGACGAATGAGAAGTTTTGGCTTGTTTTCATACCGGCCACACTGGGTCCTCCCTTTAACTCGAGAACACCGACGTAATCGCCTTGAGTGGTGCAGACAACGGTCACTGTGGGATCAGGAATGGAACAGTATTGTCTTTAGTGACGAGTCTCGATTTTGTTTAGGCATGCACGATGGTCGTGCCAGGGTTAGAAGGCGACGTGGTGAAAGGAGGAATCCACAGTTTCTTATTGAAAGACATGTTCATCACACTGTTCGAGTTATGGTTAGGGGTGCTACAGCGTATGGTTCCAGGTCACCTTTAATATTCATCAACATGAACGCGCAGCGTTATATCCACGAAGTTCTAGAACCCCATCTTTTACCCAATCTTGATACCCTGGCAGATCCAACTTTCCAACAAGGTAATTCCCGACCACATGTTGCAAGAGTCACAATAGACTTATTACAACATAATGATCTCACATTGTTACCATGGCCACCAAGATCTCCCGACTTATCCCCAATTGAGCACGTGTGGGATATGATGGGTAGGAGATTTCTCAGTTTGCAACGTCCTCCTCAGACTCTAGAAGCACTTCGAGAGGAGTTGGTGGTTGCCTGGAATGAGATACCACAGGAGGACATTGACCACCTGATCAGAAGCATGCCTAGGCGCGTTGGAGAATGCGTAGCACATCAGGGTGCATCCACACATTATTAAAGGTCAAAGGGCTTTAAAGCAGTGCATTCATTTTGAAATTTTTATCATTTACTTATTATGCTTCATTAAGTACTTATGCAAAATTTTATTAAAATAAAACCATTTAAACTGGGTGTTCGGATTTATATGTCACTTAGTATACATTATCAGATGGCCCAACATACTATTATTAATGATTTCGAGGAATAGAGCAAAAGTTTTGACTTCAATATTCAATCGTGACTTCCTATTAACTACTGACTATACATAAAATTTCAATCAAATTGAATTATTCTTACAGGGTGTGCTACTTTCTTTGTCATTGAATATATAAGAACTCGTTTGTTCCAGATTTTAAATGGCATTACCAAACACAACAGCAAAAGCCGCGTTGGCGATAGAAGATATGTTCCTCCTACTGGATAATAGTACCTTGAATGCAACGATGGTGCGAAATTCAACAATGGTCACAATGGCCCAGTACCCTAGTGGCTATACGTTGCCACAAATAGTCATCGCTTCTATTATAGGTAAGTACCCGTTCAAATATTAACATTACTGCCAATTTAACAGGGTAGGCCATCTAGTGTTTATAATGAGAAATAGCGAAATGAGTCCGTATGAATGCTCACTAAGGTCAATTAGTCCAAGAAAGTCTCGGGACCATCTCAAAAAGTCATTTTTTCAGATGAAGCTCGTTTTCGTTTGGAATGTTATCTGCATCTGGGTATCAGAGAATCCACAGGTCGTTAAGAGAAGCAAATATATCCATAATAATAGACTGTTTCGTGCAGTTTTCTTTGAAAATGAACAAAACGCCCTCGTCTCATGTCATGGAGAGCGATACCGTGTTATGCTCAACAATTTTTTATTTCCAAATGCTAAAGAGAATGTCATGGACGACATTTGGCTTCTACAGGAGGGCGGAACTCCAAACGTACTTCAAAATTATGTTAATAGATGTGTTAATACCAGGCCAGCTGTGGTAATCATTTGAACGACAATGCGCTCAGTTCTTAAGTGTTCATCTTCAGCATCCCCAGTAAAACCAGAAATTAGAAAAAATGTAAAAACAGCTTCTTTTTTAAAGTCGCCACCAGCGGTGGCGTAGTGGTAGACGTCGTGGGTCGACTAATCAGTCGCCGTGTGCTGCGCGGGTTCGAATCCCGTCCTAAGAGAACTTTGCACCTGGTTATGGATATTCTGATTGTCCGTAGGTGGTAGACGGTATCTGACCGTCAAAGGTGGAGGTACCATCCGAAGGATCCGGTACCGATGGGTGTTTGGGCCTTGGGCATTCCTGGTGGTTCAGGTGTAGAAAAACAAGACGATACCAATTCCAAATTTTGAATAGCCGACTCATATAAGAAGGTAGTAGAAAAATTTGAGGAAACAGCTTAAATCAAAATATCACTTTCTAATAGCTACTTCCTCGACACTATCAACTGAATAGCCTTAAAGCAGTTGATCTGACATCTGATATTGTTACACTCAGTATTATACTAGGTAACCTTGTTTTGAATTTAGAAATATGGAATTCATTACAAGCACGTTCAGTGACATCTACAGAAACATTCAGAAGGGTGTCACAAATTCTTTCATCGATACCATAGAAATTCCGATACAGTTTAAAGAGTCTGAATAGGATCTCTGAGACCATGGCTAACTGTATACGAGTACTCCATCTCTTTACTAGCTACTTAGCAGGGAACGTAAAGTTATCATGTTGAGTTTTATTGCTTTTGGGCTTTAGATTGTTTCTTACTCTTCTTGACAATCACTGTTATCTCACTTTCTTCTACTATTTACATTTTTCATTTTGTTTCAGTTACGATATTGATGATAGTTGTGGTTGTTGGGAACATGCTCGTGATAATAGCAATAACAACAGAAAAAGCGTTGAAGAATATTCAGAACTGGTTCATCGCTTCGTTGGCGGTGGCCGATTTCTTCCTTGGGCTAGTGATAATGCCTTTTTCTCTTGCCAATGAGCTCATGGGCTACTGGATATTCGGACTTTGGTGGTAAGTAACTATATTCATTGTCTATCTACACCTAATGCACATTTTATCTACCGGTTACCTGGAATTTGAGGACAAAATCTAATTATTTCTGTCAATATTTGAATGGAGCAGTAATTTTACAGCGAATGACAATCAGATGGGATAAAATAATTCTAAATCTTGAACAACTAGAATAATCTACCATAATAATTCCAAAGCTATGAGACATTATACTTAATTGCTCTCGCCGCGATGAATTCTAAAAATGAACTGCATTAGAAGCGAAAATTCCTAATGCATTTTACGTGAAAATCCCTATAAATCTTACTGCCATTGAATACATGCAACTATGAGTTTTAGTGGATTTAATGCAAGCATTAACGTGGTATCTCAACTGGGCGTTGATTTTTATATATTATTCTGTCTAATTTTTTTAGAACCAATGTTAATCTAAATGTTCGCATACGCCTACTGCGCATTTAAAGGAGCACAATGGCTGATAGAAGCGCTACTTGACAAGAAATTGCATGTTAAATCCTTAATACTTTCTTGCTGCTTTATGATGACATGACAAAAGCCAACTTAAGCTCAAAGGCTTTTATTGCTGTGACTGCCTCTCGCATAACATTATCAATTCCTGATGTTCTGCCTTCAATCAGAAACAAAATATAACTTGAATTGTACATTCAAGAGTCTTAAAATTTTCATATAAGCCAGTAAATCCTCCACTAGAACTTTTTATTCAGCTATACAGCACATCCATGCCCTGGTCCCTGTCCCTGATGTATTTTCCACACCAAAATCTACGGTTTCGCTTACTTCGTTGCGTTCAGGAGGTGGGCAGATACAACGCAGTTTAAAGTCAATTTTCTCCATACGATGGTTCTGTTACATGACACCTTTATCAACTTGTGTCTTCAGTTGTAATTATATTATACAATGTTAGCAATGGTAAATAATAGTAGTAAGGTCGCTTGCGTTTATGCAATGCCTGTAGAAGTGATTTTTAAGTCATTAAAATAGGTATAAATATAGAGACCTATTATTTATACATGCAAACTTATAGCTTAAGATTAATTAGGAACATTTCTAAAATGAAACTAACTACATTCTGGAAACAAAACCCACATATTTGACTGATTTCATTCAGCTCGTCGACTGCATCGTAAAGTCAATATTTTGATTGACCATGCCGTTATCGATAAAGTATTACATTACAAGAGAACATATCTGTTTGTTTTTAAGCAAAATGTAGCCGAATTAGACAACCTTTCCAAAGATGCAGCACTTTTTTTATATATCCTCTTCTATCTTTAAAAAATGAACAATAACCAATCTTTCTCTAAAAATATTCAACATAAATTTATGAATTTCTTTATTTTTAGCGTGTCCAACCGGCATGGGCATCATGTAAAAAGCCTATAAAACGTCAAAAAAAACCTATAAGATGTCATCTTGCAAACTAGTTAGTTTTTAGGACGCAAACAGTCATTCCAAGTTTGCTCACTAGGATCGTTGTGAACGTCCAACTAAGGAGGAATCACTCAACTAAACTACGCGCATTATTAGTTGCATACGTTTTTTGAGGCCAAATGGTCCTTGTCTGTAGTTTTATCTCTAAGAACAAAATTGGTTGAAAGCAAGATCGCATCTGGATGATTATGTGTATTGGTCTGCATGTGTATAAAATCAGTGATATTTGCTGTGTGAGAAAATCATTACTGAATATGCTGCCTATGAAGTATATCTATTGGGTGGGTTATTTTTATGTTGTGCTTTCTGAAGAGAGGTTATGTTCAAAGTTATAAATTACGAAAAGCTGAGGAGAATTATGTGTGTAATTACTGTTAGCATGTATATGGCTTGTAATTCGACAGAGTTGCAGTGAATATAAATATTTCTTATCTCTCTCATTTTTGAAATTCAGCAAATTTGTATATATAATTTCCAGAATGGATAAGAAAAAGTGGATGAGTAGCTAATTTTTAGCTTTGAATCTCAATTAAGTGTATTTGAGACAAGAACCCAATGTAATTATCTTCAACACATACTGCTTAGACATCCAGTAATGCCATCTCAGAAGCAGATTTTACATCACATCAGAGCCAAAGATTGATAACAAGCCTCATGACATGTAGGCAACACGAACAACTAAGTGCTAGGTTAATATCATGTAGAAAAACCTACATAATGTCAAAAAACCACCATAATGTCCAAAAAAAAATCGGCATAACGTCACTTTTCAAGATACGTGATACCCGTGCATATCACTTTTGAATTCGCCCTGTATAAGGGATAATTGACAACACGTTATATTTTTGCTGGTGAAAGTTTTCAAGTTTCAAATCCGGTTTAAAAACATGAATACTCTGGAGGTCAAAGTAATGATCCCCCAGCGACTCTGATGATGAATGGACCCAGCCAGAAGCCAGAAATTACCATGGAATCAAAGGAATTGATGGCACTAGCTGTAGCAGACGAAAAGGATAAAACCATACAGCGCCTGACCCTGATCATCGAAATCCAGGCCCAGCAAATTAAGGGACTGACTGAGGGTCTATTGGTATATTGCTGTATATACTAGTAGTGATGGCCGAAAGACAGGTGTTTTGCAATAAGCAATTAGAAATTCTCAAAAAAGTACTCCACCAGTATACTCCTATTTTCTGTTGTTATTGAGAAGTATGAATCCTACGGATTTGAAGAATTTCAAGTAGTTGCGTGAAATTATCGTCGCATTACCGAATGCCAAAACCTGCATTTTGTCTCGTTTTTTGGCTAAAACATTTTTGCTATTAGTCGGATCTTTTCAAGAGTGGTCTCATTTTGTAGGTCTCACAAATACCTAAAAGTTTTTCGTTCCTGCCGATACTTTCGAATGATTCCCAAAAAAACATGTTTTCTCATTATTTGTTAACAAATCCACAGAAATTGGTGTACCCATTCCATGCATCCATGTTTAAAATATCCCCTTGCACAACTTGCACCAATAAAACCGGACTTCACAAAATTTGCTAATTTGATTAGATCAACTTGATTTCACTACCTACCGTGTTAATCATTTTTCAAATTTCACCACAATCGATAAGCTGCTGATTATAAAAGCTGCAACTGATAACCTAGCACAAGACAAACACATCATAAAACTGCTGTTCGTAGCTTCAGTAGTAGTAGCAGTACTAGTAGTGGTAACATCTATAATAAGGAATTAACTTCCATGGCGGCGATTCGAACCCGCCAGCCCCGCTGACCACCTACGAGTAGCTAACGAGGCTCCCTTTCTTAGTTTCATAAACTTCGTACAAAATACTGTCTTCGGATATGCGTAGAGACTAGTCACTGCTAAAACTAAATTTTCCGTGTTTGAAGGCTCTTCAACTACGGGTTACCCTTTATGAGAAAATCACAGCTAAAGCTGAACTGCCGTTCGTATTTAATGTAGATCACGCATTCCTTGCCTTTCCACCAAAAAGCAATCATGATTCAAAATCATAAAAATAGTGTAAGCCTTAGTCAAATATCACTCGCTCATGAGATATAAGTTGTTAAGAGTCGATTTTTACTTCCCCCGCCTGCTGGCAAGGAAGTATTATATTTTCTAGAATCAGATATGTTTTTTGGATGTTATGTGATATGTACATCACGTATAACCACGTCACTGATTTCCGTCGGTCTGTCTGCCTGTCGGTCTGTCCGCTAATCTTATGACCACCTATAACTTAACAAGTACCGCGCGGATTTCAATAAAATATTATGCCAAGGACATAAAAGCTTTGTAATTTTTGAAAATCGGTCCAGTGGCTGCAGAGAAAAAGGCCAAAAACGGAAGAAGAAAAATCGCTCAAACGTCGTTTTTTGACATTTAAGAGGGTACTGATCATTTTTGAAAAAAGTCTTAGAGGTATAAAAACTTGGGTGGGGTTATAGAGATGTGCAGTAAATAAACAGTAAAATGAAGGCAATAGAAACACTCCAGTGATTACGGAAATCAGAAGTTGACATTCCTCTGTTAACGTGCGGAATTTTACTAATGATCGTATCGTCAATCGTTCCTACAATTATTGTAGCACGCCTTTATGGCCTCCATGATTTCCACAGATTTCTACTGTTCCGTTCTAGCGCTCTATTCTGAGGTTATGTTACAAATATCTATTTGCATCAAATCGTTGTTGACTTATAACATCTGTTATTATGAGCCCGAAATATCATACAATTCAAAAAGAAAACAGTCCCACAATAGGAGAGTGCTGACGCTGACACGGAACAGGAGAAATCTAAAAATACCCCAGCGTTTCCGAAGGAGATGGAGAAGAGAAGGGGACTATCAAAATCAAGTGGACTACAATTGTGGGACACCTTTATAGCCTCCTTAATTCTCATAGTTTTCTACGTTTCAAGGAACAACTGACGAAGTTATGTTTGGCTGAATATTATCAATATCAAGAGTTTAATCTAAGCATGAGTTTTTTTTTGTGAATGTTAGCCACCGCTCACGTAATTATAAGCGTCAACCATTCTCCAATGAATGGAATAAATTATAGATCACTCCCGTTTTTAAGACCCTGAATACATATCCGTCGTAAATCAATATATAATTGCCGATTAAAATCGGCCAGTAAAAAATGTAGATCCATAAATTACTCCCCACATTGAGTTCACCCAATTAATTCTGAACATATCCGCACAGGATCCTATGAGCAATACGCTGACATTTTGCCATTAGCGCCGTGTTCATACGTAAGGCCCCTACGGGTGGATTTTTCAAATTAATTATCTTTTTCCGCGCATTTTTCAGTTGGTTAAGTTTCAACACATACCCGACAGTTTATCTAAAGCGATGGGATAGCATATTATTTATTTTCCGGATAAATGGGTATGTGGGGCTGGTTAGGTAGGTTGTGTCAGCACTAACATTCAATTACCTCACAATATTAACCGATATTCATGCGGAGGGTCTGGTGGACGGTTTATATATAGGTCATTGTAGAAAGGTGGCAAGTATTCTATAGATGCCAATTTATTCTTGTCTTCCTCAGCTCTACACTAAGATATTATATGGATTAAATTAGCTCAAAAACAGTGTGATAACTGTCCTCTCTTACATAGAATGTTTACATAGAGAAGATCGTACAATATGAATGTACGACCTTTTTTGCGCTCTCACCCGGACGAGGCTGTGAGTAGCTTCCGGTAGCTCATTTGGCGGCATCAGGCTCGCTGACAAGATTTGACTATGGTATGGAGACCAAAATAGAATACATACACATTAAGAGCTTATATTTTCAGCATTTACATTGAATTTTAAAGAGAAAACTAAAATCTGAGTATATGTTACAGTCAAAACTCATATTCGGTCAAAATCGCTTAACTGCAAAAGTCGGTCAAAAGTTGTTGGTCGAAAGTGCCAGATATGGGGTTCAGACTATCGAACAAAACTCATAATAAGTTAGCATACTTAATGAAAATTGCCAAAACAATAATCCAAAAGTTAATACAACTATTTTTAAGCTAGTTTCTTGCCCATACAAAAACTAAGTGGCATTGTACCATCGTACGAGACCTGTAAACTATAAACCGCCCTCAATTATTTTTCCTAGATAGAAAAAATATATTTTAGTTTGTGGAGGATAGATCTGTTCGTGTTTGTGGGTTTTGAGAAACTTCTATTCATCTTGACCTATCAGTTCCTAGTTTTTTGAACCAGTTAACGCTAACCAAAAGAGCTGAAATCTTGTGTACGTCTTTGTTTCTCGTGATAGAACATATTAAATTATCTGTCGCCATTTTATGTCCACTATGGCGGATGCTACAAAATGTGATTTATAAATGCTATAGCAACGCCAATTATCTGGACATCAAATGACAGGTCTTGCATGAGGGAAACGCTATGAACAGTGTCACGTGATTCATAACTTTCATAATCACCCCCATGATATGGACTTGATGAGAGAAACGCAATAAGCAGCGTTATGCTAATTACAAAATGGCGGCCACCGTAAAATGGAGATTTATAACTTCTATAGTCACCCCTATGATACGGGTATCGAATGAAAGGATTTTATAAGACAAACATTATAGGTAATGTGACAACGTGATTCCAATATGGCGGCTGCAACAAAATGGCGATTCATAACTTCCATAGTTATGACAAGTGTACCAAATGAAGGAGCCTGATGCGAGAAACGCAATAAGCATGCTAACTCCAATGTGACGACCGCCGCAAAATGACGGTCTATAATTTTCGTGGATATGCATATCAAAACAAAGGGTTTCATAAGACAGACGTAATAAGCAAAGCGTCTAAGTCCAGTATGGTGACCATAGTTACCCTTATGGTATAGGCAATATTACTTCATTCTTAATCCCGTATGTCGGCGGCCGCAAGACATAGACTATGATATGGGTATTGAATGAAATGACCGAAGCGCAAAAAGTAAGCGACGTGATTCTAAATTTAATATGGCGGACATTTGTTATGATAATGCAATATTATTATGATGGAGATGATCTGATGATGGAGCTGGTAGGTGGTCACGGGTACTCTGTAGTAAATCAATGCAACCCAGTGAATTAGGACTAAGTTGATTCTTCTTGACAGGTCGTAGGTGGTAGACGGTCTCTGACTGTCGGAGGTACCACCCGGCGGATCGTAGGAGGGGCCAGAATGTGTGCATGTTACATGCTCACGTGTTCCCTCGCCAGAGTCCCTGTATCCCCCTATAGCCCCATGGTACCCCATGGGTGTTTGGGCCTTAGGCAGTCGTGGTTGGAGTATAAAAAAAAACTCCGAAACTAGGATCTAATGATTGAGATAGTCAGCTATATGTAAAAAAAACTCACCTGTAGTACCCATATGAAATTTCAGCTTTTTAGCGTTAGATAATATGTCGTAAGTATTGGTACGTATAGTTTCTTCAAATATCCGGTCAAAACCACTGTCGACTTAAAAAATATCGAGCAATAGTGATTTTACTAAACTGTATCGATTAAAACCGGCTTAACCAAGAATGTAGGTACGATTGGGAATATATAATAAGAATGTGAATAAAAATCGTAGGTCAATATTTTAGAAAATTTTGCACAATGAAACGAAAGGAAACGAACATTTTACTCAATTATTAAGGTTGTCGTCAAAACAAATTAGATAACATTTTATTCATCTGCTGTGAATGCTTGTCGTGTCAAATGCAGCATTTCAATGGCTTTGGTCATAACCATATAAAGCGTGTGTTTCAAATTAGATACTCACCATTGGGATATAGGAGACGGTAAGAGGTACGAGGTCGGCATTTAGGTTATTAAAATGGTATTGGGAAGTTTCTCAAATCCAAGTATTAAAGGATATTCAGTATATCCTTACCGAATTTTCTCAAAATCGCTATAATTTTTACCACTTTTCCGACACTACAGGATGGGTGCGTCTTAATCTCAATATAACGATTCGTCTCTTGTCCTCAATCATCAGATTTATTTTTTCTTTTGTGCAGGTGAATGGAGTTTTCAATTCTGATACCAAAAATGTATGTCAAATAGCATACATTGACATTGTCAAACCTAAGTTATTACAAAAAACTAATATTTTTGTTTTTTTGCGAATCGTGTCTAAATGACATTCAGATAGTTTGCTCACATATCGACAATAACAAGCGATATTTTAGCACGATGGTACATGGTACCTCACACGTAGGTTACACTGGTGAACAAAATTAAAATATTTTTTTGTGACATGGACAAAACAAGGCGGATATTATGTTAAACGTACCCAAAAAGCCGAAAATAGCATTCGATTTCTTCTATCACCCACGGTTTTCATGCAATAAGGCATTTTATTCGCTGTTTATACTTGTAAAATATAAGGATATGTGTGTAAGAGTAAGTAATAAACACTCGAGTAAACATTAATCTCGGAATGTTTGAAAATTTGCAATAACTGATTTAAAGGAATTCCAAGCTCGTAGTTCAGTTTCATTTAGGGAACTGTCAAATACATCATCCTTCATGATTTTCCGTATTTGTGGACCCACCAATATGCCCTTTTTAATTTTCGCCTCTCTAAGTCTCGGAAATGTTTGTTTTAAATGCAGAAACCCTCTTCCATTTCGATCCATAGCTTTCACAAAATTTTTCAGCAGTCCCAACTTAATATGCAAAGGTGGAAGCAACACGTTTTTGGGATCAACTAGTGGTTCATTAGCAATGTTTTTGAGGCCCGGAGTTAATACCAATATTTGGTATATCCCAGTTGCAGTCCAAGAAGAAGGGCACAAATGATTCATCCATATTTATTATAACGGATATGCTCTGACAGAACTCGCATATTTTCATATGATTCCTTCATATGAACTGCTTGCGCTATAGGGACAGAACGATATTTATTACCGTTGTGTACCAATACCGCTTTGAAACTAAGCTTACATGAGTCAATGGACAGGCGCCAAACATTTGGATCATGTTTCTGTCCTAACGCGTCAAACTAATTGTTGATATCTGAGCAATATATCAACTCTATTTCTTGGAGGAAAGAGTGTGTGAGGTCTTGTTGCCGTTTTCGGTAGAGAGTAATGTTAACATCACCGTGGAAGAGATTCCATCCTTTTAATCTTGCTGCTAAAAGTACTGACTGGGCAGAAAACGCAACTGACTTAGTTGCTATTAGTCTTCTAACAAACGCAATATGCTCTCTAAGCATAGAGCTCGCATATAATAAACAGGAGTATACAGGTCTTAATATTACATAATATGTGCGTCATCGCATAAACGCCGAGACATGCAGCAATATGAGATGTTACGTATTATAGTTCATAAATGTAGATGTTACCGAATATCTGTGGCTGATAGAGTAATTCTGTTTTTAGATTTGATAAGGGCAAAATACATGAGATACACTCAAAAATTTTCATGTCACAAATCCTGTGTTTATCAGTGTTTTAGCGTTTGGATACAAGTTGCATCGGCTCAGATATGGCGGATATGAAATGTGTTTAGGAAGCTGCAACGTCGTCTAGGCTTTCACTTACTCTAAATTGTTTCTAGCAGATACATGAAATAATACTCTTTATAATGTTTCCAATATGGCCCTTAAATAATATGAAAAAGTTTGAGCATTAATCAATGAGTTAAAACAAAATGTAAGAATATTACCTTTTTAGACACTTGTTTTATGATATCAATCCATGTCATGATTTCATTTCAGTTTCCTCACAGATTAATCGTCAGTCACTTGTAAATAAGTTGGAATAGTTGCCACATATAATGGAAGAGGCAGAGTTGTAAATCACCACTCCGTGGTCAATGGTTAAGAATTTCAAACAGCAACTTCTAAGGTCCGAGGAATGATTTTTGTTTGTAAGTTAACATCTGCTAAACATGTTGAGTAGAAGGGAGCTGGAGCTTTGAAACTTCATGGGCTTATTGTGTGGAACTTCTCGCATATTGCTATATCCAAGTTTTTGCTCAATTCGGTCGTACGTCCTAAATAAGTGAATGATTGTACGATGGCTACATCGTTGCTATAGAAGTGGTTCAACGAAAACCTTCGGACTTTGACATTTTATGATTGCTATAGATTGCTTTATGTAAAATGTATTTTCATTTACCTAGACGTTTAGTAATAGGACCAATATTGAGTTAAAGTGCAGTAGGCAAAATAACCTATGTTAAGTACCCCGTCTATGTGTAATAATTTTTTACTATGACAGGATATCATCGTCCTGTGATATTTTCATGTGCACATTGAAGGAGCTAGTGGGCCAATCTGACATACATCTTCGGTTCTATTTTTTTTATCAATTACCTTGTAAATTGTAAGCTGTTTTAATAATATAAAGATTATTATTATCTTTACTATTAGTAAATTTCATCATAATATGAACAAAATATACATCGATTCTTTTCCACGAATGTAAGGGTTTCGCCCCTATATGGTACTACGAGAACTCTCACCTTTCAAGCGTCTCCGCTAAGGCTTCTTCATCCAGCCGTGGTGAATGGCGGTTTGGAAGAAGATGATTGCGAGGTTAGGGTTTTTCGATCTCTCCCACGAAGAGATTTGCGGCATCCCCATGCCTTCTGCCTCATATTTTCCCCCATTTCACTCAAATAACTGCTATCTGATAAAAGCGGGCTGATCGGTAAGTGGTGCACACCGCACAACACGCAAAGTGACACAGTAATGCGCGTACATCGATTTCGCAAAAACGTCACTCGCCTCTCTAATGAGAAATATTGTGGAACTTTACGCCCTATTTCACTGAAGTTTATGCAGTATGTGTACAATGTGCATCCGTTTCTTCAGGAATGTGGGATTTATTATTGTAGATAATCCTTGCAATGCTTCACTTCACACGTCAATATACAAGGAAAATATTGTGAACGCGGTAATGGTCTTACAGGTATGTCCTTTGGATATTTTACAATGTTTTACATCGGGACCTGTGTCACTCACTACCATTGGTTTGCTTGTTATTTGCGATGAAATTGGAAACCGAGAAATTATGTTTTTTGTGTGTCTGACTATTTGTCATCGGGCAAATCCTGGACGTATCTACATCTCGGAAAGTAGTGCTCTAATTATGACCAATGTTTAAGGTACACCTATGAACTATTGCAAGGCTGAGAAAGTTTGATTGTCTACTGAATCCATTCCTGCTCGTTTTGACTAAAGTGGGAGTCTTGCAATTGCGAAGAATTTCTAAAGTGAAATGTTATATTTTTCGGGAGCTCTATGATACGGATATCACGTAAAACTATGTCACTAACTTCCTTCGAGCTCTAGGTCTGCCTACCGGTCTGTTTGGCTGTTCAATAATCATTGGGCCCGCTATAACTTGGAAAATACAGGCCGGATTTTGATGAAACTTTATAACAAGGTTATCGCTATATACCAATGATAGCAACGCTTTGTCGTTCTTGAGAATCGATCTAGTTGCGGTGCAGTTACAACCAAAAAACGTATGAAATCGCTCAAATTTCGTTTTCTTTTACGTTTCGGAGGCTCCTAATTATTTCAATAAAAAATTGAAAGGGATAAAAATCGGGGACTTAGGAGTTATAGGGGTAGATAAGGGTATACAAGGAGCTTCAATGGACATAGTGTGATGATGGGTAGTATGTACCGAAGCTTTTTCATATCTAAGGATAAAAGTTCAAAACTCATTTTTTACAAACATACGAGCCAAATCTTCAATATCGCATATCTCAGGACCTACTGAACCGATTTGATGAAGTGTTTTAAAATAACAAATCCACATATGAGTGACGGAAAATGGTTAAAAATGTATAGTTGGATTGGACTATTTTTAATTTTCTGTATTTTAGCAAAATCAACACCTATTCAGCTGGATCTACGAAAAAAAGCCAATGAATGGTACCTACTTATTCATTTCACCATAGTTGTTTAGTTAAAAAATGTTTTTCTTATTCAAATATATTAGTTTTTATGACATAGAACTCATAATTTCGAACGTTACCAACTTCATTCCATCTGCACCTTACAAAATAATGCTTATAGTTGAACTAAACTTATTTTGGAAAATTAAACTTTCAGGGCCAGATTCAGTTCTTTATGCTTGTATTTAAATAAGTAAATTTATTATTACTTTGCTGAAAAAGGAGCAATAAATGATACGAGTATAAATAAATGGCAACACTAATGTTTTGCAATCTATTTAGTTATTTCCGATAATCTTTTAATGGCTTAATTCTACCAACAAATGTTCTAAACCAACATGAGTTTTGCTTGAAAAAAAGAAGAAATAGAAAGAAAAGTATGTAAATCCATATAATTTGGATTTCCCGGCCAAACCGGAAATAACCTAAAAATCTAAAAAACATAGTATGCAAGCTCAGACTTCACAGGTCCTGACCTGAAGTACTTCTGTATTTTCATCATAATTTTGATGGAATAAAATCATTAAGAAATACTTGAAGGTGAACAAAATCAATTTTATCTTTTATTTATTTCATGTTTGTATTTCTTTAATGTGAAATTATAATAAATTCAGAGTACAACTTACAGTGCAGTTAAGAAAATACAGGGAAATGGTAGAAACTGAATCCGGTCCTGAATTTTCGAGTTATCTCACCATTTTTAGCCAGTTCCAAGTATTATTATGTAATATGTTGGAAACAAGTTGGAAACGTTGAAATGCTGAGTTTTACGTCACATGCGTCAAACTACAAAAAAATCAGGTATGTGAATAAATAAAGAATTTGTAGGTACCGTACATTGGGTTTTCTTATATATAGTCAAACAATCCAATATTCGACTTGAAACGTGTAGATTTCTTTGATTGACTAAAGACTGGGGTTTTGTGATCGATGGAGCTAATGCTCATCGTTTGATGTTAGAAGATCTAGAAGGACTTCTATTTTTGGAAACTGTATCAATCTGTTTGACTTTTAGTTTTAGCACATTGCTCTGCTTTTGATATACAAACACTTACATGCATTTCCGCTAGGACCACTGGAACTCATTCTGATACATCCGACTTAGAATCAGTGGAGATAATAAAAAAGCATCAAGCTTTCAATTGGCTAAAATTGGTGATCATATTTTACATTTAGATTTAAAAAACGAATATCGCGATATTATTGTGGGCATTTCTGAATTTCGCGTAACATGTTTTTTTTTTCATCTTCTGACGCTTAACTCACTAAAATCTTCGGACATTTTTAAGAAATGGAATGGGGAATCATGTAATACCTCATTTTGACGCTAATTTTGGTTACTTTATAACCCTAAGATATTAAATCGATATTTTAAAATCATGGACTGGCAGGTGTTTACAGTTCAAAGTGAACTTATACTGTAAATCTATTAAGTGCTAATAAGGAGCTTCAAAACAAGATGTTACATGGCCTCTCATTTCATTAATCAAATGTTCCAAAATCGGACCTAGCAACCATCATGAAATTTTTGGCTTATCATCTCGAAATTCAGCTTGCTAACTTGACCTGTTAAGAAATGAAGTAGGAGGGACCTTTTGGAAAAGTAGCGTACAACAATCTAATGCTGATGCCCTAAGTATTGAGAAAAGACTTCCACCTAATCCAGTTATTCTTTCCAGGTGTGATGTGCACTCGGCAATGGACGTTCTGCTGAGCACCGCGTCAATAATGAACTTGTGCTTGATCTCCCTGGACAGGTACTGGAGTATCACCCAGGCGATAGAGTACCTGAAAAAGCGGACGCCTGCTCGTGCGATACTCATGATTGGAGCCGTCTGGATACTCTCAGCGCTCATCTGCATCCCTCCGCTGCTTGGCTGGAAGGTGGAAAGGACGCCGGACGACCGATTCCCGCAATGTCAGGTGAGTTCATTTCAACACACTTGACCAAGTGATCTAATGCGCTGTCGATATACCACACTCTACTTCCTCTGAACTTCATTCATGATTCCACCACTTGTAGGTCCTCCAGATCATTCCACTCAGCCTTCCCTGTCACATTATTTCAGTTTGGTCGTATACACTTCAGGTATATATGGAACTGGTTAGTAGAATCGTTCCTCGAATAAAATGTGCTTATGTCAAGGGTCTCGGAAAGTGGGGCTGCTCATTGTATGATGGACAGAACGCACTTTATAGTTTAATTACTTACAATCGGTAGACTGAATGCGTGATTACTGTCATTCGTTTCTTTTTCTGAGTTGGGAATTATTTTAGTCATCTCATTACCCCACCTAATATATCAAAAAAATAATTTTCACCTTCACACTATATCCAGTTCATATCATCAAAAATGGTGGCTGCAGAAAAAAAACGCCAAAATATGAAATAATTTGCATTGCAGGTAGTCTGATATAGTGTAACCGAATGTAGCGTCTGCATCTACATTGTACATGATGTTCCATACTGAAATGGACATAGTGAAATGGTAGTAATATGGATGGAGGCTTTTGCTTATTCGAAAAAAGAAAGATTCTAAATTCAGTTTTTAGGGACATAAAGGGTTTATCTAATCACACCTAATCTTCGATGAAATATTACACGACAGCCAAGCTGCCTAAGTGTAACGTAAAACTAGATGGGCGGTTGAAAAATCCAGCACCAGACGCGGCTTTTTTCACTTTATAGTTTTTTTTATCAAAACATCCTTTACGCTGAATATTGAAATGATTGACTATGTGCAAAAAAAATTATTTATCCAAATATATTATTTTTAGCAGCTTTATATTCTACAGAGTTGTGCTCAAAATATTTTGGGGACCAAATTTAAAGTGTCGGATCTAGTTTTCTCATTCCCCTGTATTTAATCAAGTGCAAAATACACCCAATTGACTTTTTTCGATAACTCTTTTAATGATTTAATAATGGCAATTGATACTGTAGAACATGTGTTCCGGATAGAAATGGAGGTGGCATTTAATTTGCGATTCCGTCAAATCTGACTTTTCAGACCGACTTGAAATTGCGTTAAAGACACACACAAGAATATAGCATGCAGGTCCAGACCTGAAATTGAACTGTGCCTGTACCTTATGTTGTATAGGATCAGTAGCTAGAACCAAGTCATCAAAAAATCACTAAAAAAACTAAATGAACTGCGTAACATACATTTTTCCATCAGGTATTGCTCCTTTTTCTGTGAGAT
This sequence comes from Acanthoscelides obtectus, assembly GCA_963669975.1. Lineage (NCBI taxonomy): Eukaryota > Metazoa > Arthropoda > Insecta > Coleoptera > Chrysomelidae > Acanthoscelides > Acanthoscelides obtectus. Next base: position 57,962,739 of record CAVLJG010000005.1, read on the forward strand.
AATAAATTCACGGTATAGTTTACTCAATACAGTACAAGAAAGTAGATCAAACTGAATGCAACCCTGACATTCTGAGATCCAAAAAAGACTTCAGTTCGATTCTAAACATCGTTTTGTGAAATGTTGATAGTGCCTGAAATTTTTAGTATTGTGCCACATAAACTACTATAAATAAGATATTTGAATAACTAAACCTTGTTAACTAAAGAAACAAAACGGGCGCTATCAATCTAGTCTGCTATTCAATCAGTACCACTCTTTACGTTTTTTTGCATAGTCCAACGTTTCAATATCCAGCTGTAGAAGCGTTGAATTTGATAAAATGGAGAAAAGTGAAAAACCATGACCCTGGATTTTTCAACTCCCCGTCTAGCTTTACGTTACTACTAGGTAACTTTGTTGTCGTGTTAGATTTCATCAAAATCAGTTCGATAGTTAATGAGATCTATGATATTAAAGGTTTTATCTGTTTAGATAAATTATTTTTATACTCCAGCTACCGCGAATGCCTAAGGCCTAAACACCTATGGGGTACCGTGGTGTTATAGGGGTAAATAGAGAAAAGGGGGGACGCCACACGGACTCTGGCGAGGGCACACATATGTACATGCAACATTCTGGCTCCGCCTACGAGATCCACCTGGTGGTACTTCCGCGTTAGACACTCAGAGACCGTCTACAACCTACGGATAATCACAACATCCATAGTCAAGAGAAAAATTTCTCTGGGGACGGGCGCAGCGCACGGCAACTAATCAGGAGACCGAGGAGTCTACCACTGCGGTCACCGCTGCTGCCTAATCAACTTAGACCTTTATTTTACCTGATTTAAAAAGGTTTCCGTCAATACTAACTACCATAACACTATGTCGATTTAAGTAGGAGGCACCTTGAAAAGCCTCCTAATATTTATTTCTAAATCAGGCTGTATTTTTCGCTACCGGTCCTGATCTAGTATACGAATTCCTACATTTTCTCAAGAATTTAAAGTATTACTTCCTTGGTATGAAATAACATATTGCGTGTCGCGTGAGAGAATAATGCAACATGCAATTTGGTACAATCCCGGAGCGACAACATGAAATATGTCCCATTTGGGGTGAGTCACAAGTCACAGGGAAACCAGAGAAAAATTATGCTTCGCCTAGAGTGGAAGATATTTTTAAGCAGTTGTGCCTGTAATTTCCTGCTGACAAAACATATTTTACTTTGTGATTTCCTAGCAAACGTATAGAGATTTCAATTAGCAGACATGAAACTAAATCATGCCGAGAAAAACTAAAACCAGCCAGACGTGAGGGTATTGATGAAAAATCCGTGATGCTAACAACAAATGTAAGGGCACGTGACACGTTATTAACAATATCCAAAAGGAAGATTCTAACCAAAATGTCGTTATCATCGAAGCGGTACGGAAAGTTGGTGATTGAATAGTAGCTTCTAAGTTTATTAAACAATTAACTGTCAACAGAAACAATGTTTAATTAGATCAGAACTTGCTTGAAACAGGTATCACAGTTCTTTCTATGTACCTATATTTCGTCAGTTTCAATACATGACGTTTTACAATAAGTTATACATTAGGCAGTGTCCAAAACCAGTTGAGACCATCACTAACAAATAAGTGTTTTATAGCTTGGGAGAGTTCTTTGCATGTAAAACTGTTTTTAGTTTTTTTTTTGGTTTAAGGCGTATACATTTTCTGCACGTTTTGTTATTCAATGATAACTTGCATTTCCTTCTTAATAAATACTGTGCTTAATTCTTACCTTAACTATTATATTACGAATTGTGGGAAATAAAAACTCAAAATTCACTTTTTTCAAAACGTTTACTTGGGATTCCACATATTTTCAGAGTGACAATTTACAAGTTACTTTTCGACACCTAAAGATATACCATATAGCTGTGACATTTAGCTCAATAATAAGCACCTTGAAGACTTCAGAAAAGTACTACCTGAAACTAAATATCATGACCGTTAGCAGCTTGAAAATTTCTTTGCATATCACAGGTTAGCCACTCTATGTAATCGTAGTCTTGAAAGCCCTGTATCTCTAAATATTTTTGCTGGAAGCTACAGCTGCTAAAAAATCGCTGGAGACTTCTTCCCGTAAGGATTCTGCGAAGCCCAGTGAGATCAAAACTTAAAAATGAATATAACATAAGCGAACGTTAAAGAGCAGAAAATTAGTTTCCTAGAAATAATATCCGAGTTTCCGGAAAAAAGTAAGGAAAAAGCATCATAAATGCATTTTTAAAGATTTGCTTTATTTCTGGGAAAATATGCGCCCTCAGTCCATGTCACCCCATAAAAACCGAGGGAAAAATTGTTATACCGCGACAAGCATTGCTAATTAGCTAACGCAAACAAAACGCAGATTCAAATTTTATCTAGCATAATAAAAACACTGCCACCAGCTGCAAGTACACGTAACAGTCCAGTGTCATTGGTTTGAAGTTTAACTACTGTTCTGTGGCGATTTCGCCCTGGAAGTTATTTTGTGCTCTAGATTATCAAAATAGATAAGATATTCAATGAATAAAGAAAGGAAGCATTTTGGGAATCAAGATATTAATAAAGCGATGCACACATTTTATCCGATTGAAAATATTCCGTTTTATAGTTCTTAATAATATGCAGCTACTTCATCTCAAATTTTCAAACAAAATCGTGGTACATCCTTTCGTCTTTTGCTGTTTAAATACTTATTCCGTTTCTATTTATTTTATTATATAATTATATTATATTATTATCTTATATATTTGTAGAAGACACCGAATTCTCACGATATCCTTCAAACACACTCCCACCCTTCATATTTTTGGATATTCTATTCCACAGCTCATCTGCCAATCAGTGGGAATAGTATATTTTTTCACTATGTATCCTAGAAGCCTTCATTATTGACCTCAATGAAGTTGCCTTTCTCTTCCTGGGTTGATAATAATAACAAACATGAGCAAATTATGTCGTTTTGAATTGTGTTCTGTAAATTCGATTATGTCAGTTTGTCAACTGGAATATTTGAAAATAAACGGGAAATTGCTGACAGATACTGCTGGTCAAGTTGGTCAGTTCGACATCACGCTATTAGATATTTCAAAGTATTTAAAGTCTGAGTGTGGTAGGGCATGATCATCCATTTATGAATAGGGTAGTGTTATAAATTAAATGAAATTCAAGGTGTCACACGTAGAAGTGTAACGATAGATTATTAGAAAACTAGACTCAAGAAATTTATAAGACTTTTGATTTATAGTCTAGTAGAGGCAGGGGCGATTCCACTTATTTTTCTTTTCTAAAATAGTGGCGCTTCCAGCCGAACCGGAAGTTTAGGTCTTTTTACGGTTTTTTTCGGGTCGCAGCTAAACTCCAGCAACTACTTTCGTGCATCTATCTTCATCATACATACAAATACATACATACATCATATGCAATCGATCTTTATGTGCTGATGTTTGTTTGTGTAAACTAAGAGGCATGTCTTTTAGTTTTTACTCATTGCTATCTCATCATCATCTCATATCGATCTTCGATGTGAAACATACAGGTACAACTACACTGTCGACAGACATTAGATATATTTTTAGAAAAAAACGGTCTTTGGTCACCAATTTCATGTGTGTGTGTAAGAGTAAGTAACAGATACGTACAGATCAGCTTGCAAAGTGGGCAATTTGCTTCATGATAGCTGAGCTATGGGTATCCTGAATGCATTTCATGAATATAGTCCTCTACCTTAGTTTAACCGTTTTTGGGATACCACAGATTTTGCAATAAGATTTGGAACGCATTTTTTATAACAAGCGACCTACTGTATTAGATTTTAGTATGGTGGTAAGACAACTAGAACGGAAATCAGATTGTAAAATAAAAACAAAAAGTCGTTTGTGTCAAATGGAGACTACTCTTTTTCTTATATCATATCACACATTGAAAATAGATTTAATTTGTGTTAGGTTGTCTACTTAGCAAACTAGTAGTTTCCAAGATATACGGAAATGTTGGATAGCGTATTGCTTAAATGCATCCATACAGCTTTTCCGATCAGTTGATTTCAGTTGCCCATGACGAGGTAGCATCGGCAGTGCGATATCCTTGGTAGTTCATCTGATTTTCGCCATGGCCAACTGACATGGTAAAAGCCGTAAGGAGCATTTAAGCTATAAAAAAATCAATGCTTTTGTGTATCTCAAAAATTATTAATTTGCAAAGTATACATCGAAAAATTTGTATTTATTTGAAAAAATTGACATTTTGTGTTTTCTAAAATCTAATATCCATGCTCTCCTTTTGACCACCTTCTACTACTTGTTATCCACATGTTGAAAATATCTGCTGAAGTAGGGTCCCTACCATACTAAAACTGTAACAAATCATATGATTTGAAGAAGACAAAAATAGTAAAAAAATTTGTTACAATTTATTGACCTCCTATTGTCCTTATCCACGTAAAGTTACAGATATCTCAAAAACATTAGAACGGTGGTGAAAGATTATATACACAAAGTATTTAGAATCTCGCCTATAACTTATAACTAAGTATGATGGCATCCACTTCTGTTAGAACTATAAGGTCATCAGTTCTGAAATATTTTATATAAATTTCATTATTATAAGGCCAAAATTTTCATAATTGTCTGGTGCCAACTTTTCGAGTAATCGATCACTACAGTTTCACGTGGAACACCCTGAATAGTTTTAGTAGCTATACTCTAGGCGCTGAAGAACGAAACTAAACCCAAACAAATACACGCATATTGCTCGTGAGTGAGTGTTTAGGCGCAGGAGACATTACAGGACCGCATCAAGATATTATGGGTAGTCATCAAAAATTTCATACAAGATAATTATTATCTTTTACAGTAAATTTCAGTTAGAGATTCACAAATGAGTTAACTACACTTTTTAGTTATTAGTAAGTAAGCTGCGCGCACTCATTCAGAAGAGGAACTTGAATCTTCTGAATCGTTTAAATGAATTATTAGAGGTTCAATTTGGGTATCGATGACATTGTCCAAATCCCACATTTTGACCTCAACCTTCTCCCGATCGTGGCGGATACAGTTTTTCCATTCCTCTGCCGTAACTCTATTGACTGCGATGTGAAAGAGATTTTTAACATCAGAAAATTTATAAGTATTATTATTCGACGCCACGTATTGCTTTATGTTGGCCCAAATCAGCTCAATAGGGTTCAGCTCACAATGGTAGGGTGGCAGTCTCAAGACAGTTTTATTTTGTTTTTTGGCCATTTCGTCGATCATTTTAAAATCGTATTTGTATTTATGTCTATTGACTATACTTATCAATTCACCCTTGACCATTGTTTCATCAAAATCGATCTGTTTTGAGGCCAGCCATTGTTGTATGTTTGCTTTTTTAGTTGCCATTGTGGGAATTTTTTCTATTTTTCTAGAATGGTACGGGGCATTATCCAGTACAATAACAGCGTTATTCTCCAGCTTTAGTAACATTTTGGAGAACCAATTTTCAAAGGAATTGCCGTCCATCTCCTCATGATAGTCCCCTGTCTTTTTTGATTCAAAGGCCCACAGTGCTTCGGGAACAAAGCCGTCTTCACTACCTACGTGACAAATTATCAGCCGTTTGCCTTTTCCTGGAAATAAATTATTCTTTACACTATGGATTGATTAAATTTGAAGGAATGAGGCAATTGAGTTCATTTAGCTGAATTTAAGAGTCACGGAATGCTGATCAAAAACTGAAAAACATAGAAAATTGATGTTTGCAACTTCTCAAAACCCATTCAAAGCAAATTGACTGCACCCAAAAATGATAATAAATTTCAAAATAACGCTTAAAAGAGGGTCGAAGTTTTTTTCCTAATGACTACACTGCGAATGCACCATTTTTGGAGAATATCACACATTATCTGCTATCACAGCATATTATTTGCCCGAATTTATCAAAATTAAATTGCCGGATAGATGAAGGAGCTTACCTGCAGGATTTTTCAATCCAGCCGAAAGACCGTCTAGAAAAGCCTGCCTTGATGATGTTACTGATTTGTCGACCCAAACTTTCGCTTGAGTATGTCCAGCATTCACCCACGTTTCGTCCAAATAGTAAATTTTTCTTTTTTCATCGCGAAACCTCCGAATCTTCCTAAGGTATTCCCTTCTCCACACAACAATTTCTTCTTTCTCTATTAACATACTGTTTCTTCCCCGTTTCAAGAATCGAAAATTAAGCTCCTTCGAAAGTTTTCGGAATGTGGTTCTTTTAAATGATGGAAGATCCTCATCAGCATTAACTAATCTTAATATCTTATCTACTGTAGGTATCTCATTTCGGAAGAAAAAATTGTGCACTTTCCTCCTGATGGCAGTTCTGTCAAAGTCATCTACTCCGTCCGTTATCCTTTTTCTTGCAGGATACGGTTTTGGCTCAGAAAGTGAGTGAGTGCTCCTATATTCCTTAATGATCCTATAAACACTGGACCGACATACTCCAGAAATATGTGCTACCTTACATATCACTTCGTCCACGACCAAATCGGGTTTTTCTTGAATTTGGTTTTTGTATATATTTAATATTATTTGTTTTTCATTTGCACTTAAATGTAGCTTCTTAGCCCTTTTTTTGGGTGGGGTTGCGCTGATGTCAACCACTTCGTCGGCTGTATCTGTGTCAGGCATCGTATCTTAGGCAATATATAAACAAAACGTTCCACTCGCGAAAAACGAGTATACGCTACTGAATGCGTAATGCGTATGCAATGCAATCCTGTGCGTGAATTAACTGTTAGATGCCTGTCGTGTCATCTACAATCACGTTTACAAGTCCAAACCTGTGCAGATTCGTAGAGCGCCGACGACTGCTAGTGACCTTGAATTTGTCTGTAGATCGATGTTACTCCAGTCAATTTAGGTTCAAAGTGGATGTTTTCTAAACCAATTTGTTGTTCCTACATCAAAAATATATCGATGATGTTTTGTACTGGGAGCTCATGAAAGATCAAGGTAACTTATTTTAACAGTCATCCTTTTTCTAGTCTCAAGATGACACGAAAAAGGGTCTGTGGATTCACTAGAAATACACTGCCGAGGATGTTTAGACCTAAAGTGACTGGAGTATATCCGTGGATGCTTTCGAGGGATCTGTTCACGTGCTGATCACTGTTTACGTTTAATGTCTTTCTTCAGCGCCCAGAGTTTATGTGTCTCAGGATATAAAAGTTCTCGCCATTATTGAATGGCTCCCTCCTCAATATTGGTATATAATGTAGTGGTATTCTGTTAAGACGGCTCTAAGTCCTGGGCTATATCAAGTTTACCTTTGCAAATTCATTCGGCACGTAAAAGGGGACAGAGAGCAAACTAATTTTTTTATTCCGGAAGACACCGCAGTGATACTCTTCAGTAATAGGTGTAATTACAGTAATTTCGCATGTAAAATGATGCGCTTTTATGCGAAACAGCTGGGTGTGTCTGTCTGTGCCGTTGCATATTGCAAAACAAGCCTGCCCTTACTCTTCCCCAGAGTCCGCTTTGTTTATTCCAATCCGGCAGTTGCTTTGTAGTGACACAGTACGGCAGCAATTCCACTTTCACATAAGGATTGCTGCCGGAATGCAGGTGCTTCCACAAAAGAATAATTGGAAAACCTCTGCGTGCATTACATATTTTGTGCGGTATATTAAGCTTGATTTTTTTATAAGAGGTATGATAGAGATATAGAGCTTCGAGATTTATCGGGCATTTGTTGGATATACCATCTAGGTTTAGTAGTCGCAGTAGTAGTAGTAGTGGTGGGGAGGCAAGGACTGGAAACTAAGCCCCCTTTGACCTTTTTGCCGTCCTCGTAGTACTAATACTGTCTACTCCATAACCCATCTACTGCTAATTGATCTTTGAACAAAGCAGATCCAGCTATGATCTGTTTCTATCGTTAATGCTGCACCCACGTGCGCGATATAAACCACACACAACAACATCCACGGCACGAAATTAACTTCCGAGGCGGATATTCGAGCCCGCTAGCCCCGGGTTGCCAGCTCGACGAGCTGACCTCCGAGCTACTGAGGCTCCCTAGTATCGAGGTTTATTTTGAATGTACGTCGAATAATCTAAAATGATAGATGACAATGCTTTAAAATAAACTAAGCCTAAAATGTTCTTTGGGCTCTTGTAGTGGAACCTGAAAAGTTATTATTTTTAAGGGAGTTTTGAACCAATCAATCGCTTATAAATCGTAAACGTTCACCATTAGAAAACGGTCTAAGAACATTTTGTTTAGAATCATACAAAAAACCTTACCGCACGTGATAAATAACATTATTTTTGAATTTGTGTACAAAAATCCTTTAATCAAATTTGCACGGGACCACCAACTGATAACCTAATAATACTCGTCACTATTAGTCAGAGCGGTCCGGTGGACCTTTGCGCTCAGTTAAAAGTCTCGTCGGTCTGTTAGTCTGTCAGATCTGGCTACCCAGATGCCAAACATGTTTAAGGGGAAAAGGGAAAGAAGGAAAGAAAGGAAGATATGGGATATCATTATCTCTGTGAATGGTCTCATTTGACACGTACCAAGGGGCGTTAGTAATTGTGCGTAGGGTTCTGTTTTGTAGGACTTGCAGTCTCTGCATGTGCGTCTTGGCAAGAAAACACCAAGCCGCACATACGTAGGTGATTGCAGGTCTTATGACCATTTTATACAAATGAATCTTGTTGATCACTTAATTTTGAATTTCTGCACAACAAAGGATAAAGCTGCCGAAAGGTAATTTGAAATTGTGTTTTCAGAATATCAGTATGTTCCTGCCAGGTGAACCCCTTGTCAATGATGACTCCAAGATACCTGACAGGTTGCTCCCATTGTAACTGATAACCTCTTGTTTCATGTTAAGAGGCTCCCGACAGAGCCGATTGCGATTATAAAAAAATCAGGTTCTCTTACGAAAGCGAGTTTTTCACTCAGTGTTTTAACAAGTCGCGGGTTAGAAACGATACAAGTATAATCCAATTTAATATTCATGCTAACAATCTTGAGCAATGCTTAACATACATGCACCCTAATAGTATATGCGTAATGTACCTGGTGCATACCAGTAAAGGGCGTGACTCATCTGCTGCTACGAAGTTGGATCTGATCCTAGCATGAATACGAACATAATCAGGGTCCCATCAAAAGTTTATTTTTTGGCTGAGTCCATAGCCGATAATCGGCCTTCAACACAACGTTCGGGCGAAGCAGATTGTTAGCTCAATCGCAAATAATAAACCTTTGTGCCTCAGGACCTACTTCCTGCAAGTAGAGACGTCAGGTTTAATATTATAAAATTGAATCTTGAATTCAAACTATTAAGTTAGATAGAACGTGAGAATAATTAGGTAAGAAGGAATACTTAGATCTAGTTGAGTTGTGGTGCATTCATATCAAAATAGTATTGAACGTTCTCGGAACCAAATTAGCTGAAGTACCCAAAACCTGATACTTATCTTGCGTTGATAGCGCTCTATTATCTTTTGGTGAAATTAAACCACATTATGTATTACTTTTAGTGTTACCGTAAGTTTGTACTACAAGATTGAACATTTGGAGATGTGTATACTGGTACTAACTGGCATGCTTGTTCAGAGTACCTAATTAACTGTTTCAACTATGTACAGTTTCAGTCTTTCAGCACACGAATTTTCCGCAGAAGTTGTCATGAGAATGGATCGGCCAAACCTGAATGTGCATTTTCACTCATCACGACATGCTGTGCCTCTTCTACTAAAATTACAGCCGCTTTGTTTAAATATTTTCCAGATGTCCAACACAGTCCAATACAGAGTATGTAACAGCAGAAAATAACTCCTTTCCAACTTGACCTGTACAAATTCTGCCAGCAGCTCGCGTTGTGTATACCTGTAGGCCGAAACCCGAAACTCATAAATACTATTTGTATTTGTTTGTATCCCAGGATGTTTATACAAAAAGGTTCCGCTGGAAGTTTCTGTTTACCTAATCCGGTGCTAGCTCGGTCCACTAAATTACGCAGCAACAAACATTTTAAACCCCGTTTGTCAGTGGGGTTTTGCAGTTTATGGTCAGGTCAATGTAGCAATGCTCGAATAGTTGACGTGAGCCATCCTTTGAGCAAAATACTTAGACATAATGAAACACAGTAGGTAGATCAACTAACCAGATGTGCTTTGCCTGGAATTTTGTTTGTTACGAAGGGTTATTTCCTGGAGGTATATTTTCTGCTACGCTAGCTACAGATTTCTGGCAGCGGTTGACTCCTCGATTCTTTCTGACCTGTTGGAGTTCAGCGCATTGACAAAAAGGGCGCAGCTGCTGAGATGGTTCTGCTTCATGTACTGAGGGCTGAAAAGCACATTTTACTCCCTCTCTTAGGTCCTAACAAGACACGACCTAAAGTAAGTCACGTATATAGGAAACCTCTTGCCAATTACACTGGTCATACATACCTGTTTGATCTGTTATGCCTCCTTATAAAATGGAGCCAAACTATCGTTACATGGATGGACTCAATATTTGGCCCCTACCTACCTACCTACTTCCGTTTCCTATTCTATTAGGTTTGCTCAAGAATTCTGCCTGTTGTGGTATCAACAATTTTGCTCAGCCAGGCGTCACCTTATGTGACGGATATCTGGTTTATAACAAAGTATTTTCAAACCTTCAAAAGCCTTTAGGTAGAATTTCTCCGGCCCTGTCACCCCCATCTCCCGCTACAGAACAGCAGATTTATTAAAGGTGTGATGCAGATGCAATTCCTAACGCAATATAGAGAAGACTTTTCGGTAAACTGAAAAGGGTGGTTCTGAATTATCTGATAGACCCCGCAGTTAGCGATCTTCTATGACCAACAATGATCCTGCCAAAAACATGTTAAAACCTAATCCTGTTGTACCATAGTCAGGGTGGTTTGATTCCGTTTAACAGACTAATTCGGACCAAACTCAGGCATCAGAATCAGTCCGAAAATATTCGGTACAGGTACTAGATACGTCGAGTGAGGGAGATTCTCTTCAAGAATAAAAATAATAAACATCTTGTATTAAGTGCGAAGTCTTGCAAAGCCATTGCGCGACTTAATCTAGTAAAAGAAGATACTGCATTCCGAAAAAACCTGCTTCCTTCAGCTCTAGACCGAATGTCAGCCTCAGCAAGAAAAAAATAGATATTGAAACGGAATGAAAAGCTAAACGATCAAATAAAAAGCAAGGTGGCAATAATTAGTAGAAAGATCAAGAAACCAGTGCCTGATAATGCCAGACCACGGATTGCTTTGAACACCCATCAAAAAATGTCAGATCTAGGTCGCGGGAGGTTCTATCATATTCCCATACCCTCCAGACCTAGTGCTAGCCTACTGCCGCCTATGTCTTGTTGCAAGGTTTCCTGTCAGATATTCAAAAGCAAAGATTAGTCGAACAAGAGATTAAAAACAACATTTAGAGGACCAAGAATTAGAAAAAGTCTATAATCACGAAAAGTGCAGGTAACCATTGCTGAGTACATTCAGAAACCTCTTCCAATTCGAATGAACATTGTAAAAATTTTTTGTATAACTATTTGAAATAACCGAATCCTAGCTAAGATGCTAAGGCAAAATCTTACTCACTTCCTTTTTTCTTTTTTCTGACTTTGTCTGACATCTGGGAAACTAGACCTGACAGATCTACAGGACTACGTGGCTTTAACGCATATGGCGACATATAATGACACAGCAAAGAACTGTTTTAGATAGCTTCGCCTTGCATCTCGCATATGAGCTCGCAGAATTTTTGTTCAGTCTCACCGCGTCGAAAATTTCTTCGTTACGTATTTTTGATCTAGACCTACGCTTGTCAGTGACAGCATGCTAACTTGACATGGGCGTACCATTTAAGTTTAACTTTTGTTAACTAACACAAAACATAAAACTGCATGGAAATACAATTAGTGCTCAAACTGTAGTATTTCCAAAAAGTGAATGAGAACAACGGTCTAATTTGTGTGTCCAAGAGTAAAAAGTAGTAGGAGTTGTAAAGATCAGTATGTGCAGTGTACAAGTTCTCTTCGTTAGTTCGTCAGCTTGCCAAATAATCAGTGAAAACATGTACTTTGGGGGCTCATTATAGAATTTGTTAGTCTTGTTTGTTGTCGTCCATCGCTTGACAAAAGTCACCGCGCTATTCTCCAAAATGGCTGGACTCCATAAATATCTCTCTATCTGTATTTTTCCATTCCAGCTAGGTACATGGATACGCACGATTTGTTAAATCCTGCCATGCCTACCCCGCTGATATAGTGGGTATAATGGCAGTCATTTAGAGATGTTCTGGCGCAGGGGATCATATAACCCTACAGATTTAATTAGTATAATACTTCCGTAATGAATTGCGGGCATGAGTGAGAGACGCATTAGGGTATTAAGAACGAGATTGATAATTCTTGTACCAACAGCAATACTGTTGCACAGGTCTTTTCAAATGGACAAAAAGTAATAATTATTTGTCCGTTTCGGGATATGTGCTGTAGAAGGCACAGATGGTCTTTTTAGTCCAATATGGGAAACGAATTAAGAGCTGACGTTTGGAAAATCGAGTATACAGGCTCCTTAGCATTTTTGTCAAGATATATTGATTGAGAATACACGAACGGTTGATAATAGAGAGGAGCTATTAGAATCTTTTTTGGCAATTAAGATATTTAATACTGTCTATTCCTGCACCTTGAGTACAATACACCAACATTATGTCTAACGTATCCAACGTGGATCACCTACAGCGCGTCATGAGAGCACAAGAGACTGTGTTTTTATTTTCAATAGCACACATAAGATAAAGATGAAAATGGTGCGCGAAAAGGAAGCATCTCTAGTAAAACGTGCTTAACTCATGCTAAACTTAAATGCATTTCGCTGTGACAGATTAGTACAATTTAGCCTGACCTCGTGACTTAAGGAGTTATACCATATCCCTTAGGGCGCATACAGACATCGCGAGGCATGCGTCGCGAATGGTTCGTCTCGCATGCCTCGGGCTGTGTGGACGTGTATTCTCACAGTGAGCATTCGCGTCATACGATCGTTGCAAACGCCGCCTCGGGTGTTGCGCGCGCATGTGTCATGTAGACCGATACTGAATCACTGCGTGAACTTGTCCAACTTTATGAAAATAACAGGGTGTTATGGGACTCTGAGCTTTCCGATTATTACAATAAATGTAAAAGGGGAGACTCGTGTCGTCAAATATCACAACAATCTGCAATCTGTAGCTCTCAGATTGCTGGAGCCCTTTTTTTTTCTGACAAATACCGTGCGTGGTTGTTTGCGTGCTCAGCTTGAGCATATGTCATTCAGGACGCATGCGTAAATGTACCGTCGTATGCCTCAGGCTGAGGCATGCAAAGGCGCATACAGATATCGCGAGGCGTGAGTGGCGAATCGTATTTATTGTAATAATCAGAGTATTGAGTCTCATAATACCCTGTTATTTTCATAAAGTTAGACAAGTTCACGCAGTGATTCAGTATCTGTCTCCATGACGCAAGAGCGCGCAACACCCTTCCGTCCACACGGTGTGCAAGGCCATTACCCACGACATCACAAGGCTAGACAACTCAGCTGCGAAAACGCTGTGACGTCACGTTCATATTCTTATGGCGTTTCGCCATGCTGGCTGGTAAGAGCGGTGTTGACATACCAAGGTATGATATAGCAGTATCGAAATCTCTACTAATTAGTTATACCTCTCTGTGGACAAATTTGTAAGATAGACTTGGAGCCTGCGCAGCTTCAATGATGATATAATTATTCTTTCTGATCTGCCTCAGTACGTCAAGAATACAGTTTCGATATTACGTTCAATCTGTCACGTGTGAAGTCTAACATGTCTGCAAAAAGGGAATATGTGGCAACAAAGCAGCTAACCTCAAATTCTGAACCTGTTATCATGTATGGAGATTAATGTTTATTATTGTTGTTTTAAACCTATATTCGTATTTCTCAATTGTTTCCCTAAGTTTTCAAAATGCCTTACAAGGGCCGCGTACCAAATTGTGCCGGTAATTACGCGAAAGGTCCGAAGGTTCCGTTCTCCGTGAATGAATGACTTAATGCCATCTCTTGTAGTGATTTAGTGATTACAAACAATACTAGAAAATGCAGTTTTTGCTTTACTGAGGACAGCATCATTTGGGAATCCACCAATTGCCCAAAATACTTTAAAAAGGACATCTCAATCTGAAGAAGCCGAAATGAAAAATTGAAGAAGTACTTGTGTACTTAAATCACTGCAAAATAGCAATGATATGTATACCTCCTAACAAAAATGTACAAGTTTTCAATATATTCAGACTTTCGCAGTTTTCAGTTCATGGCAACTCCAGATGAGTGGCATGAAGTTGTTCAGGATAAAGTTCGAATGTAAACCAGCTATTATAATACACTCTGTAATTGTTGATAAAGATCTGGATGTAAAATGCACTACCAAGATCTGACACTCAACTCGGCTAATATTAAAGACTCCATATTGAGACACAGTTTGGCTCTATATTGTATACAATCAGTCCACGTTCATACAGATTCATTATGAGCCATGGAGGACTCATTTTACGACACCAAAATACTCTGAAGTCAATTTGTAATACATTGATGGTCGATCCAGTTCCAGATGAGAGACATAGCTTTTCAGGCTATGTAAAGAACCTTTTCAGATGTGTAAAAACAGTTGAGGGGAACATGACTCTCTTATTGAAAGAAGCTATTCACATCTGACCTATTTCTAAAATTGAGCCTAATCTATTATACATTACAAAAAAAACTGTCTATTGGATTAGAAGAGTTACAAAATTATTTGTCTTGTGATAATAATGCACTGAATAGTAAAGCGATGACACATTTTTCTCTAGATGCAAGCATTGTTTATGCGTTGGATAAAAACGTCTTTTTTTCGTGTTTGATACAGTGTATCCGCAATAATTGGCTGACTTCAAAACCAGAGCAACATTTTAATATAGCTAGATTTTGAAATGCATGAGGTTAGTGTTGCTTCATTTAAATCTCCTAAAACATTGTACCAAATGTAGAGTCATGAAATATTGAAACAAACCAATAGTTTGACCCTACAAGCTTTATATTCTACAAGCCTTGAAATATATGATGTTCATTTGGCTCTCAAGATATTCAATCCATTTGTAATAGATGCAGTATCAAGGTTTGGTAAAAACATATAGCACTCCTAAGAGACACAATGTTAATAAAACGATTTATGGAATGCCTTAAGAAAAAATTGGGTACCTTTAGGCTCAGTATTAAATTGTGACACAGAGAAAGTAACTTTACTTGAGCGAACGATGCAGACATTACTAAACCTAGTAAGGGCAATAATGGACAGCAGTAAAGAAAGAGTCCGAAACTTTGCGGTGAACACCGGGATCTTGGTGTCAGCTTATCTCTCATTTCGTTACAGCCAATTATACACTAACGAGTGAAATTTCTTGCCTTGTAAAATTCTCAAGGGAATTTTAACGATACTATGCCACTAACATAATACATATAAGTTAAGGTCTACCTCGGCTGGGGCTCAAAGAAACTCGCAGATGCGGTCAGAGGTATTGAATTATACAATTTTTTGTTGTATAATCTCACGGACTGGGAGGAGTCTCTAATTTTTGGTCACCCAAGAAGGTCCCGTATGCTAGTCATCAAGAACAACTGGTAGTTTTCTTCTGTGGTGAATGCTTTGCTACCGAATTGATGGGCTGTCGCATATTATACCTCATCCTACATCAATAGAATGGAGAGCTCCTGGTTTCCACGTCTGGAGCTATATATATATATATAGGGTGTCCGCAAAGTTGGGGTTGTCCTTTTCAGAAACAACACTACCCTTGAAATAACAAAGGTAATGTGTAGTGAAACGAGGGCGACCAAGTAAAAAAAAATAAAGGAAAAAGTACTCACTCTCCAGTTGACGAGAAGGGCTAAGTACGTCTTTGCACGAAATCATACCGCTCCAACAGAAAATGAAATTAGCTGATGCACTACCGAGCAGACGCAGACGCTGGTGCAGACCACGAACAGAGGTAACAAATATGACGGCGTTGCCGCGTTTTCAGTTTTTAGGTAAACGTACTTTATAGGTATTGTTCGAATTTATCGCCGTTTGATTCAAAAACACAGGTGCGTGCACGACGTAGCCAAGCATCGGTGCAGGCTTTGAGAATGGAGTCCCTCCCCCGAATGAAAGCACCTGCTTGTTCAATTCTGAGACGAAGTTCGTCAACCGTATGCACTTCAGTTTTGTACACTAAGCGTTTCATTTCTCCCCAAAGAAAAAAATCAATATGGTGTTAAGTCTGGAGATCGCGCAGGCCACGCTACGGGTCCATTACGTCCGATCCACCTATTCTAAAATAATTCATTCAAAAACTCATGCACTTCGCGTCTAAAATGGGGCGGTGCACCATCGTGCAGAAACCACATTGATTGTCTTACACTTAATGGCACATCTTCTAACAAGGAAGGCAAAATGTTGCGTAAAAAGTCTAGGTATTGCATCCCGTCCAATCGATTTGGGAGAATAAATGGTCCAATGAGCATACCGTTCACCATGCCAGCCCAAACATTCACCGAAAATGTTTGTTGAAAATGTGCCCGACGCACAGCGTGCGGATTTACTACTGACCAAACATGAGTGTTGCGAAAGTTATTCACCCACGTAGATTCGTCTGTCACCAATATGCACTTCAATAAGTCCGGATTATTGTCATGTTGATGCAACAACCACTCACAAAACCGCACTCTTGCTGGAAAATCGTCAGGTTGAAGGGCTTGTACACGTTGGACGTGAAACGGATACAGTCCCTCTTCAAGCAGCGTTTGCCACACTTTAGTTTTTGATACTTGCACTTCTCTTGCCACGTCTCTAGTGCTTGTTGAGGGATTCTCGTCTACGCGATTCAGTAGTTCGTCCTCAACTTGCACCATCCGTGGTTGTCTAGGCCTCCCACTATGCCCACCTCAAAATTCCTCCAAATAGCCCGTATCCCTGACTCTCTGGACCAGGTACACAAATCTGCGGGGCCTTGGAAGATGTCGTCTAGGGAAACGATCTGCATACACTCGCGAAGCCTCTGTAGCATTTTGAAGACATTCGCCATAAATTAACAACATATCATCGAGTTCATTATTGGTGTATGAGTGTGCCATTATTATTTTTTTTTGAAACGCAATCGATTATACGGGTTCGTTTACCTCTACACGCGTGACCGTAACCGTCGGTTGAAGGTTGCATACTGACGTGACACACTGACCCCGACCCAGTTCTGTCGTCGGGTTGAGCCAGTGACCTTGTACCACTCAGTGATGTCGCGGGTCGCGGCTACAGGACGGTATTCAGATATTTTTGATGTTGCAGAGCCCTTTATCTCGATTCCCTTAAGAGATTGGTGTATATGGTACTAAGAAAAATTGCTTATGTTTTCAAGATCTACACGTCGTGTAAAGGAAAACCCCAATTTTGCGGACACCCTGTATATATATATATATATACTTTGAAGTTGAGTCATTAATTTCCAGATAATGATTGTAGAAGGAAGATAAACCAAAATATGTGTGTAAAAATAAAAAAACATTAAAAAAATGTTACCTTGTTTTATAAAGTATCCTCCCGACAAGTATTTCAGTGCGGAACTGTATTTGATCGTGAGGTCTTGGAGCACCGGCAGGCCCTCCCCTGTAAGGTCTTAAGTCTCCTGATTCACGAGCCCTTTGTACTATATTAACAAAGGCACGAGGGGTTGGTTGCACTCAATTGGGAAACCGATTCGCACAAATCCGTGATGCCGCGGCAGAATTTTGTAAATAAGAATCATGTCCACAAGTTCAGCATTTTCGTAAACATGTGCTATTTTTTATTTCGTTTGAGCCACGCAACAAACACCACTATTCACTCATGCGTTACCGACTGACGAAAAACATCGTGATAAACGTTTCAAATTCTTTCGCTTTTTTGTTTCCGATGCGATGAACCGATAACGCGGATTATATCCGTTGTTGCCAAACACGAGCACATAATATTATTATTGAGACAGGGCGGTACTCAAACTTCTAAAGGGCTATAACTGTGTTACTTTAATTTTACCAGAAAAATGTTAAAGGAGAAAAACATTTCATTTGATCAAATGTACTCACTGTTAAAATAAATGACTACAACTTCGAAGTCACCCTGTATATATATATATATATATATATCTAGGAGTAATACTGGTACAGATGAGCTTTTGCGTCAGTGGGACGTGGAAACGGAGTGGGAGCTGCACCGTCCTGATTTTGGCTCAAGTATTCAGTATTTCTGAAATTTCACTTCTAGAAGTAACGCAAGGATCTGACGGAGGGACCCAAGACGCTGCTCCCACTAATTCGTAATCTTACTCTGGTTATCGTCACTGGAAAGTTGTCATTCCAATGAACATCGATAATCCATCATGTATTGTGGGCTTAGATTACGGTAGGACGTTAGTCGAAACGAAATGCATGTCTGGTTTCCTACCTCGGAATTTCTTACCTTACAGGTGATAAGAGATCAAGGTATAATTGTTTGAGCTACTAGTCCCTTACCCAAAATGTTACTAGTGATGTAGACATAAGATGGTTTTTGAAAGGCATTTACAGGCTGAGGCGATCTCAACTGAAATATTGATACTGTGGTTGTTCTCAATCAACCAAAGGGATTACTGGTAAGCTCTGTAGATATTTGGATGAGGAAATCAGTAAGACCGCTAGCTCTAACCTCAGGTCAGAGTGTGCAAACTAATTGAGGCAAACAACATCCGGAATGGGTGGTATAATACTGAAATTGAGTTTTTAAAAGTCTCGGGGTCACTCATGTGGCAACCACTTAGGTTTTACCGTATTTTACGTCCAAATATCTGTACAAAGCATTTATTTGTCACTGTACATTAACTTCATCATGGGGCCTCGGCTCCCAGATGGATGAAGTCGGTTTTAGCAGAGAGTGTCACAATTGACAACCCACAGTACCTGAAATGCGTCTACCTCTCCGCCGGCTAAATTATAGTAGTCTTTGGCTCGCGACGTGCTGGAGTGCATTTTCTGAGATACGTCACAGATCTCTTATGCCAAACAATAGCTTTGCTCAAGTGGCATTTGAGGTGAACCAAGTCTCCACACCTTAAACATAACTATGTTATTACGTTACTTGCTCATTACCGTGAAATGGATGGTAATTTTTTAACCAGGTACGTCATATTACCTGTTGCTAAAAGCCTTAACTTCAATTGTTCCAATGGAAATGTACATTTAGTTGACACATACATTGCGTACAATTTGTGTAGTTGTGTACAACCTATGGTTTACTAGTACAGAGCGTTATTAGTATGTTGTTGCAACTAACTTTGAACATCTACGATAGGTATTCTAAGTATTTACTTCGACGAGGACTTCACATATTTAAGATCGAACATTACTTACAGGTAAGTTCGTTTGGTCATGTAGTTACAGTGCATGCTTTGGACTCATTTGAATGTCAACGCCTTTCAATGTGATACCGTTGTATCATCATAATAATAATAGTTACCAGTGGAATCATTTACCTTCATTAAGCTTGGGTTGCTCTTTGCAAATAAAAATAAAAATCTTTATTTAATAACCGAAGTGTGAAAAAATTGACTTATGTCAGGTGTACTATGATAATTAGAAGACAAATAATTTATTGGCTGACTCCTTCTGCCTATTCTGAATTCGTTGACTGTGACGTATTCGTTGCCAGTTGGTTTGTTATGTTTTTTGGTTGGGAACGTGAAAGTAACGCGACCGTAAGTCGACATCGTTATGAAGTACGGTTTATACGGTCGGTTATGCAGCCACAAGTACAAAAGTTGACCTAAATAAGCACTGCTTTTTTTAAATTGCACCAGCACCCCAGGTTTAACCTTACAGATAATGACACTATTTTTTTTGAAACTACCCTATATAATGCTACATAGCATACGCCTCAGTAAAATGATGAGGCAGGCAGGCAAAGTAAGTTTACATTGGAAACTTATTACTTATTTTATCGGTCATATCACGTTGTGAATGTACCTGAATTAGTTAGTAGTCTAAAATAGGTAAAGCAGCATTAAGCAGTTAATCGAATCCTACAGCAGTAATTTATAAATTTCTAATTAGAAGTTGCATTTCTGTTCTTAATTAACTTCACTTAATGAGGCAATAAGCCGCTCCATTGAGCCAGCTGAGGCTATCCGGCTCCTTTATATTGACCAATAAAGGACTTACCCCCTTTCGGCGAAGCATACTCTTTCACATTTTCGCAGACCCAGGAAACAATTTCCTTAATTCACACGATATATCCTTCCTGTTAACATTAAGCAAGGTTATATTATATAGTCCAGACGCCATTTGTTCTCAATGGGTCTTTGAGTTATTTGTTTAAGTTTCATCTGGTGGCGTTCGGATCGCGGAAATCGGCCTAAAAAAGCTGTATTTATGTCAATTAGGAATATAGTTTTTATCCACTGATTACGTGCTTGAACCAACGCTAGCACCTATAGCTTAAGTATGCCGCACGGATATTACGTATCTTGAGAAGTGACATGTCGATTTTTTGACGTTGTGTTGTTTTTTTGTTACATTTTTTAACAAGATGTTAACTCAGCACTAGCTGATGGACACTTGTGAACTTGTATCTGTACGAGTTGCGTAAACGTCATGATGCTTCAGTTATCAATGTTTGGCTCTAATGATATAAGATCTGCTTCAGAGCTAGAAGGAAACGGCAATGCATAGGTGTATAGTGAGGATTTGTGTGCATTGGATTCTTGTCTCAAATACACTCACTTGAGACTCAAATCTAGAAATTAGTTGCGCATCCACTTTTTCTTATCCATTCTGGAAATTACATATGCTGAATTTCAAAAATGAGAGACATAAGAAATAATTATAGTCACTGTACACTGTCGAATTACGAGCTATATACATGCTATCAGTAATTACTCAAAACGCGGGCGCGGTGGTGAACTCTCTTCTTCAAAGTTTTAGGACAACATATAAATAATATATAAATACCCCGTCGGGCACAGCTAATAGATATATACTTCATTCGCTGCATATTCAGTAATGATTGTCTCACCCAGCAAATATCCACTGATTTTATAGACCTGCAGACCAATACACATAATCATCCAGATGCAGTCTTGCTGTTCAACCAAATTTCTTCTTAGAGATGAAAACTACAGACTGCTCGGCTTCACAGAACATATGCAACCAGCAATGCGTGCGATTCATTCCTCCATAGATGGGCACTCACAACGATCCTAGTGAGCAAACGTGGAATGACTGTTTGCACCCTAAAAATTAATTAGTATGCAAGATGACATTTTATAGACATTTTTGACGTTTTATAGATTTTATAAGTCATCCGTTATTAGCAAATTCATATGCCTCTGTTATTATGTACCCACAGCTCTTTAGGTTTGAGTGAGCGTTTGCTTTCACCGCTGCCCAGTAAAAAAATCGAGTGGATTTAAGTCAGGTAAACAGGCTGGTCATGAAATTATACCGGGCCGCCCTATCCATCTGTTCGAATATACCGCATCAAGATATTCACTAACTCAACGGATATAGCGCGCCGTGCAGTTGTCTTGTTGATACCGCATCGACCCCTGAAACGAAGACACAGTAACTCAAAAATCCTTGCTTTTGGGTTCTCTTTGGTGGAAGAATATGGTATCACAGTCATGAAACTATAGGCAACCTTTAAATCTTCTTTGTCATATTGTAAGTATAATAGTAGACACTGCTCCTGCGAAAACTATATCAAATTGAGTTACTTTAGTTTTCGATGCAAAAAATAAATAACGCAGAGCCAAACTTACCGTTAGACCTGCTGTCTGACTTACTATAATTTTCGCGGCATAGTTTGAGGTTATCGTGATTAATACCGAAAAAGTTTCAGGTAGTAGCTGTATGAAAACAGCAGTTTTCAAAGCGAACTAAAATGAATTCAAGAACCAACATAATTCTGGCAAATGCAAAGAAGCTAGGTGGAGTTGCTAAGCCGTTAAATTTTGGCAAATTTGGTTCATAGTTTTATTTTTTACTACCATAGGTGATGAATTTTTTCGACATAACATATTTTTCTCTCTGTGAAATAAAAAAGTTTAACAGAGAATTCAATTACTACAGTCCCCGAGTTCTGCTAAGACGACACTCGCGTGTTTGCTTTTCATTCGTTCATCTCTAAGTCTGTTCCTAATAAAGACCTATATCGTGCTGACGAGGGCCAAAGAGATCCATTAGCGCTAAACAATAGGTAAAATCGGAAAAGACGATTGTGGACAAAAGTGGAAAATAAATAAGATAAAGGAAAAGTCTTCCTAGCATTCCTGAGGCTTAGCTGCTTGTCATTTTTTCTCTAACAGCCAAGGAAGATAAGAAAATATGAAGTGGACAAAATTCGAGAACGATGATAGTGAATAATACAATTTGAGTGACTTATATTGGCATTAAAGTGGTTTTTCGGACCATTTGTTTGAAAAATAATATTTCAATAAGCATCCTATTAAGTCTAGAGCGAGTGTACTTTTTTCTTTAATTGATCTGACAAAATCTATAGTTAACAAAATTTATAAAATATAGTTATTTTCGCTAGGTTTTTATTGTAATACCATTTATAACCTTCTATATGCAAAGTTTACTGCAATGTGCAACATATTTTTGATGAGATCGGCATTTTTTCGACAACACCGTGCAGATGATGAGAATACAACATGGCCAAAACGTGAGTTCTCGATTGCCACCAACAGCAGCGCTGCTAGACATAATAGCCGCGAAATTTGAATGTGGTTCGATTTAGGGGCTGGTACGGTTTAAGCATAGTTATCCTAACACTGAGCCGACCTTGCCACTTACACTCCCTATGATGGCTCAGCTGTGTTATACTGATTGCAACAAGCTCACATATCTTTATTGTTGTCATCCTGCATATTTCTAGGACGCTAGTCAGCATGCACGTATATGGCAAAAACTGAGGTATTTTCTGTTTGTGAGCTGTACCTACGAGGGTTGGTTAACCTTCTGTTTATTTACGCAATTCCTTCTAAAACTAATATTTTTCTTTTGACGGTGTTCCGGCATTCCAGTAGCCCAATTATTTGTTCGACTGCCGGAAACACACTCCTCCACGGCAGGTATTTGTGCTCACTTGAACAATTCTTGTATATAATGTCAAAACAGTTTGAGATCTAAACTTAATGTTTCGCTGACATAGCTCACTAAGGTTACTTGTTTTAGTGTCTATATTGTTCATCAAATAAGCATCGGTAAGGTGGTCAGGGGTGGAGAATACTAGCTACCCGCATATATTACACCGAGGTATAAATGAATGATGATATCAGTCCCATTATTTTAAGTAACGTAAGAAAGCACCATTGTCATAAGGTGATTGAAACTATATTGCCTTATTTACTAAGCGAGGTGTACTACTCTTTTTACATTTTGACGCCAATGGTATCGTAATCGTAAAATAAATGTAATGGCGACAAGATTTAAAAAGGCAGTAAATACAGCTTTTACCCAAGTACGGCGGTAAACTACGTCCTGTTCCTATCATTTTGCTTGCTATCATTTGATTTCTGCTGAAAAACATACATCATAGACGACTAGTAATTATTGTTGTACTTTAAAATATCATCAGGAGTCAAGTAATTTGGATATGAATCAGTGGTCATGCTAGAAAACCAGTAGGTCGCAAGGGGCTTGCTCAAATACAAGAGAACTAGAGCGGTACATACTGACAGTCCTCTGGACACATTTAAATAAACATTGGAGAATCGCGTTTTGAACATCCATTGCAGTTCAGATGGCACATAAGCTGATTTCGGAGCTTTGCAGTCTATCGAATATGACGACGGTATGCATAACTTCATAAAGGATTTCTTCGAACTTGCATACCTAACTTCGCAACCAAACATCTCATTGCCATAATGCTATTATTCAACCGCCTGTTTGTTGATATCTGATTATCAGGAATATTATGACAAACTTCAGACTTCCAGCCAAAGTTCAGTGCACAAGTACTCCTAAACGAAATAAGATGGTATAGAACAGAATGCGTTCTATAGGGTATTATATCAGTGAAGTGCCTAACTCGAAATACTTATTCAAAAACTAGCAGCAAAGTCTGTATAATGGGCTTTGTAGACATTAAACTTGGTATCTAGTTTGACGTTAATGGGAACTTGTTGTGATCTTTTATGCTGGTAATGTTCTGTTTTAAATGGGAAAATGTCTGCGTAACCTTTGGATGTATGGGGAAAAGGGGTAGAAGAAGCTGTAATATTCTCCGCTGTGATACTCAGAGGAGATTTGGTGATCGCTTCAGAATGGTTCCTTGAATAGAGAAATAGATTAAAGGTTTGCTAAATCACGATATTTTGAGTGATCTTTTTTTGGATACCCAAGAACACTTTAGTCATCTCCAGTACAACTATACTCTCTTATCATATATATGTTGTCTACTTCGCAAATCGATAGCTTCATGTGTTTGGAATATTCGTTCTTTTGGTTTTTTGCTTCTGAATTCCACAATGACAAAGTTGGAGCGGTTGAAAAATTTAAGGCCGGACTCAATATATTTAGACAAAAATCAATATCTGATGCTTATTAATTACCAAACGAACTTACCTGTAAGCGATGTTCGATCCTAATTATGTGAAGTCCTCGACGAAGTAAATATCTATAATACATGTCGTAGTACCGTCGTTAGTTGTACCAAACCCCACGATTTCAAAGCGCACACGCAGCGAAAGAAAGCGGCAACGCGCCCTTCCCCCCTACCTTCCTCCCCTTTGGCCGCCTATAAAAATTCATTTTCTTCAAAGCCAAGTTTTGCAACTATTTGGTGATACATAGGGAGCGAGGGAGCTATTTACTTCAACGAGGACTTCACATAATTAAGATCGAACATCACTTACAGGTAAGCTCGTTTGATCATGTAATTATGTTCCGTCCTCATCGAAGTAAATATTTAGAATACATATCGTAGATGTTCAAAGCTAGCTGCAAGAACATGCTACTAACGCTCTGCAATACTAAACGATAGGTTGTACACAACTACACAAATCGTACGCCATGTATGTGTCAACTAAATGTACAATTCCATTGTAACAACTCAAGTTCGGGCTTTTAGCAACAGGTAACATGACGTACTTCAAAAATAAGTAAAGAATGTAATAACATAGTTATGACTGAGGTGTGAAGACTTGGTTCACCTCAAATGCCAATTGAGCAAAGCTATTGTTTGGCATAAGAGACTTGTGGTGTATCTCAGAAAACGTACTGCAGCCCGCTACGAGCCTGATACTACTATGATTTAGCAGGCGGAGAGGTACGCGGATTTCATGTACTGTGGGCTGTCAATTATGACACTCTCAGCCAGTGAATGCCTTTCAAAAACCATTTTATGTCTGCATCGTTAGTAATATTTTCTGTAAAAGACTGATAACTCAAACAATTATATCTTGATCTCTTATCACATTGTAGGGTAAGAATTTTCAAGGTAGAAAACCAGACATGTATTTCTTCCCGACAAAGGTCCTACCGTAAGCTAAGCCCACAATACGTGATGGATTATCAATGCTGATTGGAATGAGAGCTTTCCAGTAATCATAACCAGAATTAGTGGGAGCGGCGTCCTGGGTCCTCCATCAGATTCTTGCTTGATATCTAGAAGTGAAACTTCAGAAACACCGAATACTTGAACCAAAATCAAGACGGTGACAAGTGTAGCTCCCAATCCGTTTCCACGTCCCACTGACGCAAAAGCTCATCTGTAACAGTATTACTCCTAGATTTTATATCTGACGCGAGGGCAGTAAGATTTCTCTCTTTACACAATTGTTATAGTTTTCCCGCAACCTGGTCCAAACGTGGAAACTAGAAGTTCTCCATCCTATTGATGTAGAATGGGGTATAATATGCGGCAGCCCATCAATTCGGTAGCAAAGCATTCACCACAGAAGAAAACTAACAGTGGTTCTTGATGATTAGCATGCTGGACCTTCTCGGGTGACAAAAAAACTAGAGACTCCTGGCCGACGAATGTCCCAGGCCGAGAAATTCTACAACTAAAAATTGGATTACTCAATACCTCGGACCGCATCTGCCAGTTTCTTTGAGCCCCAGCCGAGGTAAACCTTAAGTTATATTATCTAAGTGGCATAGTAGCGTTAAATTTCCCTTGAGAATTTCACAAGCCAAGAATTATCACTCGTTAGTGTATAGTCGGCTGAAATAATAGACAGGTTGGCACCAAGATCTCCACCGCAAAGTTTCGGACTGTGTCTTGGTTACTGTCCATTATTGCCCTTACTAGGTTTAGTAATATCTGCATCCTCCGCTCAAGTGAAGTTACTTTCTTACTGTTACAATTTAATACTGAGCCTGAAAGTGCTCAATTTTTTCTAAGGGTACTCCAGAAATGGTTTTATTAACTTTGTGAACACATGAGGGGCACAATTTACCCTAAACGGTACATCATTGTATTGGAGGAGCTGTCCCTTGAATACGAATCTGAAATATAATCTAGGAACTGTCCCTGACGGATATCAAAATCTGCATATTCCAAATCCAGATTCGTTAAGAAAGTATCTCTACAGAGAAGTCTGATCCCAGTTCAATAGCCTAGGCTTAAGTGTTATATCCCTGTAAACAAACAGTCTTGATGTAAGGAATCAAACGTCTTGACTCATCAGACTTGGGGGCAAGAAAAAGTTACATAGGTGCTGATTTTTAGTTAGCTCAGCTTTTTTACTGATAGCACCGCAACTGAACATTTCATAGATGGACTAATGAGATTCAGTTATGGCAAAGAGCTAAACCAGTCGCCATCTGAATGGCAAGTGAGCAGTTGAGTCCACCTCAGAATTTTAGCGCCACTCTTAAAGCTCTGCCACTGATGATGATTACGCGTTAATGTCCATCCTGATCTACACACCTCATCTGCAATAGTGGGTTGATGCTGTCAGTACGTTGTCTGGCGTTTTGGCCTTCAGTCGCTGCTCTGTTTATCTGATTTCTATTTAGAATTGACTTACTTGGTCAGACCTACACCGAAGAACAAGATTTCAATGGAAGCCTGTATCAGGGTAGTCCTGAGTTGTTTGCTTTAATGTGAATATCTGCCGGCATGCGATCCTCTCCCTTCTTTGAACCTAGAGTATAGAGTATTGCCACACAGACCAAGCACGCATCCCTGCGTGCGATAATTTCTATTATGGCTTTCGCTACCTCACCTGGTTCACCTTAGGTGGCTAGTAATAGACCTACACCGAAGAACAAGATTTCAATGGAAGCCTGTATCAGGGTAGTCCTGAGTTGTTTGCTTTAATGTGAATATCTGCCGGCATGCGATCCTCTCCCTTCTTTGAACCTAGAGTATAGAGTATTGCCACACAGACCAAGCACGCATCCCTGCGTGCGATAATTTCTATTATGGCTTTCGCTACCTCACCTGGTTCACCTTAGGTGGCTAGAATAGAACAGAATTTATTTATCTATCGTCATCAACAATACCTGCCCTCGAAATGTCAGCCTTGGAACAACGCGCGAATCTTAATTGTACCAACGTCGCCGCATCATCGTGGTGATGCGTCATCTATCGAAAAAGACTGCATGACCTTTAAGACAACACAATAAAGAGAGCCATGCTATTCGAGTGTCACCTATGGAAAATGTAACGTTAATCGGGTATAATGATGTTTAACCCCCGTTATTACTGAACATTAGATCTTAGTGGTTTCCTAACCGGTCATGTTCATACGTACAGTCTTCTTCCATAGTTATCACCAGCCTGGTGGAACTTGCTATCACAAGCAAAATGTAACGCCAGTCTACCATAGGTGAACCTAATTTCTAGGTCGTTAATGAAAAATAGTACTTTAGCTGTTTCGTAACCTGTCATGTGCACATTAATGACCTGTTCGATGGCTATTCAAAACCATATGGAATTTGCTAGCTCAAGCAAAATGTAACGCTAGTCTCACAAAGATAGAACCTAATCTCTACCTGTTATTAACGAAAAATGGTACTTTAGTGGTTTCTCAAACTGTCATGTGCATTCAAAGTTATCACAAACGAGATGAAATTTGCTATCACAGGCAGAATGTAACGCTAACCTCGCATAAGGTGCTTATTCTTTATCTGGTGATAATAAATAAAATATATACGTTGGCGGCTTTCTAACCTGACATGTTCATAATTATAAACCTATCACAAACCACGTGGAATTTGCTATCACAAGCAAAATGTACGCTAGTCTCGCGTAGATGTACCTAATCTCTGTCGTTCATTAATGAAAACTGGTACTTCTGCCTCTTCCTAACTTTTCATGTGCATCCTTACAATATTGTTCCACATTTATCACAAACCAGATGGAATTTGTTATCCCAAGCAAAATGTACCGCTAGTCTCAAATTGATGTACCCAACGTTTATCTGTTATAAATGAAAAATGCTATATTGCTACATTGATATCACAAACCAGATGGAATTTGCCATCACCAGCAAAATGTAACTTTAACCTCGCAAAAGATACCTAATCTGTATCTGGTAATAAGGAAAAAATATATCTTAACAACTTCATAACCTGCCATGTTCAAACTTACAGTCCTGTTCCATGTTTATCACAAACCAGATGAAATTTGCTATCACAAGCAATTGAGAAGAGATTGTTGGCCATACCTTGTTGCTACGTTATCCCAAACGCTTTAAGTGTAGTTGTTTGTGCAACGGAGTTCAGTATTGAGTCATTATCCCAAACATCTTTATACGTCCTTGGTGTAGAGCTGACTATCACAAGCTGGGACAATGTTGCTATCCCAAGCAACCGAGTCCAATGTTACAACGTTATCCCAAATGTCTTCGTTCATCCTTGGTGTGGAGCTGACTGTCCCAAGCCAGGTCCACGTTGATATCCCAAGCAACCGAGTCTAATGCTTCCAGGTTATCCGGAACATCTTCGATCGTCCATGGTGTGAAGCCGACTGTCCCAAGCCAGGTCCACGTTGCTATCCCTAGCAACCGAGTTTAATGTTTCATCGTTTTCTCAAACGTCTTTGTTCGTCCTAGTTATGGTGTTGGTTGTCACAAGCTAGGTCCAGGTTGCTATCCCATGCAACAGTGTCAGAACGTTATCCCAAATGGTATGTTAGGCACAGTCTGCTGCGTCGGTGAGGCATCCATACTAATATTCATTTAACTTGCACCTAAAGCAGATCGGCTAGTCGACAGTTGCCTGATGGTGACGCCCCTTCAGCAAGATAGGCCTGCACGCCACTTTATAATTTTGCTCCTCGACGAAAGAACCTTGACTGTCCTGTTCTCTAGTTCTAAATGTTCAGCGGTTCCTCGACACTGCTGAAAAAGTATAAAATATGCGCGCCGATTGACGTCTTAACGGTTTGGAACGAGAACAAGGAATGAATGTTTATAAGCGGCCAGAGGGGAGGAAGGTAGGGGGAACGGGCGCGGTGCCGCTTTCTTCGGCTGCGTGCGCGCTTAAATCGTGGGGTTTGGTACAACTAACGAGGGTACTACGATATGTATTCTAAATATTTACTTCGACGAGGACGGAACATAATTGACAAAATAAACACTAATAGGGCATCTTTTGTTTTTTTTTGTTAAAGACTTTATTGATTAAAACATCTTTATCGGTTTGTGACACAAAACCCAACATTTTAAACGTGACCAGCTAGATTTCGCTACATTTCACAAAACACTGCTTAGAGTTCAAGTAAAAGTGATTTGAGAACCAAAAATTACAGGTTTGGATCCAGTTTCTTTCATTCTGCCAAGTGTAACGCTCTGCAATGGATATACAAAAACGTCAGGTCTGCTTAGAGGGAAACGGCATTTTGTATGCAGGTCTACTAGATTTGCCCAGGACAACTTGGAACTAAGGGCCGAATCGTCAGCCGTTCCTACAATACATTGTAGGTCGCCTTTATCGCCTCCTTGATTTTCATAGTATTTTCTCTACTTCACAAAGGCTGTGATATTTCTAGATTTATACAGTTCCGTGTCAGCGTCAGCTCTCCTATTGCGAGGCTATGTTTTCTTTTTAAATTGTAGGAAATTTTAAGCTGGTACAACATATGATATAAGTAAAAAGCATCAACAGATTGATGCAAATACTTATTTATAGCATAATCTCAAAATACAGCGCTGACATGGAACAGTAGAAAACTATTATAATCATAGTATGAAGGTTGAACGTATACAAACCATGAGATTTTTTCAACTACAGTGATCTGGAGAGTTTATGCCGCCACGTAAGTTTTTCTTTGACTATAATCAGATCACTGTGGCAGTACCATTTCTTTCCTCCATGCCTTCCACTACAAATACAAACAATACTACTATCATGCTAAATGAATCGTTTTTGCCTGGTAGTGGTTAAGCTTGAGCACCGAAGCATCAGCACCCGGGAAGCGTGTCTCTGATATCTAGCGTCTTACTCTCTGTTTTGACCATCTCACATTCCACAGTTGATTTGTCAAACAATACCAATAATATTAACAAAGTAGGAGTTTGCATGAAAATACATTTCGCTTCATTCCAAAGTGCTTTAGTCTCCTTTTTCCAAGACCCGTCTCAAAATCAGAATTACCTGTCAAAGGTTACAGCACAGTGACACGCGTTGACAAGAGTTATTGCAATCGATATTTTTTTCTGGCATGCCACGAACCCCGAATCCGAAATTTGAACTAGTGAAAAATGAAAATCTTCCTGGAGTGAAGTCGCATCTAAAGTCAATGCAACACTGATATGTACGCCCACTCCTACTATAATTGCAAGTCCTGCATATTGAACATTACTCGTGCGAGAACTTTGCGTCCGCACTCCCCTTCTCGTGGGATTAATCCTTGAGCGCGGTAGAACAGATTGCTCCCTGGGAAATAATCGCAAATCCTGACAGCGGTTCATACTGTCAGACAAGTAAGTGATTTGCTCCATTTTTGGCAAAATAGTATGTTCCTTCGTCTATAGGGATGAGACTGGTGGTTGAGGGCGAGATATCTGCACTTTTACGCCGACAATGATATTGAGAGCAACTCTTCTTTTAGTGTGTATGAATACAGTTCCTTGATAGATAAGAGAACCACCACTTCAGGAACTAACCTCCTGGAAGATTAAATATAAGCACTTCCTCGTCCAGAGTAATGAATACCAAGCAGCATATATACCGAAACAGCCAAGCACCAACGCCTCTGGCATATCCCCTACTGTCCCAGTCGACCGGCGAATCAGAACTCAGTTCACGATCGGCTGCCCCGCAAAGTCCTCTCCCTGGTTAATAAGTATTGTCTCCGTTTGAACTACTGATTCGAAATAACTTTGTCCTGTAATCCAGTTTGAAATTAAAAGCGCTGTACCTTGACTGGCTGTGGGATGAATCCTGGATTGGCCGCACGATCAGAATGACATTCAATGGACTCGATGAGGGATTTAGAATTGGGCGATGGACGGACGCACGGATGGATATTGCTCGCTGGATCGTATATAACGTGAGGTACGTGGTGTGGCAATTAAGTCCCCGGAATTTATCAATAAGAATTTGGAGTGAATTAGATTGATTTTGCACACAACGCTGTCATCAGCGCATCATATTGTCACTGTCATTAAGGAGTCACATCGGTCATTTAAAAGGCTAGTCAATCAATATATTTTCAAGCAAGCTTTTTGCTAAAAGATGTCAAAATGTTCAGAATTATCACATACAATATGTTAACAGCTTTTAACTTATTTAAAGTGTAATATTTTATAATACGCAAGAACAAATATAATCACTTTGTATTGCCTAAATTACATACCTACCACTAATCCTGTTGCCTCCAAAAACAACATTATTGAAGTCCATTTGTTCGAGTTCTGGTATAATTATTATTGACTGACTTACTGTTTTTTAAGCAACTGCTTCAATGGAGGATATCGGGAAAGCTAGAAGTAGACGGCACTAGTTAAGATGTAAGTCATGGCTGAGGTTACGAATAGACAAAGATATCAATTGCTGATCAGCTGTTCACCTCAATAAGCGCCAAGACGAGATAAAGTCGTGAAAAAATGCTTGCACCTATTCCAGAAAAATAGCCATAAAACATGGACTAAATAGAGACAAATAAACATAAATTATATAATAATAATAATAATAATAATAATATTTATTCACTCAATGTACAAAGATAACAATACAATAACAATAAGGCTATACATCAGCGCATATCGAAAATACTTCATTTCTTATTTTATAATGAAAGGTTAGGATATAGCTTTTACGAAAATATAAATTTTTCTTTAGGGAACCCTCTGCTTGCTATTTCATAGAACTTTGAAGTTGCATTTTTTGTGGTAATACTCTAGAATAGAATACTGCCTTATGCACTGTTTGTTTTTTTGGCTTTTTGCACAAAAGGATGCTCTTAAGTATAAGAATATAACATACACTGTATAGTATTGAGGGAAACAGTTGTGAAACTGTAAAAAAATCGTTGGTTTTTCAAAAGGTTCCAAATACATTCGTTAAATGATGGTTTCTCCTGAGTAAACTGTTGTGTTATGTTAACGTTTCCCAATGTTTTCTTGAAGCCTCTAAACCTTTTCTTTCAAGTTTCTTCAAAAACATTGAACTTTTTGCGTTCATTATAAATATTTCAGAGTAAAAACAATTTTAAACTGCCATTTTATAAACCCCATTTCTTGGCGATATTGTTGCCAAATTGTACGTTTTGTTCGGCATTTGTTTTAATATTGACAAATCAAAACGATTGAATGATTTGGCAACATTGCAACCAAGCGGATAAATTATGGTTGTGATGGTGGTGTAGTCATGGGAATCCTTATCTTAAATAGAAGAAACGATTACTTAACAATAGTTTACTTAAATCATAAAAATAATACAAAATTGCTTTACTACGATGAATATTGTCGGAGTACTATACAGGGTTATCCAAATTAAGTGTCCACCATTAGTAACTTTGTTATTAGTGAAAATACAAAGTTGTTTGAATTAGCAAACTAGTAGCATTTTTAACGCTGGTAAAAATGAGAAATAAAAAAAACAATTGAGAGTCGTTATTTTGATTTTTTTCAGTAAAATAACATTTTTTTAAATGGAAACCCCTGTATATTATATTTTTTTCTGTTAAAGCATCAAATTTTAAACAAAAAAGCTTACAATAACTTTTCTCCTAGGTTACAAATTGTTGAAGTTATGGCCTCCAATCTGAAACAATTAAATTGTATCGACAAACTTTATTTTCAACATCAACTTATAATCTTACAAAATACAATAACAATTTTTTTTAAAGAAGATGCTCGAAAACACCACCTTGTTCTTCAATACATTTTTGGGCACGTTTTTCAACTGCTCGAACTGTCTTAAGTATGGTCCTACCATCTATCTGGGTTATCTTTTCCCTAACTGCAGTCTTTAACGCGTCAAGGTTATCGTACCTCCGCTTGTAAATTTGGTTCTTTAAGTAACCCCACAAGAAGTAATCAAGTGGGTTTAGATCTGGTGATCTGGGAGGCCACTGTATTGGGCCATTTGTTCCTATCCACTGATCATTAAAAGTAGTACTTAGAAAATGATAAGTACCTCTGGAGTTGTGGGCAAGTGCGCCATCTTGCTGAAAATGCAGATGATGTCTACTTATAAGATCCAATTCGTCTAAGAAATTAATCAGAATTTCTGACATAAATTCCACATATCTTTCACCAGTTAGGGTTCCCTCATAAAAGAACGGGCCAACAATTTTTGAACCAATTATACCGCACCAAACGTTGAAACTGAAACGGACTTGTGGGCCTCTTGGATGTACTAACAAAAGATTTTCTCTTGACCAACAATGGTGGTTTTTTCTATTAAACATTCCAGAATTTGAAAAATTTGATTCATCTGTCCATAAAAGGTAACGAAAGTTATTTACATTTTGGCGACAGAAGCTAAGATACCAATGGCAAAAAACAAGTCTTCTCTCTGGATCCCCTGCCAAAAGCGTTTGAACTGGTCGGTACTTATACGGAATAAATTTGTATTTTTTTAAAATCCTTTGAACAGTACCATAACTGAAATTAGAGTCCTTGAGAATATCTGCTATTGAATTCTCACGATAAGCTTCAAAATATCCAATAACTGCAATTTCCGTGGCCTCGCTTATTATGAATTCTTTTTTTGCCCTTGTTTTAGCAAACACATTTTCGTTGCCCCTAAATTTTCGATAAAGTCTCAGAAAATATCGTTCATACGGTTGAATGCGAGCGGGATATAATTCACTGTAGTATTCTCTTGCTCTCAAAGAGGATTTTCTGCACACTAAATAGCATTCTAACATATCACACTTTTCTTCATGGGAGAACATTTTTCTTTAAATTAATGACACAATAAAGCTTATAAACAAGTATTTACACTAATGTTTGACATTATTTGATTTTATCATTGTTTTCCAAAGCCTTCTAGTTGCGAGTATGTCCAGTTTAACAATTTGTCGCTTATCTTAATGCTGTCAAATCGCGAACGCCATGTTGTTTTCATAGCCGTCTTAATATTATAATACTGCAAATAATTAAAAATATTTATCGTTATTTTGACTTTATTTTTGACTTTAGCGGAAAAGTCATTATGAACTTTTTTGTTTAAAATTTGGTGCTTTAACAGAAAAAAATATAATATACAGGGGTTTCCATTTAAAAAAATGTTATTTTACTGAAAAAAATCAAAATAACGACTCTCAATTGTTTTTTTTTATTTCTCATTTTTACCAGCGTTAAAAATGCTACTAGTTTGCTAATTCAAACAACTTTGTATTTTCACTAATAACAAAGTTACTAATGGTGGACACTTAATTTGGATAACCCTGTATAGTGTATGTTATATTCCTATAATTTAGAGCAATATTTTGTGCGAAAAGCAAAAAAAAACAGCGTATAAAACAGTATTTTATTCTAGATTATTACCACCAGAAGTGCAACTTTGAAGTTCTATAAAATAGCAGGCAGAGGGTTCCTCATGGAAGAAATAATGTTTTCGTAAAAGTTACATCCTAATCTTTCATTTTAGAATAAGAAATGAAATATTTGCGAAAGGCGTATAAAGTATAGTCCAGCATTGCAGAACACAGCCTCCGTACAAAGTACAATCGCAAGAGATGACCTAATATGTAGGATGTTTAATATCAACCTCAACTTTCGTACACTTGACCTACTAATTTTGAGCCTGGACTATTTATTCAAAAGTTGTATGTATTACTGAAACTTGGTTATGTTATAATGAAGTTGAAGTGATTACCCTGCCAAACCACTGTCTTGCTAGCTCTTACTGTAGAAGTACAGCGAAACGAGAGAAGGCGTTGCAATTTTTCTTCGTCGCGACATTCAGTACAAGAAAGTTAGTTCAACTTAAACACATTTCCTAGTATACGCTGGCAGACATAAATGCACATAAAATTCTTTTGACGCTCGGGTGTTCTGATGCTAAGTTATTCCTTTACAACATTGACCTTTTGCAAAAGCATTCGAAGAGCAATAGGATGGTTGTTTGTGAGGACTTTAGCATGAACTTTGACCCATGGAATATGGATAATACAGCAAGAAAACTTGACAATATGGAAAAACAGGTATGAAGGGTTACCAATGACTGCAGCTCGATTATCTCCAATATCTTTTCCAATATGCCCTTTATGTTCTTGAAATAACTAACGATAACTCATCAGACGAATGCCTTTTTTAAATACAATGACAAATAATGACGATATACAGGGTGTAAATGTTATGATAGTCATTATTTAAATGGGTGATAGAGGCGGTTAAAAGAAGCAAAAAGTTTCATATAACATTAAAACGGCATTTTTTTTTAGAAAATCTATTTTAAAGTAAATTAAAATCTGACAACGCAATGCCAGACGCAAATTACGATGTAACGCAGTGTAAATAAAGATTAAGTTTGTTATTTTTAGCTCTTAGGTATTATTTCATTATTTGATAATGTACTCGTAAAACGCAAACAATTAAAAAAACGGACTTACCACTAAGTATCTCAGCGCTCATCTGGTGTGTGAAAGTTTATTGAACGTATTAAAAAAATACACTTATAAATAGGGAACTCAATTTTGATACATACACTGTTTTTATTTTTAAAACTTTTTTGTATTTAAAGACGGTGTTCAAAATTAAGTTCTCCCCAATACCAGAAATTCATCGGATTGAAGTCAGGAGATCTTGCTGGCCATTTTCGTGGATCGATCCAGCGATTTGGATAATGTTCATTCAAATACTGAATGACGCCTCTAAAAATGTGTGGTGGTGCCCCGTCATGAAGAAGCCAGAAATTCTGTCTCCATTGTAATGGCATGTTGTCTAACGTCTGTTCCAAAAGTTCTGGTCGGTTATTGGCTAGAAAGATAAGGTATCCTTCCCCTGTCAACTTTGGGGGTAACTCGAAAGGGCCAATTACCTGATCGTCAAGAATACCCGTAATTATCTTAAAACGTTGTTGGAAATGACCTTCACGAATGGTATGAGGATTTTCTTGGGTCCACGTGTGAGTATCATGGAAATTTGATATCCCGTCTCGCGTAAAAGTACATTCGTCCGTCGCTAGAATGTTTTTTAAAAAAAACTGGATTTTAAATGTTTTTGTGCAAAAACCACTGACAGAATGTTAGTCTGCCAGGACAGTCCTCTGGGAACAAGGCCTGCACTCATTGTATATGGTAGGGATAAAGCAAATTTTCCCGTAGGATTCTATGGACTATGGTATGCGATAGTCCTACGCGGCAGACTAATTCCCGAGTGCTGATATCGGCATTCATTTCCACGATATTTAAAACTTGTTCCTCCTGCTCTAACAGTAACCTGTCTTTCACGAGTGCGAATATTAGTGGGCTGAACTCTTCCTGTATCTCGAAGTCTTTGGTACACTTGCACAAATGTCCTTCTGTCTGGGTGTACCCGTTGGCTAAATCTGTCGCGATAAATGCGAGCTGCAAGATTTGAATTCTGACGAGCTTCACCGTAAACTAACAACATGTCGGCGAACTCTGGATTCGAGAACATTGTAAATAAACACGACGGCGTACGCGAACAATAACTAACCACTGTTACCGTTTGCGATCGATTGCCGGTTCGATAAGAGTGATGAATGACCGACGCGCTGTTGTCATGTGTGTTTTAAATATTTAATTTAATGAAACTTACTACTTACTGACTACAAATTTTGGCTTAAGTTAGAAAAACTTGATGCCATTTATTAATTAATTACCCAATTTAAAAGCGTTTTAGATTAGATTATAAAAATTAGAAAGATTGTGGTGATTGTGGTCAATATAAAGAACTTAAATTTGTAAACTATAAAGCCATTTAGACAAAAATCTATTGACTTTCCCAACTAACAATTATCACTCCCATTAGTGTTGCAAGAATGATTATACAGTATTCCTTACACAGCATTGTATACTGTAAGAACATTGGCAACACCTTCTTAGAACAGCTATACAATCGGAATTGGTACACCTAATAGGACACTTCAGTCATTTAAGAGGTTATATAAGGGCTGCAGGTAACAGTTATACAACAAAAGTGTAAGCCTCTTGCAGCCGCACATTTGCGTGAGTGCAAGATTCAGTTTTTG
Organism: Acanthoscelides obtectus; assembly: GCA_963669975.1. Lineage (NCBI taxonomy): Eukaryota > Metazoa > Arthropoda > Insecta > Coleoptera > Chrysomelidae > Acanthoscelides > Acanthoscelides obtectus. The sequence goes on from CAVLJG010000005.1 coordinate 58,000,424, forward strand.
TCAACTATACAACTATTCTGTTACGTGATTCTACTTTACTGCAGCCAAACTATTTCTTATGTATTATATAGACGAAGTGAAGAATATATAACTAGCATATTACAGTCATCTTGTTTACTTATATATCGGCCATTGCTGATTTCATACACAAATATATGATAAACTTCTACACTGTGATATAGTGCTATTGGATTACTTGCGCAGCAAATTTTATTGCGATTGTTGTGCAAGTTAGTTACCCAGTTTCTACGGGCTTCGTATTTGATTCATATTTTGACAATGAACAATAGCATGTCTAGATTTTTAAGATGGAAAACTGAACTTATAAGCGTTAAATTTTCCACAAATCCTATATTTAGACACAATTACACTAATGTTTATCACCTTATATCTGTCATTTCGAACTGAAACATAATTATTTAATACTAAATAGAGGAATAAATGTTTGCCCAATATGGCGGGTGATTGTGTATAATCATGGCATCATCCATGTTGTCTTTGGTTTATTAGAATATTCTGGTGTTGCCTGCAGGTGTTATACAACAATTTGAGAAATGTCTGAAATGAAATACCGACAGAGTCGAATGATTTACCCAGAATTTGTACCAGATCTACATCTTCTGTTTGAACCAATATGCATGCGTTGTTTGTCTTAAAACATATTGGTTATGGCATTTTATCAAAAATATGACAGCAAAAAGTTAGGTTATGGTGAAGTTGTATACCAACACATTAAGCAACAAATGTATGCCGAGCACAGCAATTATGTACTACAAAAGTTTCAATATTGTTGCATATGTGCAGCCTTTAACAGTTACTAAACAACAGTTGTATGAGTGCTTCCGTTGGGAGCAATTTGTTGGCTAAAGTAGTAGATTTGCACAGCAAAACAAGGCTCGGGATTGTTTTATAAACGTTACCATGGATGCCACAACACAACTATTTTGACTAACGTGCAAATATGCCGTATAAAATAGTTGTATAAACGTTTATGCAACAGTTAAAAATTTGTCCTATAGGGTGTTGTAGAACTATGCTATAAGAATATTTTAAACCTCATTTTAGAGCAAATATGTTGCAGAAAGCAATTTTGTAATCCTCACAACATTAAGCCAGCATTTTGGTGTTCAGGCAACAACAATAGAGAGCTTTTATGGCTGAACGGTTCTTTTACCAAAAGCTTATAGCACTACCTTGCTCGTTGGGTTTGGATCATGGGTCATATGAACTTTTTGACTTGTTTTAACCCCCCCTATTATCCATTTCAATAATGACTACCATCACATTTACACCCAGTACATATTCAAGCCGATACCACGGTATATAATCCTATGGGCCAGTAAAATCGCTCTTGTTCATATTTGTCAGAAGAGTGGATTTTGTGCGCACCTACGTCAGCACATAGAGCACCAATATATGCGGAGCTGTTGACGCTCTCGTTTCAGCCAGAAGCAGCGATAACCATATTGATACCGAGTCTGTCTGTGGTTTGAGCGCTGATAATAACATTGTCCAGTGCATTGTTCATCATTCAAGTGCTTAATTGTATCATGGACTAATCAGGTTGTATATGTGGACGACTGTTTTGAGACATCACAAGAGTCTTCAAAAGAGCTACGGGTGATCTATTCCTATAGTTCAAAAGTTACTACTCAGATTCTAATACAATGATACGATACATTCTAAAATGCTTTCACTAATAGAGGGACATGAACAAGTAAGGAGGAAAAATTTCAGAATACAAAATTTTTTTGGAAGTCAACAGCTGCAAAATGCCACAATCTGTGTTTTTTGAGGTTTTTCTACCTTGACTGTTAGAAAATTTTGCTGCCAGATATGTCTTCTATGGTTACATACGTCGCAACCAACGCGTAAAGTTTCTGTGTAGCTAGAGCGGCAGACGAGAGGCAAAAACCGCGTAAATAGAAATCAATTAAACTTTATTTTTAGACGTTTGACAGGTTCCTGATCATTTTCGGTAACATTTTTGTAGGGGTTAAATATTGGGGGTTAGGTTGAACGGGATGGGGCTGGGTATATCTCATTTTTTGACTTTAGTATATTAATATGCCTCCAACCCCAGTATTTCTGCCCACCTTGGGCGTATTTTACTCATCATGGATGTCCTTTTACGTTTATTTTTAAAAGTTAATATCTACAAGAGTTGCATGTCAATGCGTGCGACGTGGTCCCCCGATGGACGAGCGCCGTACATCACAGTCGACAATCGCTTCCACATTGCTGAGCGCTGTGTGCACTGTGCATGGTGAAGACTGATACCGTCATTCACGCGGGATTGGTCATCGAAGGGATCATGTGCGCCTGCAGCAATTTCTCTCAGGGGGAGGAGAAAGTTCGTTTAATTGTTAATGTTATTCATGTTCGTAGCTAACTTTTTTGTCAGAAGGGCGAACTTGTTCCTTTAAGAACCGATAACAGCGTTGCGTGGGATGAACAGGATCAACTTAATTGACGCCATTTTTTCTAGATGAAGGTGTGACAGCATTGCATTTACCGTGCTTACTCAGCTCCAAGCATGCGAGCGCATAAAATGAATCTGGGAATTCTAAGTGGAAATATTTTACGCTTGCTAGATTCAAAGCAAGGAGCAGCCCTTTAAAAACAGAATAATTTCATCCCATTCATCCCATCGCGTTACAGACACCAAATTCGTGAAGTGAGTTGAGTTGGGCGGTCGGATGTCGCTAAACACAGAGCTTCCGTTCATAGTCCGCTAAAAAGTGCCGTCAATGTATGCGTGCGGCGACACGTGCGCTAGTTCCTAGCTCCAGCTCCACAAAACAACAGAGGTCTCTCCAAGGTGGAATAAATGAACAGTTGCTGACGACTACTCCATTTGCATACGAGGCGGCATTAAGAGATGGATTTACTTGAAATTGTAGATATCCACTTTTAGGATGCCATCAAGAAATCGTTTTGTATTGCTACATATACATAGATTTTCATCTAAACAATGTGTCGATATTTATAGCATTGAACACATTGAAAAACGCTCGTTTTACCTACTGACTACAAATGTTGGCTTAACTTAGATAAACTTAATGCCATTTATTTGTTAATCATCCAAAAACATTTTGGATAAGATTATAAAAATTAGTAAGGTTGTGGTGATTGTGGTCGATATAAATCACTTAAAGTTGTAAACTATCAAGCCATTTAAACAAAAATCTATTGACTTCTGGACCATGGGTCATAAGAACTTTTTGACTTGTTTTGACCCTCCTATTACCCATTTCAATATTGACTGCCATAACGTTTACACCCTGTATTTTGTTTATCTGCCTTCTAGGTGATAACTCATTTATTTTTCTTTCCTACATTAGTATACAGTGTACTATTGCGACAGTAGCGTGACCGGTTCTTTACCATAAAGCGATATAGTAGATACAATTCACCGCATAAAACCAGAAAAGCCTAGGGATCGCCTGGGGTCGGAGTTCCCGCTCCCAAAGAACATTCTGCCCCGCTAAGCGACAAGCGAGTATGAAGTTATCTGTTGTTTTTTAAATGTACTAGCTACATCGGCATCTCCCATCGTCCCGAAAGCGCTAAACGCTCTCCGATATTGCGAAAACCCACACACAACTGCTGTAGCAACATATTGGTTGATTGTTATGCAACCTTCGCATTCTAAAGTTACATATGCATTGTCCACGAATCTTAAATGTTAGAAATAGTATTTCGACATTTAAGGAGGAAAAGTTTTTGTCTTTTGAGAAAATAATATGATACAACGATTTGGCGTTGAGATGGTGAAGTAAATTATTTGCTTTGTGATCCAATAACAAACCACAAGAAGAAACCTCAAGTAAAATACTCACAATCCGTCAGCTGGTTTAGAGATTGTCATTAACCGTTTCTTCAAGGGTACCTACTCAACCCAATTGGGTCACAGTTCACATAACAACTAGAAAAACAATTGTTTTATTTTATATCAGCTGAATCCTTTATCTTTTTCTTGTAATTGTTATCCTCGTTGTGCAACATTGAGGCTTCCTCCCATTTACTCCTATACCCTGTTTCTCTTACATTAGTTTGTCATGGGATGACAAATTAATGCGCAGGTGTTTTGCTTCGCCAGTTCAAGACTAAACGGTTGTCTCTTATACTATTTCCTCACAAGACAAGCAACATGGTTGGCTGTAGGTATCGAAGTACTATTTCTCGCACTTCACATCCTTGGAAAATATGCAACATTATAAGTCGCAGATTACATAACAGCCAACCGGTATGTTGTGGCAACAGTTCTGGAAGGAGATGGACGAGGGTGACGTATCTGATACATTCAAAAGACGACAGATAGCCTCATGCTCGTTTGTCGCTCTGGTGGACTGGACTTTCTTTGGGAGCAAGAGTGCTTACCCCAGGCGATCCTGGGCATTTCTGGTTTCACTGCCACAATAAATAAAATAAACAATAAATAGATTGTCACTTGGAACTAAGGAAAACAACTGTATTGTCATAAATTGCTACTGTACCTGAAAAGGCCACCGTACAATAAACAGTGATTGCAAAGTGATGTGAATTAACGGCCAGGCAATGAAGTGCTATCAACATGTTAACCACAAGTTGCATAACCAGGCCATTATCTGTAGATTTTAGGTTATAATTCTGAGAGTAGCAGTTCTCAAACACAAATTGTTTGTCGGGACCAACACAATCTCGAGTCATTGCAATGTTCAAAATGCTTTTCCATGTAATATAATAGTATTTTTTATCTGGTAGAGGATTCGAATTTGACTCAGAGTCTAAAATGTTTGATGGCATATTTATGCAAACCTTTGATATATGCTTTCCTGTAATGCTCGTGAACAGTGAGCGTGAAGCTTCCATAAATGTGAAAATGACTAGAGTGGTGATTGGCGGAAGTGAATATTTGCCACCAAAAATAACTAACGATATCGAGTTGGCTGCATGCTATAATCTGTTATTGATCAAAGAACACAAAGGGAAATAAAGATGGCTCACCATGACAATAAAATTGTTATCTCTGGTCAGCAGTTATCGGCTTATGTAATAAAGTACAACTACAATAACACCTTTACCAGGCCTGACACTGATTTGAATTCAAAGATTCATTGTCAACTAATCATTTTATGGCTTTATCCAGAATGTAGGAGGTTAAGAATCGCACTTATAGGATTAAGTTCACAAAATGGGTATTTTCTAGATCTAGGGTACATGCAACAACATTCTGTCTGCCTTGCTCAAAAACGATTCAGAGTATTTGATTATCTTAAAGGTACTACTACTTTGGAGGTCCATAATATCTACAAGTTGTTGAGATTATGTCAGTTTTGTAATTTTTTGTACGGGTCTAGTTTGATATGCTGTACTATGGGTGGATTTCACCAAGGGCAGCAGTAACGAATAACAATACAACGAATGAGCTTCAAAATCCAATCAAAAAATTTCAGCAACCAATACCTATGAAGTGTTAAAAACAAAATATTGTCAAAGTATGAGATGACAGCTTGTCCTTGCCCATCACCAGCTTACTGAATATTAAGAAATTACATACAATTCAGTACAAATTTAAAGATATGTTTGATTTTTGAATAAAATTCATGTTCTAATTACTATTGTTGATTTTTTATTCATGTTTATATTATTTTTTTCAACTGATATGCGATTTTACTGATTTAACATCACCTCCGTGTTTTTTTTTCCTATAAACCTCTTGCAGATAGCCATTAAATACCTACTTGATGACGGACTCTACCAAAAATTTCATCGGTATTGCTCTTTTCCAAACATTCATTCGTTTACGTGCCGTTCATCAGAACCATTATGGCACCTTAGATTGATATTCCCACAAAACCGTTCAGGTTCTTTGATATCCATACATCCATAAAGTTGAATATTTTTAGTTGTTCAGGAACTGAACAAACATCCACACTATATTTACGGTGATTAAGAAATGCCCAAATATATGTCGTAAAGCTACCAGCAAACCTAAAACCTGCAAAAAGCAAGAAATTTGCAATATTTTTCTTTTTTCACGGGTACACATTCTAGGTTATATAATTAGATATTATTTGAATAACAGCTGATTATTACATTACAAAACTCCCGAACGAATGACACAGGTCTCGGATCAGTCAACCCTTGGTCCAAGTCACAAAACATATGCATTGAAGAAGGTTTAATGCCATGCTGGTCAATAACAATAAGGTGACTTGTGTGGTTGTCAGCTGCCGTTTTTTGGTCCCAATGGAGTACGCTCCGCCAACTGTTGAAATATACTCTACTATGCTTTATAAGACTATTCGGCGATTTTTTCCCAAAATCGTTACACAACACTTGAAAAAATGCAAATGAAAATTTAAAATTATTTCCATGACGACCCAAAATAGCTGCGTCGGTACCTCGGGTTATACATCTTGATAGTAGAGATGTTCGGTACGATCCTAAATTTAGAAGTATCGATACTTTTGCTTCTCATACCCGATATTTTGGATCGATATTTTTATGTACGACACTTGGGTGCATCGTTACATTTCACGAGTATAGTCATCTTTCCATCCGGACTGTGTCAGAAAGAGTGAGTAACTTCAGATTATTTTTCTTCTTTGTTTCCTTCCGCTGGATATCGGTAACTTGATTCCAATATTTTAGAGTATTGATTCTTCCTAAACCGATAAGAATCGATATATAACGATACTTTTTGTGGATCTAAACATCCCTAATTTTGACAGCTTGTCGTTCTTGTCAACTAGGCTGCAGGGTGCGGTGTTGCCTTTACTATCTTACGTCTTCTAAAATCGTATGACAAATAAAAGCTTCAAATGAAATATTGACTAATATGAACGGATATGCATAGAATTTAAAATATAAATTCATATTGCAAATTTTAGATTGTCTATGCATGGACTTGAACCGGATTTTTAGGTATTTTTACCGAAAAGAGAATATTTACCAACATCATCCTCCACGATTTTTTTAAATAATTTAAATATTTCTGTACTTGCCGAAAAAGAGCTGAAACCAAAAATAAAGCTAAAAGTTAATTTTATGGAGTATTCATAGTTTTATGCCCCATATCAATCATACATATGCATAGACACTCAGGCAGCCGGGCACATGAGAGGCGTAGATTTGGGTTGCCTATGATTACGAACGTACATCCTCATCCCTTACTCCGCTTGCCCTCAATTGGTTTTTGTGCACACAAAAGGTACAGACTGGTAGATTAGCGTCATTACCTCATCACCAGACAAGCAATAAAAAAACCGAACCCTGTCTGTTTTCAAAATTAACACTTAATTAAAATGAGAGATAAGTTCAGCGGTAATTAGAAAAATATTCACAATCCCATAAGCAAGAATGGAAAAAGGAGTTTCCAGAATGGTTTGCAAAGTACTTTGAAAGAGCGACCAGCATGCACATTGTAGAAGTTAAAATATAGAACTATGCCCTCAAAAAATATGTTATGTGCACGCCCAATACAATAAAAGACGTTTTTCATGATTCAAAGGTCGTTGATCTACCACTGATCTTGGGACGGCATTCACCTTATTCCGAACTCAACGACACTATTTACCGATTCCGTTTTTTTCCGATTCAGCAACACTGCAGATCACTTTAAAAGCAATTGATATCCCAGACGTGTCATAATAATACAATTACAAGGAAATATATGGAAATATATATTCATAAATAGGTATTTTTGATGCTGACTTATAATATCTAGACGATGTATAATAGGAGGAAGCAGATACTTTTACAAATATGGATGGATGTTTTAGTACCCAGAAATGCAGAATGTGCTGTTTCTTTACATTTGGTGTGGATTTCTCGATCATAAATTGGCACAAATTGTTTTTGATGTAACAAAAGATGATGAACCAGTTGGAATACGTTTCATATCATTTTTTTGCAAAATAACTAAAATCGGTACATTTCTACAGGTACGTATTATGTACAACACCCTGTACGTGATATACAGACAAAACTAGATTGCCATGCATTAATAGTCGTTGAAAACAGTGAAACATCCTACCAGATATAGTAGCTAGAAAATTGACCTATTATTTGCCACATTCCCATTGGTCCACTTAAATAGCTGACCGTTTTTTTTTGAAATTTGCAATTCTGTGAAAGTTATCCTAATTCTAAAGCACAAAGACATAGTATTACATCTATAATGTACCCTTATATATAAGGCAACCGTTTTTTCACGACATTATTCAAGATTTCAATAGAAATCATTGATATTCAGAGAGCTTTGACAGCTTCTGTCAAATTGCATTTCGATAAGGTCTTTTCCTATTCGTCCAAGGGACCGTTAAATGTTAATGTTGGTGAAATTGGCCCTATATCTGACAATAGATAAAATTACACTTCAGTCGAATGCACTACCTATCAACTGAACCAATGTTCCATTGATATTATTTTTCAACGACGCATCACTTAGTACCATATTCTGTAAAGCAAATACCAACTCAATAATCGTGCACAATCGAATCGCGGCATGCAACATGTATAATTTTTCTGATTAGAAATTCACCCCCTATTAGCCCCTTTCGTTTTATTGAACACTTTTGGGAGACGCTATAGCTACACCAACTCATGAATCCTTTTCAACGGCTTAGCCCCACTGATATTTCCCTAATCGTTAAATGCTCCGACCAGCACGTGAGCATCTGAAATTCATTCTATCCTAATTAATTGTTATGCTTTAACTCCCCATCTTGATGCCGTGCTCTGATGTTTCCAATCACGAAAAAAAACAGATTTACTCTCAAATTGGTTTACCCGTATTGAGCCGATTGTCGACCTCCACTCAATATAGGAATATATTTACTTCAATTTGGCTGACCCAAAAACACATAATTTTTAGGCAAACATTTTAAAAATAAAACTTGAGTTATTGATACACCAAAACATGCTGATGAAACTGATAAATGAATAAATACTATACTTTAAAGTAAAAATAACAATTGAAAACTGAATAAGTAGAGAGGTGACTGACGAAAATTACTAATGATATCGAGTTGATTGTATGCTATAAACTGTTATAGATTAAGGGATATTAAAATCTCTTACTCTGGTCGATCGTTATCGCCTTAAGTAATACGGAACAATTTCAATAACACTTAGTGACTCAAAGTAATGTCAAGCCCCCAACCCTTACATCGATTAGACCAGACATTGATTCGATTTTGAGGATATATGCTTCCTTTGTTTCATAAATGTCTAGAATATAGAAGGTTGACAATCGCACTTATAGGATTAGATAAAGAGTACATGCAGTATTCTGTCTGAGATGGTCAAAAGCGATTTAGTGTGTTTGGTTGTCTTTAAGGTGTCTTGGAAGTCTATCATATCTAAATGTTGTTAGGACTATGGACCTATTGTCTAACCACTAATTTCTTGTACGGGTCTTGTTTGATATTGAATCTTTTTGACATCAGATACAACTGCGGTGTAGCCGACTGCTACATCTACATTAACCGGACTAATTGTTCCCTGGTATAGTTGTAGCCATCGTTCTTGGCGGGTCAACGTAAGGCTACCAGTATCTCTTTATATATCTCTATCTCCGTCATACATACACATGCAACCTACCTCTATGTGTGAAATTTTGTTCGGTAAGCTCAGACACATACGTTTTTTAGTTGTGTATCTCCGTTGACATATGCGAGCAATCCAGTATATCCAGGCAGAGAATGAAAACAGCACTATTACCCATTTCATGCGTACTGGTGAAAGTACCAGATGCGCTGAAGATTCGTCTGCGCAGTGTTCCGCCCATGGTACGGAGACTCGACCTGTCTAATTACTTCATATGGCATCGTAATCGCCAAGAACGATGACTTCAACTGCAGCTCTTATTCAATGAAACTTCATTTGGGAACACATCTTGTAAAGATTGGGAAATAACGAAACATACCTTCAGAAAAAATAGTACAGCGTCAAAAGTGGTGATATTCTACAAATTCTTACAAATGGCAATAACTCAAAAAACCGTGCACAATCCGATAAAGACATAATATGTGGTTTTTGTGATTGGTAATGACTTCCTGCCACCCCCTTTTGTTTGATCCATGACATTTGAACAACCTGTATATGTTTTATGTTTTGAAAATATTAGTGTCTCATAGATGATGCTGCCTACATGCTCCTGAACGTTCAAATAGTTGGCTAGAGCGCCATATATTAGACTCTAGCCTTTTCAAAATATACAGTTGAGTCACTTATTTTAACTGCTTGTAGGACTCGTCAAAAGGGGTTGATATACCAAAAATCACCTATATAAAAGTTACATAATAAAATAAATAGTAAAATATTGAACATTTTGATAAATAAGAATGTTATTACATAAATTTCTTTAATTTTCTCGGCTACTGCTGTGTAAAATCTTAGCGTTTGTTATTTACTACTCTTATCTATTATCTAAATTTGGCAAACTTTTTTTGTTATTGTGTGGTTCTCAGTACAAGTCTTTGGTTAGATCAGTTGTATCTGCCGTGTTTTATTGGCCTGGTTATGTTGTGCGGCAAAATGGCTCATGTTTACGAAAACAATGAACTAGAGGACACAATACTAACATACGGAGAGTGTCTAAAAAATGTAGCCGCAGCATGCAGGTTGTATGCGGAAAGGTCTCCTCTGAGAAATCATCCGGACCCACTGATGTTTGCAAATTGAGGAAGACATTTTAGAAATGACCGAAGACGACCCAACAATGAGTACTAGAGCCATAACAGCTCAAGTTGAAGTTTCTCATAGTAAACTGGGAAAGACAATACGACAAGAACAGTATTATCCTTATCATTATCAATGGTTACAAGCGTTACAAACTGAAGATCATCCTGGAAGACATGCATTTTGTCAGTGGCTTTTAGAACAGTTCGGCAGAAACGAAGATTTTACGAAATTAGTTTTGCGTACAGACGAGGCCAAATTTACACGAAATGGTGTACATACTTTCCACTATGATCATGTTGGGCTAGTAGAAAATCCTAATGCTGTAAAAAGCACCCATGTTCAGCATAGATTTTCAGTAAGTGTTTGGGCTGGCGTGATAAATGGCAAGACTATTGGACCCTACTTTTTTCCACCTCGACTGACCGATGAAATTCATTTAGGTTTTCTTCGACACAATTTGCCACAATCATTTGAAGATGTTGCTCTAAATGTGAGGTAGAATATGTGTTTCCTACATGATAGGACCTTACCACATTTTAGAACGGAAGTTCATGAACATCGCTCCCCGGATTCAACGTGTTGCGACTTTTTTCTGTGGGGCTATTTAAAAGAGTGTCATGATGGAGCAGTAAATACTCTGGAAGAACTTCTGAAAATGCTTGTGATTTAATTCGTGGACACCAGGATTATGTTTTCGAAGCTTGTGAAGAGTCGTGGGTGGAGACAATTTTGAACAGTGTTTGTAAAAACAGTATACATTTAAGTTGATGATTTTTCTAAATAACGTTTAGTAATGTAAACTAACGCTCTTGTTATCCAAATCTATAAAGGTGGTTATTGGAAAATCAACTTCTACAAGCTGTTCAAATAAATGACTTTAGTTTGAGAATACCCTGTATACAGTAAATAGAGTAATTACCGTAGATGACGCTACGGCATCTTATGTATCTATGACAATTTTTTGACGCGGGAAAATAGCATTAGGTTGGCCATCTGCAGGTAGAATACGTTATTCATAGGTATTAATCAATATTTATTTATAGCTGTATAATAACTACGCTTCCTGCCGTGAAGTGCAACAGAACTGAACATGGAAGAACAAAATAGTGTTTTAACGTCCCACGCCGACAAATGGTTAGAGGCTTGGAAAATATAGTTTAAAATTTCTGAAAATGGACCTACAGAAATTTACACATAAATGAAATTTATTAACAGACAGTTTGGAGCTGTTGGTACGCTTTGAGAATTAGAATTTAGCATTGCCAAGATCTCAGAAATTCAGAACTCGCAGCTCGACCAGTGATAGAATTTCTTTCCGCTAAAGCACTTACTGCCTCACATTTCTCAAATTACGCTTTCCCTGTACGTCAAAAACTTGGATAATAGTAATGAAGACGGGTACCTGAGATATAAAAAATACTTGTCATTGCCAGTGAATTCAAAAAGAAAACAAGTATATTTTACTGAGACTCGTTGATATTCAGCAGATGGTATATTTTCATATAATGGATTTCAATGTAGGATGATGCTTGAAGGTCCTTGATATCTTTGATCAGGACACAAACAACGAAATGTAGCAACAACCATTTCAACAGAATCTTCAGGTATTGCTGTTTGTTTACTTCGTCATTGCGAATTATAAGATGGCAACTGGCAGTTTATTTCGTTCTTTAGTGTACCCGACACGTCATCCTCGTCAATCGTCTCGAAAACGCATAAAAACCCTCAAAAAGAAAAACGCGGAAACATGCCCAGAACCGTTGTAGGAACACACCAGTTAATTGTTATGCAATCTTTAGCTTAAATGTTACATAAGTTGCCTCCCTACCAGATTTCATATTCATAGGTCAAATAGTTTCTCTAGATAAACTTCTATGAATTGAAGATTTTGCATATAAGTACTCACCCTCCTATCAAATTTTCGGGATAAAATTTTTAGAGTTCCTTGTTCACGTTTTTTATATATTTTAAAAATAAAGATTTAGAATATTTTAGGTCTTTCATCTTCAAGAATGCTAACCGACACTTCACCTCTCAGGGGTGTAACTTCCAAAATTTCTGTTAAGTGATCATTCATCTTACATCAAAGAACCGAATATAGAAAACCCGTATTTTCCTATCCTCAGTTGAAAGAATAATAGTTTCCCATCTTTGCAACAAAAGGTAGCCTATGTTCCTTTCCAAAGTCTAATCTATAACTATACTAAAATTCATCAAAATCGGTTCTGCCGTTATGGCCTACATGCAAATTAGAACAATATATAATATACAGCCGTTTGTGGTTCGCGCGTAAAATATATATTTTCCGGGATGAAAAGTAGCATGTGTGCTATTCCAGGCAATGATCTAAACCTGTACCAAATTTCATCTAGATCTGTTCAACTATTTTGGCGTGATTGAGAAACAAACATCCAAACTTACTCACTTACAATATTATATCGACTTTTTATCTTCTGTTCCTAAGTTTGATTAAGTTGAGGTGTCAGTACAAGTTACTAAAAGTTGCTGATAGGAAAATATATAGGTACCTTATGATTGCGATTTTTACGAATACCAAGTAAGCCAGACCGACGGCAATGAGAGACTTGGTTATTTGTGATGTACATCAAAAGAACAATATCTAGGTTTGGAAATTTTTTACGGTTACAATACTTCCTCGCCAGAAGGCGTGGGAAGTAAGATTGACAATATTGTGAAGATTTTGTATGTTTGTTGTACTTATTGTTCGATGTTGTTATTCAAAATCATTCCCTGACCTATGGCAATTCCATGGCATAAAGTATGAAACTCGCTTCTTTTTGCTGCCCAGTGTGCTTCTTCCCACAATGTGGTCCGAGCGAACTGCGCTTCGGCATGTGTTGCTCGGCAACAAATCAAAAGTGTAATTTGGCCCGGCTGAACTGGACTGCCATGCCGGACAGAAAGTCCATTACAAAAGGAATTTTCAGGGAATTCCACCCTACTTGTTCTTTTTTTACTGCGACCATCAAAAAATCGGTGTATGTGCTGTTGAAAATTGATTACTTATACCAGCTTGCAGAGCAGGACCGCAATGGAGGTCAGTATCTTTCACGTTTATGGTTCGATGGCCTTTGGTAGATTACTATAGAGGGAAGCCTCAAATATTTCTAAGACGCACCTTTTTCTAAGTACATTCAAAAATAGTGCTTAAGGAATTGCTTTCTGGATAACTTGGTTTAAGATAAGCGATTTTCAAAAATAAACGTGAAATGCTCATACAGGCTGATCAAAAAGTATGGAAAGTACATCCAACAATAGCTAACGAGTGTTTTGTAAGCATGGGACCGGAAATATCCCATTATAGCGACACAGGTAGTCAAAAATTTCTATGTCACTTACGAGATTAACTTAGGACTAAACATGGTAATTCTCCAACGAAAGCTCGGGTGGGGTGGGATTGCCCCAGGAATAAACTATAGACATTTTTAATGGAAAAATGGACAGATTTATTTACAGATTATGCCCCAAATAGTTAAGCCAATTGTCCTCCAAAGGCAATTATGTAAACTAAAAATGCAATAGGTCTTTTTGGAGAAATCAGTGGCCTAGAAAACATTTTTCTCCTTCTGTTGAGGTTAATCAGTTCCTATCAGTTCCTACGTCATTGGTATAGTTGGAGCCGCATAGTGCATGTATATATGTATACGAGTTTGTTGAAGCCGATACCACGGTATATAATCTTATGGGCCAGTAAAATCGCTCTGGTTCATATTGGTCAAAAGAGTCGATTTTGTGCGCATCTACGTCGGTACATAGAGCGCCCATATTGCCGGAGCTGTTGGCGCCCTCGCTCCAGACAGAAGCAGCGATAACCACATTGATACAGAGTCTGACTGCGGTTTGAGCGCTGATAATAGCGTTGACCAGTGCTTTGTTCACCGTTCAAGTGATTAATTATATCATGGACTAATCAGGTTGCACTCGTATATGTGATCTATTCCTATAGTTTAAAAGTACTACTCAGACTCTAATACACTGATAGGATTCATTCTAAAATGCTTTCACTAATAGTGGGGCATGATCAAGTAAGGAGGAAGAGTTCCTGAATACAAAAGTTTATGGAAGTCAGCTGTAAAATGCCACAATCTGTGATTTTGAGGTTTTTTCACCTTCTGATCATCTCATCCTGTAGTAAGAATATAGATTGTTAGAAAGTTTTGGTGCCAGGCGTGTCTTCTATGGTTGCATACATCACAACCAACGCTTAAAATTTCTATGTAGCTGGAGCAGCAGACGATAGGCAAAAAACGAATAAATAGAAATCAATCAAACTTTATTTTTGGACGTTTCACAGGCTCCTGGTATATTAATACGTCTCCACCCTCCGTTATTCTACCCACCTATTAGGCATATTTTACTCATCATGGATGCCCCTTAATGTTTACTATTAAAACTTAATATCTACAACAGTTGCGTGTCAATGAGTGCGACGTGGTGCTTCCGTATTGCTGAGGGCTGTGTACGCTGTGCATGGTGAAGACTGATACCGTCATTCATGCGGGATTGGCCATCGCAGGGATCATGTGCGCCTGCAGGAATTTCTCTCAGGGGGAGGAGCAAGTTCGTTCAATTATCAATGTTATTCATGTTCGTAGCTAACTTTTTTGTCAGAAAGGAGAACTTGTGCTAAACATAATCTTTTACGAACCGATAACAGCATTGCGTGGGATGTACACGGTTAATTTACTTGATGCCATTCTTTCTAGATGAAGGTGTGACAGCATTGTATTTACCGTGCTTACTCAGCTCCAAGTAGATGTTTTGCATTAAGCGAGCGCATAAAATGAATCTGAGAATTCTGAGTGAAAATATTTTACGGTTGCTAGGTTCAAATGAAGGAGCAGCTCTATGAAAACAGAATAATTTCATCCCGTCGTCTGTTCTCGCTACGGACAGCAAATTTGTGAAGTGAGTTGAGTTGGGCGGTCAAATGTCGCTAAACACATAGCTTCCGTTCATAGTCCGCTAAAAAGTGCCTTAACTGTATGCGGCGACACGTGCGCTAGTTCCTAGCTCCAACTCTACAAAACAACAGAGGTCTCTCCGAGGTGGAATGAATGAACAGTTGCTGACGACTACCCCATTTGCATACAACTCGGCACTAACAGATGGATTTAATTGAAATTGTAAATATCCACTTTTAGGATGCCACCAAGAAATCGTTTTGCTACATATACATAGATTTTCATCTAAAGAATGTGTCGATATTTATAGCCCGCATGGAAGAACGTTTCACCCCGCCATTCGATCAGGCAAACATTTTCTGTCACAGAAGTCGTTAATTGAAGCCTGTATACGAGCGTCTTTTCCCGAATTAAAATCACGTCATTTTTTTCTGTCACAAGAATGAATGCCAGTATTTCCTCACCAGCATTGGCATAGAAGGAAAGTAACCCATTTAGGGCCAATTTCACCAACAACAGTTCGTTATTCTCCACCTATAGGGTGATAGACCGTCAAATACAACGAATGAGCTTCACGTTCCAATCAACAAATTTTGGCAACCAATAGCTATGAAATGTTGAAAACAAAATACTGTCAAAGTATGAGATGACAGCTTGTCATTGAAACATCACCAGCTTATTGAATATTAAGAAATTACATATAATTCAGTCAAAATTTAAAGAAATGTTGGATTTTTTTATAAAATTCATGTTTTAATTACTATTGTTGATTTTTTATTCACGTTTATATTATTTTCTTCAATTGATATGCGATACTGGGTGTTTTTTCCTATAAACCCCTTGCAGTTAGCCATTGCCAAAAGATATTGCTCGTTTCCAAACATTCATTCATTTACTTGCTTTTTTATATCCATACATCGATAAAGTTGTTCAGGAACTGAACAAACATCCACACTATATTCACAGCGATTAAGAAATTCCCAAATATATGCCTTAAAGCTACCAGCAAACCTCGCGATTCTGTCTAGGTACGCACGATGGTCGTAGAAGGGTAAGATGCCGCCATGGAGAATGGCGTGATATTATATTTGCTGTTGAGATGCAAGTACTCTGGACTGTTGGAGTTATGGGCTATTGCCTATGGTAGCCGATCAACCCTTCTATTTGTTCAAGGTAATATGGCGGCTGCGCGTTATGTTCATGAACATTACTTTTCTGCCGTATCTAGAGGGCCGTCCACACGTCCTTTTTCAGCAAGACAACGGACGTCCCCATATTGCTCTTCGTACTACGGACTTTCTTCAAGAAGCAGGCGTTAATGTTTTGCTGGGGCCACCCCGGATCTGAATCCCATCGAACATGTGTAAGATATGATGGAGAGGAGACTCTGCATCATCCGCCACAGACTCTGCCACAGCTAATCCACGAATTTCGAGCTACTTTGAATGAAGTGTCACAACCAAACATCGATCATCTCATTTTGTCGAGGCCTAGACGTATAAAGGAGTGTATTGAGCTGCAGGGTCGCCCAACACGGTATTAATTTTTTACTTGTCAATAAAATTTTGTGAGAAAATTATGGTTTCATTCTTGACGTAAGACTACCTCATTTCCAAAAAAATTAAGTTGAAGAAATTATTTTGTCTGGTAATTACACTTTTTATGTCACTGAATATATTTATGATATACGATAACCACTAGATTTTTTGGAAGACGGTATTATTTTGCACTCCACATGTAGATAAATGAGTATATGATTTTGATAAACAAAATCATTTTACTAACGTATGTCCTAAGAGTTTTGGCACAAAATTTGTTGGCTTTAATTTTTGGCAACAAAACTTTGCCTACTTACCTTACTGACCGTTGAAATTTATTTATTTTGAAGTTTTCGCTTTAAGATGTATAAATTAGAAATAATAAAAAGAATCTACAAGTTGGTTGGGCGGTTACTCAGGGCTGAAATCTGGTGAATATTCCAGAATGAAAACATTTCACGCAGAACCATTCATCGAACATTAGAGGAGCGCGAGCAGGGAATACCGTGTCTGAATCTCCCAAAAAGTGGATACAACGTGCATTTACTGCACAGAGGTCAGACAGATTGGTGATAGGAAGAGCCGACAATTAAGTTGGGATGTCAAAATGAGGCTGGCTCGTCAATACAGATCTTCTAAGAGTACGATATCGTTGGAATTGAGGAGGAATGTTCTCAAACATCGAAAGAGGCTTAAGTGCTCCAAATACTCTTAAGCCCAACTCCTTAGTATACCAAAATGCAGTCGTCCTACTTTGGCGGGTACACTTTGCCAAAGAAAAAACTATTATTTTAGATAAAGAAAGGTATTTCACTTTAAGTAATTCTGAAATGAAGGGAAACGACGGATCTGATACGGACAACGCAGAACAATGCCCTGACAATGTTAGATACAAACATATAGCGAAATTTGCAGATAATATTCATGTCTGCTGCGAAATTTATAGCAGGGGTGTATCCGAAACTTAAGTGTCAAGGGTGAGTGCTGAAGCTTTGAATAGTCAGAGCTATATTGGTCATAACATCATACTAATAACCACATCATGCTTTGGCCAGTCCTAGCATCATGTCGTTACTCAGGGGATACCCAAAACTGGCTTCGACAACACAACATACCTTTTGTTCCCAAAAACGATAATCTTGCAAACCTGCCGCAGGATCGTCCAACGGAGGACTTTTGGGCTTTACTGCCTAGGAAGGCTCATCATGGAGGATGAGAAGCCCAAGATGAAGAACAATTAGGAAGACGAATCTACGAGGAACTGCGAGAAATTGATCTGAATTCCGTCCAGGATCTCATGAGAGACATTAGAAGAAAGTTGCGTCTGGTACTGCAGAACGGACTACTCCACATAATATGATAGTATAGTTTAGAATAGTATAGTTTAGTTAAGCAATGAGTTGTATATCTTGATAAATAGTTGGTGTTTAAATAAGTGTCTTCTTTTGTGCCAAAACTGTTACATACGTTATTGTAGCAAGTGCGAAAACAGACATTTAAATATTCCTACTATTATAGACAGTAACAAATGATGAAGACTTCTAATTCTGATTAGGAAAGCTGTGGAACATTTAAGTATCTATTTAGAGTATTTTCAGCTTTCTAGCCCAGAACTTCGTTGTTAAGTACTCTGCAAATGCTACGTCATCTGTCTTATAGTTCTCTGACTAATCCCGTCAATTTATCATTTAACTCACTGGGTTCGGGCCAAACTGGTCTATATTCAGACTGGATAAAAAGTCTAGCGCTCAAGTTATCTCCCTGGCAAGTTTTCTCGCATCATCGAAAAACTATTGTACATTTTTGGAACACTTAAAGCTTACCCGCAAAGTTTTCAGACCGACTACAACTACGCCAAGTGCTGAGACTTTTTGTTATTTATCAAGTTTATTGAATAAAGAAAAGTTTCTGCCCGGAGAGCCAGCGTAAATTTTTGATAAAATAGTGCTAGGATACCGATAATTGCTGCTTTCGGGCAACTAAACTTTGCTCATAGGCGGGTAGAAATTATTGCTGGGTCAGCAAAATTGGATTTAGGAGCCTGCTGATGAAATTTTATCCAATAAAATAACGGATCCAAATGTCAATTCTCTGCGATCTCACATAAAGCAACGTAAAGCTTCATGTAACTTTCAACATAAAGCGTGAACTACTTTGGTGAGCCCGAAATAAACTGAAATGAGAAAGTTTGTGAAGATTTTGTTACCAGCTGAATCCCGCTGATAGAGTCTTTGTCAAGTATTTTGTAGCTTGTTATCAAAACATCTGTAGCACAAAATTGACAGCGGCTTTTATTGTTTGGTAGACTATATGTTATTGTATTTTTTAAGATGTTAAATAATTCCAGACTCATTCTCGATGTATGGATGTTATAAAATTAGAACTTTAATTTTGAATAGTAATAATTTTAACTTTTAATTACTTTCATCTCGTAAACTTTGCTTTTAAATATCACAGCACATCACCTCCAAAATAGTTATGCTGCATGATACATTTTTGCTTAATCACGCTATGCTTCTGCAGACTGTTCATGTTGGCGTTACAATTCAGGTTTCCTTTATAGTATAATGTTTTCTGATCTTTAATATCTCAGTTTTTTGAGAATATTAGGCCTGCTATGATAGTCTGAAATAGTAAAAATTCGGAAGCACTTGAACCTAACGCGATTAACTGTGCCACTGGTCCTTCCAAATAGAAATTGAAATTGTCTCTCAAACTTCTATGTCATATTTTGTAGTATGTCATAAAAATGTGTCGTATAGATATGGAATGTTCAATATAATAATACAGTATCAACTGACAACTTCGTCCTGGGGCAGAATCGCTTGATCAAATGTTAGTATTAGTTGTTATTGATTTGTACGATGCACTTTATATTAATGCCACAATAAAGGTAATGAACATATGATGAAATGCTAAAATAAGTTTCCTTAATGATAAATGACGTTATGAGTGATATACTGAAACAAACCTGAGACCAGACAGAGTGGGACCTTTTAAAATAGGCATTTTTCATTTTACTAAGATCTGTTTAAGCTCATAGTTCTTAATCGCTCAGATCTTGCAGATACAATTAATCATCATACGCTTACCTGAGGAACATCGGTTTTTGACCACCATTACTAGAAAAATCGCAAGCGATTAGCTGTGACGTTTTAGTGTATTTAAATCACAGTACTTTCATGTTCTTCCTACATTTAGTTTCTTCTTCCTTTTCTTTTGGCACTGCAAGACTTAATTAAATTGGGCATATTGAAATCTATGAAAAACCTGTAAAGTGAGTGCATTTCTGTGGAACTAGTCGTACGCAAAAGAGGTCAAAAATTAAACTGTTTTGGTGAATACGTCGTGGTTGATTTGACGAAAGCTTGTTATGTGCTTAGAAACAGTTTTACAGAACGACATATAAACTCTTTTAGATTTAAAAAAAATTGTTCACTTCCACTCACACCGATTTTTAGTAAATATCTGCAAAATTACTAACTAGACTCTCTTATTATGAAAGTCTTGTACATCAGATCACGGAGCTCATATTTGACTATACAGATATTCAGAAACCTCCGATGTAGAAAAATTGTTACATATAAGGTTTCATCAAAACAACGACAATGGTGTCGTGGACAATGTTTCAGAAATCCTTTTACTTGTGTAGAATTTTTTTGTAATGGTGATTTGCGCTTACGCAAATAACGTTTGTAGCTTTTCAATGACCTGCTATAATTTTCAGCAAAGCACTCAAGTTTGCTTTATCGGATATGTAGCTTCCTTTACCGTTGATTCTTTTATTTGCCCCACCTTGGTTAACGCTCGTGACTCCTCTATAGTCGCTGCAACGTTGCTGGATAAGTTTCAGTAAAGGTTGAGCTCCCGTATCTTGTTTTACGTTAATCTGGATTTTTGTTCCTGGCAGACAAAAGAATTTTATATATTGTTTCCGAAATTGTAGATTAGAACATCTTGCACTCAATATAATGGGTAATTGTTGAACAGAAACATTGCATTCTAAGCTTTCAGATAGCAGCTAATGCACTTTATCGAATTTTTAAAAGCCCAATGACAATGAAACATATGCAGTATTACTAAAAAACTACCAGACGAACAGACAGAGTGTTAAGCCAAACTTCAAGGAGTGATTCATACAGTGATACTAGGATCAAAATATAACTCTTTGGCCGGCTTTGTTTAGTCGAATTTTCGCATGCACCCGGTGTAACTCTGAAAGCTAAAATTAAAGCCAATAACACACGCCAGTAAAGCAATAACGGAAAACAGAGCCGGACTGGAGTTCGGCAATCTGGATGACCATGGCAATTGTTTGTTGAATCTCCATAAACGTCTGTACCTGATAGGCTCTGACAAAGTTTAAAAGAACCGTCAATTTTGATGCGAAGATGCTTATTTAATTTTTGCTTCCTAACATCTCTCAAGGAACCACACCTTGAGGTTTGAAAGTGTGGTAATATGCTTCGTTAGCACCTTGTGTGTACTTTTCAGAAACTACCAATCAGATCTTTATCATTCCTTGTCCATGTCGACAATTTCATCCGTTCGATCTGATCACGTTTCACAATTTAGGACGAAATATAACTCAGAGTCCTTAAAAGACCTTCAAATATAATAAAGGATACCTTAGGATGTTCGTTCCGAAAATACACATACAAGGTTTTCGATTTATTATTGCCTTATTGAGTTAATATAGACTATACCGAAAATACATGATCAGCCGGAGAGAATGTAACTGTTAAGGAGGTAGCATACTAACTGTTCATTCAATAATAACCACATGCATGGCCATTTCTATCCAGAAAGGGCGAACCTCAATGTTTACGTAATTATTCCAATATTATCGAACAAAGGTTCAAACAAAGCGCTTTTGTTGAAATGGTAATGCAATTGCTGCATGGCGATTCGGTTTGTAATAATTTAGTCATTATCCACGCATTAATGGCATCATTGTAGTGGATTCAGGGTTCTACGGTTTAATTAAAATTATGTTATTACTTCGAAATTTTGGAATATATTTATATGGAGTGTCGGTCCCGTTGGTACTGAGCGACAGTATCATTTGTTTTCGGTTATTTCGTTAAATATTCCACTATGGAACTTGACTGTAAATACACGAAACCGCTATTGACAAAGAGTTAGGGTCTATAAGCGGGATTTTTGGACCAGAAAATTTCAAGTTGATGGTATCTATTAAATTCTTGCAATGAAATATCTCAGAATATATGCACTCTGCAGTTTCACCATTTCTTATTTCAGTACTATGCGGTTTTTCGAAAGGTCCGGAATTTTGGCAATTTTGTCCATCTTCACCCATTTTCCTTATATATATATATGTATAGGTGAAAAATTAAAGCTTCCGCCTTTTGTTGGGTACTTCGACAAAATTTAAGCAAAGAGGACTCTTTATACTTTTTTAATTCTCTCTAGCTTTCAATAGACTTTGCCATCATCATCAGGAGCTGCAGTTACAATGATAACAGTAGCAACAAAAGTGTAAAATGAATTTAAATTGACTCAACTTACAGTAGTATGTGAGGATGTTGCTAATTGTTGTTTACGTATAGGATGAGGGAAACGTCCAGTAACATGGTGAGAGCTGGATAGATGGTACAATGGTCAAAATTATATAAAATATGACAAGAACAAGTTAAAAACAGATAAAAAATTATTTAAAAAACATTAAAGCATTACATCGTGAAGCCACTTGATGATTGCACAAAATGGTGGTCATGGAATAATGAGTGAGATGAACCCTTTGACAGAAGGCCGAAGGTTGTCAATGTCTGTGTAGAAAGATGGAACGAATTGTGGGCGTGTGCCAACGTTGCCAAATCATTTCAGATGATGTGATTTTCAGAATGTTATGTAAGAAATTGTCAAACCGACCAGACACAGTTGAATAAACTATATTTTAATTAATGGGAAATTAAATTAACAATTATTATTAAATCGTGAGAAGAGAATTATTAGATATTGAGTGGAATGAAATTTACTGATGGAATCGACCAAGATACAGATTCTATTTGTGGTTGTGAAAAGTCAAAATTTGGGGAGATATGTAAGTTCTCCAATTTTTCGCAATTTAGCAAATATGAGTAAATGATACTCAGTTGTTTAACATCTGTCTTTTTGTTGATAGAGTTGTTATTCATGAAAATGTGAGACATTTCCAGTAATAAACGTTTGGAAAGGTGTTTTTCTTTATCAAGAACTTTGATACTTGTGTAATTCATAGAATGCCCTGTTGTGTTAACATGAGATGCTAGAGCGCATCTTTCAGGATGAAGCCTAGAATCACTTTTGTGTGATGTAATCCTTCCTTTAAGAGATCTGGAGGTCTGGCCTATGTATATTTGGTTGCAGTTGTTGCAATTGATGGAGTAGCCTGTGTTGGTTAAGCCAAGCAGCGGGACTTTGTCTTTCATTTTTGAAAAAATGAAGTTCATAGTGAGGACGGATTTGCAAGCAATTCGAAAGTTCAAAGGACTGCAAAATCTGATCAGCTTAGGTGTCAGTTACTTGATATAGGGCAGGACAGCAAAACCAGGTCTGGAGTCCGGGTTGGTGCTTGTACTGTTTGGATTGATGCTACTATTGGGAATTACATCAGTTCCGTTATTAGGGGTTGTGCGACTATTACCTGCATCATCAGAGTTCGGCAAAATATTGGAAGGTCAAGTCAAGTCAGTCAAGTCATCATTGATTGTCAGAGCGGTCCGTGGGACCTTAGCTCTTGAGTCACAGTGTCAGTTTGTAAGTCTGTCAGGTCTGGTAACCCAGAAACCAGACAATTTTAAAATATTGGAAGGTGAACTAAATAAGATCTTGTTAATCAGACACATCGGATAACCATTATTGATGAACAGTTTTGATAGTTTACGTAAATTTGAGGTGTGGAAAGTATTATCTGAGATGCTGATTACCCTTGTTTTCATCTGTTTGACCAAATTGATTTTAATCCCTAGCTTATGGTATGACCTAAAATTGAGAAACCGACCTGAGGCCATAGGTTTCTGGTACCAGTCTACCAATAAACTGTTGTTGTTGGTGCGGATGAGTCTTGTGTCTAGAAAGGGGTCATAGCTGTTGAATTCTCTGACAATACCATCCAGACCTATGGAGGGGAGGCATAAAATAATGTCATCTAAGTATTTTTTTATGAAGAAGAGATTATAGGGTAGTGTCGGAATAACAGTATCAAGCAGATCATCCCTGACATATTCTGCCAAAATTGGTGATAGAACAGATCCCATAGGACAACCATGTATTTGAGAATATATTTTGTTGTTGAAAGAGAAATAATTGTTATGAAAGAGGAATGTTATAATGTTGGTGAAAGATTCTAGAGATATGTTGCAGTGTTGACTTATCTCATACCAGTGTTTATTAATAGTTCTTGTACATGCATCCAGATAGATATTGCTGAATAGCGACACCACATCAAGACTGGCGATAATGTGATCGGCTGGTATTGTCAATCTGTTGAACTGACGAGAGACCTCAAATGAGTCTTTGATGTAGTAATCATTATCTGCATGTGCTGATTTTAGTGTTGCCGATATTAATGAAGACAAAGCCTGGGTGGCTGAACCTATTGATGCAACTGTAGGTCTTACTGAGAGTACAGGTTTGTGAATTTTCGGAAGTGCATCGAATCTGGGAGGGACAGAGTTATAAGTAGTCAAAGTTCTTTTTTGTTCTTGGGTTCTTTCTTTTAAACAAAACTAGAACATTTTTAAAACAACATTCTAGGCAGCAGCGGTGGCCGCAGTAGTAGACTCTTCGCTCTCCTGATCAGTCGCCGTGCGCTGTGCGGGTTCGAGTCCCGTCCCAGGAGACATTTTTCTCTTGGCTATGGATGTTGTGATTGTCCGTAGGTGGTAGACGGTCTCTGACTGTCGAACGTGGAGGTACCACCCGGCGGATCGCGTAGGCGGAGCCAGAATGTGTGCATGTTGCATGCACACGTGTTCCCTCGCCAGAGTCTGTGTGGCGTTCCCCCTTTTCCCTGTATCCCCCTATAGCCCCACGGTACCCAATGGGTGTTTAGGCCTTAGGCCTTCGTGGTAGTTGGAGTATAAAAAAAAAAAAAAAAAAAAAGAATATGTCATGGATGATCTGCTTGATACTGTTATTCCGACACTTCCCTATAACCTCTTCTTCATAAAAAAATACGTAGATGACATTATTTTATGCCTCCCCTCCATAGGTCTGGATGGTATTGTCAGAGAATTCAACAGCTATGACCCCTTTCTAGACACAAGACTCATCCGCACCAACAACAACAGTTTATTGGTAGACTGGTGCCAGAAACCTATAGCCTCAGGTCGGTTTCTCAATTTTAGGTCATACCATAAGCTAGGGATTAAAATCAATTTGGTAAAACAGATGAAAACAAGGGTAATCAGCATCTCAGATAATACTTTCCACACCTCAAATTTACGTAAACTATCAAAACTGTTCATCAATAATGGTTATCCGAAGTGTCTGATTAACAAGATCTTATTTAGTTCACCTTCCAATATTTTGCCGAACTCTGATGATGCAGGTAATAGCCGCACAACCCCTAATAACGGAACTGATGTAATTCCCAATAATAGCATCAATCCAAACAGTACAAGCACCAACCCGGACTCCAGACCTGGTTTTGCTGTCCTGCCCTATATCAAGGAACTGACCCCTAAGCTGATCAGATTGTGCAGTCCTTTTAACTTTCGAATTGCTTGCAAATCCGTCCTCACTATAAACTGCATTTTTTCAAAAATGAAAGACAAAGTCCCGCTGCTTGGCTTAACCAACACAGGCTACTCCATCAATTGCAACAACTGCAACCAAATATACATAGGCCAGACCTCCAGATCTCTTAAAGGAAGGATTACATCACACAAAAGTGATTCTAGGCTTCATCCTGAAAGATGCGCTCTAGCATCTCATGTTAACACAACAGGGCATTCTATGAATTACACAAGTATCAAAGTTCTTGATAAAGAAAAACACCTTTCCAAACGTTTATTCCTGGAAATGTCCCACATTTTCATGAATAACAACTGTATCAACAAAAAGACAGATGTTAAACAACTGAGTATCATTTACTCATATTTGCTAAACTGCGAAAAATTGGAGAACTTACATATCTCCCCAAATTTTGACTCTTCACAACCATAAATAGAATCTGTATCTTGGTCGATTCCACCAGTAAATTTCATTCCACTCAATATCTAATAATTCTCTTCTCACGATTTAATAATAATTGTTAATTTAATTTCCCATTAATTAAAATATAGTTTATTCAACTGCCTCTGGTCGGTTTAACGATTTCTTATATAACATTCTGAAAATCACATCATCTGAAGTGATTTGGCAACGTTGGCACACGCCCACAATTCGTTCCATCTTTCTACACAGACATTGACAACCTTCGGCCTTCTGTCAAAGGGTTCATCTCACTCATTATTCCATGACCACCATTTTGTGCAATCATCAAGTGGCTTCACGATGTAATGCTTTAATGTTTTTTAAATAATTTTTTATCTGTTTTTAACTTGTTCTTGTCATATTTTATATAATTTTGACCATTGTACCATCTATCCAGCTCTCACCATGTTACTGGACGTTTCCCTCATCCTATACGTAAACAACAATTAGCACCATCCTCACATACTACTGTAAGTTGAGTCAATTTAAATTCATTTTACACTATTGTTGCTACTGTTATCATTGTAATTGCAGCTCCTGATGATGATGGCAAAGTCCATTGAAAGCTAGAGAGAATTAAAAAAGTATAAAGAGTCCTCTTTGCTTAAATTTTGTCCAAGTACCCAACAAAAGGCGGAAGCTTTAATTTTTCACCTAACTGGTCTAGACGACTATGACCACGTCTCAAGTTATATATGTATATATATATATATATATATATAATAGCACACATTAAGGCACAAAACATATATGAAAGAAAAGAATTGTGTATTAAGTTGTTTAGACATTGGTTATTAATATGAGCGCAGTGGACCAATATTTCAACTTCTATATATATTTTGCATCTTAGAGCGTTTTCTCATAGATATTAGATAAAACACAGAACTGTAAAGATTTCAGCTAGCGTTTTGATAGCTCAGTCATCACTGTGACCGCTAGAGGCTAACGATTCTGGCGGTAAAGATCCTATACTCCCTCGCAGTGTTCGATTCTCGTAATAGATGGAACTTTGCGCTATCTTATTTCAGTTGACAGCTGATCATGGTTTGGCTGTTAAAAATCATATTTTCGAAAGATAGTGAATCATCATCAGCCGAATTTGCTAAAATTTGTTATAACAAAGTACATTTGGAGGCATCGCCGAAAATTTGCATACAGTTTTTAATGTTTACCTTCAGTATGTTCCCAAAGTAGAATCGGCTCAGGTTTTTAGACGGATTATGTCTCAAATATTTGAATAAATTTTCCCCGAAGCACAGGAAAAGTTGCTCAAGAGAGGCAATTCATACAAAACTATCCTTACATGAAAATTCAACAGATAATTCTCAATAGTCAGCGGCACAGGAACAAAAACTCTTCTGTGGGACAATCCAGATTTCATGCCATTGGTTCAATCAGTGGCACAAGAATTGTTTTTTGCTGTTGATACTGTAACTTAATTCGATATCTTTATCCGCTCCTTAGTTATAATTTTTTGAAATGAAGACCCTGTAGTGCATAGAAGGGCAGTTTAGCACCCACACTTAAATTATTTCGTTATACTTTTGAATCTACTTTCTGCTCTGGAGATATTGACATTGCCTTTTGAGTTAGCCTGTATAAACTTCTTCATGTCTTGAGTCTGAATCACTCAAGGAAGTTGCCTCTTGAGGTCTGGTCAAATACTTCATTGCTTATTATGGGAGTATTTCCAAGCTGAGGATAACATGGAATTAGTAAACAAGAACATTTTTGTTAAATATTTGTATAAAAAGCGCGGCTGTTGAATTGAATTGTTTTTTGCTGTTAATACTGTAACTTAATTCGATATCTCTATCCGCTCCTTAGTTATAATTTTTTGAAATGAAGACTTCAAGACCCTGTAGCGCATAGAAGGGCAGTTTAGCACCCACACTTAAATGATTATTTCGTTATACTTTTGAATCTACTTTCTGCTCTGGAGATATTGACATTGCCTTTTGAGTTAGCCTGTATAAACTTCTTCATGCCTTGAGTCTGAATCACTCAAGGAAGTTGCCTCTTGAGGTCAGGTCAAATACTTCATTGCTTATTCTGGGAGTATTTCCAAGCTGAGGATAACATGGAATTAGTAAACAAGAACATTTTTATTAAATATTTGTATAAAAAGCGCGGCTGTTGCAACTGTACAGAATTTTCAATTTTGCCATCAAGACGAATATGAAGACACTTCAATTGTCAAAATTCATTTATTTCGATTGTCCTGTGGCCCGTGAAATAGAGATTCCAAGTTGGAAGTTTAATATATGTATATACCTACCTAGTGTCACTTGGACTGGGAAGACAAATCTAGAGACAACCCATATGTCAAAATCCATAAATCCGTTCAAGCCCTAGCTCGTAATACATAAACTCCAAGCTCTAAATTGTCGAGTTAAATCCGCCATTTTGATTTTGTGAAAATTTGTTGAGTCATCCTAATTGCTGAGACGAATCCAACACGTCATATGTTAAAGCCCGTGAAGCCGATTCCCTGTGAAATAGTGAAATTTTTTGAGGTCGATTTGTTTTATTAAAATTCGCCTTGATTTTATAGAATTTGAATAGAGCTAGGTCACTCGCACTGCTGAGATAAATCCAGCAACACCTCACATGTGAAAGCCGTTTAAGCTGTCACTGCTAAGACGAGTCCAACATTACATCATATGGCAAAATACATCAAGCGGCTTAAGCTAGCTTCGAAAATAGTGATTTTAAGGTTGATTTTTTTTCTTAAATCCGCTATTTGTTTTAAGTATAGCCAGTGTCATTTGGATTGCTAAGGCAAATTCAACGACAGTTCATATCTCAAAATCCATCAAGCCGTTTGGTCTGTAGCTTATGAAATAGATTTTTTGGATTCATAGATACACACCCACGCGCAAAGCTCAAGCAGCTGGGTGGAAAACTACATTTCAAATCCAGAATGGGACGCCAAATCGCATACAGACCAGTCAACTACATGAGCCAACATGATTATTGTTTTATTGCAATATTACATTACACAAAAGTCGAGTTGATTTAGTCAACAAATTCTAACTACTTTCAATTACTGGATATGTATTAAAGCTTTTCAGATGACCAACTTTACTCCACACATCAGTTCTCGTGTGATTTTTTAACACGTAAATGGTACACTTAAAACTTGTTTTGAAGCTTTCATAGTCAGTACGTAACGAATGAAGATATATACATAAATATTTAATTTATCATAAAATACATGAAAGAAACGTTACTTGGCCTCTTAAAAACTCTATAATAGTGAGGCAAATGTTTATTTTCTGTCAACTTTGTACCAAGACTTTTCAAATTACGACGACTGGAACATATTACAGATTACAGAAGAAAACCTCCTCATAATCCATCCATTTGGGTCACAGTGACGTTAAGGCTATCAAGAAAACCCATTTTCTTATGTTATCTGTAATCTTTAATATGTTCTAACCGTCTAATTTGAAAAGTCTTGGTGGAAAGTTGATAGAAAATAAACATTTACCTTATTTGGGTGATATACCTATACTTTCTAAAGCGGCGTGTGTCTTCTTCTGCCAGACCTCTTACGGCCTTCCTGCTAAGTCTGAGTAAATCCTCTGTAAATGCGAGCTTTCATTCTTTGATGAACTCTTTTGCCAACATTTGCCCCAATTGGCTGTTCCACCGTTCTGGAGACTTTTTCTTCGTCCAAGTTCTTATGGAATATATATTATATTCATATCCTGGTACCCAGAACAATGTTTCCTTGTTTCGGTTTTCTAGATCTCTGAGAGTGTGCCAGCAATCTCATACTAGTTTTGACGATACTTGCGATTAGATTAATGCTTTTATGACTGGCTGTCTGAGTAGATGGCGGCCAACTGATTTGCAGTCTCTACTTATTAGCTCTTTTGCGCAGACTTGTATGGACGTTACTTTAGCCTGAAATATTGTTGCAATATTCCCTTTTACAGGTTTGTGCCTTGCTCATAAGTCCTAGCTCCAGCTCCGTTTCCAGATTTCGAGCCGTCTGTGTACCACCAGCTTTTGGTATATATAAGAGGTCCTTTCTCCCACGCCTTACATTCTGGTACTATTGTTTGATAGCTTTTATCGAAATTGTACACTGGGACTGTTGTGTCCGTCGGCATTACCGATACAGGATCTACATTCAACTGGTTGTGCAATTTTCTATGGTATTTTCCGGGCTGCCGACTAATGGGTGATTGGCCTTGAGTCTGTGCGCCACGGAAAGAGCATTATCCTGAATAAATATGTGTAATGGTGGGAGGTCGATAAGTACCTCCAACGCTGCAGTGGGCGTGGTATGCGTGGCCCCCATAGCGCTCAAACAGGCTAGCTTCCGTACGCCACTTAGCCTTACCGCTCCCGACTGTGTAGTCTTTGTCCACCGTGTGACTGGTTATCATCGGTCTCCCACCCTCGTGTATAACCGCCTGATCACTTTTGAGTTTAACTCCCAATCTCTCCTGCACATCTGACTACACCTTCTTAGGCCTATTGTAGCTTTCTGTGATGTTCTGTTGATGTGATTCTCACTTTAGTCTTTAATCAAAAATGACACCATGCAGGGTTAGGGGCGTGAGGCATTCTAGTACCTGCCTTCATGTGAAAGAACCTAATGAAGAATACACAGATTTG
The DNA here is from genome assembly GCA_963669975.1 of Acanthoscelides obtectus. Taxonomy (NCBI): domain Eukaryota; kingdom Metazoa; phylum Arthropoda; class Insecta; order Coleoptera; family Chrysomelidae; genus Acanthoscelides; species Acanthoscelides obtectus. The sequence continues at coordinate 58,031,394 of CAVLJG010000005.1, forward strand.
CAAAAGGGAACTTTCTTCAGAAATGGTGTTTAGCAACATTATTTGCACTATTTTCACTCTATAAAGTCCACAAAGGAAGCTCTTACGTGGATCTGTTAGATTCATAATCTCATCCTACTGTGCACTAGTTATTCTAAGTTCCTTAAGAAGATTCTATTTCATAGCAACTGTACTACTTATCTCGATGCTTACGTAAAGAAAGTAGTCAAGGAACTTGTTGCTATTCATAAGGATAATGAAGTATATCATCAATCAATCGTACATGTCGAACAGAGTTGACCTACATCTCCTTAGAAGCGCATTACATCATTCATGTTTTAGTTGGGAGTTGTTTGTGGTTTCTAAAGATAACTTTAGTAGAGTTTCAATATTTTATTACCAATCCCCAAAGAAATTCAATGGAACCTTTTAAGCTTAAATGCTAATGAGATGTCATCACGGATTACCGTGGCATATTACGCAGTTATAGAGTACTTATCAAAAAAATTCCCCCAATTATTTCTTGACTGCGTCAAGTTAGCAGCCTGAAATTCGGTGTAATGAAATCGATGCACGATCACGATACTTTAACGTAAACTTATTTGTTAGAACTGTAAATATCCCTCAGTTCACGCCGATAGCCATACCGTCGCAGAGGGCCGGTTTGTACACATGCTTTAGGATTTAGGAGACCTAGAGGTAATGGAAAACTGGCAGGTTGCAATCGGTGCCTTCAATATTTTTCAATGTAAACCCTTTCATCTGATACCCCATTCACGCATATTCGCTTGTTATGGGTTGCATTCAGTCCTCATAACTTTTAAGTAGCTTAACGCAAACCTATAACTAAAAGCACTTCTCGTTTTTGAGTCACGGTTTAAAAAATGGCGTCTAATAGGTAAAAGCATGATGTTCAGCACACGTAAGAGCCTCTAAAAAAATGAGTTCCGAACATTATATAAAAGAAAAGTCAAGCGGATCAACTCAGTCTAGCAAGCCCTTATAATTAGTCCATAGACATCATTTCCCTGCCCTACCGAAAGTACCGTTTGACTGGCAACGCCGCCCATCCCCGATAACTAACCGCACGATGTTAGACGCTATGCGACAGCGCGGGACAGCGACAGTAGTACCAGGACACTCATCAAGGCGTGGAAATCTGTGATGTGTGAAATATGTCTAATAGATGCGTAGAAAGTCGGGGGCTTAGAAATATACTAACATCAACAGATTCAGATACACCCTCCCCCAGCTCTTATAACACCCACTGCCAATTTTTAACCCCACATGAAAATTTTCTATAAATCATCAGAAGCCTCTAAAATGTCAAACTACAAAGTTTCTGCATATTATATTTTTTTTGCATCCTAAGCATAGCAGTAACCTACAACGGTCAAAGATACACGGACAGAGAGAACGACAGACAGGCCAACGGAAATGAGATTTTCGTGATGGACACGTCATATAACATCCAAAAAATATATCTCATTTTCAAAATACTTCGCGATTACAACGCTTCCTTGGCTGGAGGTGTGGAAAAAATTGCCATCTTAAAATTTGTTTTGACTACACTAAAGCACGATCGTAAAACTAGTAATCGTGCAAAAACTAAGATTAAGATTTTTAAAACCCCTGACTCGCCAAAAACCGTCTGTCCCAGTAGCTGAATCTAGCCTTGACTTGCTCTCCCGCGCTAATATTTATTCAGCGTTACGGTTGTAAGGAAAAAATATAACATATACGTGTAATAAAATGTCTCTCCGAATTTCTCACGCCTCAGCCAGCGAAAGCGAAAGGTAAAGCTTGATTTAATCAGACTGCAAGCAAAAACGTCAGATGCGTACTTCCATACGTGTATGTATATTTTTCATAATGGCACCATACCTACTCATAAACATGTCCCTACACACAATTCTTTGTCACATATTAAAGGTATAGGAATGGAAAGGGCTTAACGTTCAATAATAAACGTAAATACATTTTCTATTTGCAGAACAAACAACCGATCTCTAGATATACTTGCTTTGCAAAATAAAATATCACAGTTAATTGAGCATTTGTCAATATACAGATTACATTAAAAAGTAAACCATAAGCAAAACCATACGGTATTGCTGTGGAGTAAACGTACAAAGCATGTTTATACTACAGGGGTAATTTTCACGATGCATGGTTAAGAGACCCTCATTCCCTAGTGTTACATAATGGTCCAACTATTAATTTCTCACTCTAAGACTCAAATGATGACCGGAAAAAAACTGTAACAAATTAGTGGGAAAATTGTATATTACGAGTATATACCTTGGCTGTGCGCCTAAGGATATAACAGTGGTCGGCTTCTCTACGAAGGTATGTTTTTATAAAAGTATTTTTTCTCAACTAACGATGATATAGCCGCCTCATTTAATTTAACTAGACGTTGAAATATAGCATATCTGATAATATTCTCAAGTCTGAAACCCTGTCCGAATAAAGCACACGAAATGTCTTAATCACAGCGCGGTGCGTATGAAGGGACTCTGAAACCACGTGATACAGTCAGACAAAGATATGTTACATATTATTTTGACACATAATTTGTTTGTTAGAAATATTCAAAGATGGATAGAGGATTCACTAGTAGTAGCAATTATGTGCCCGGAAAACCAAAGAAGCTCTACGTAAATAGACATATTTATTATTCACGTAGTGATGATTTTACTATAATCGGTTACCTGGGGAAAATGTAAATTCTCCTTAGAGACATGCGATTTCTCGGGTTGGGGAACTAAACTGTGCCAAATGTCGAGTGTCGTCAGTATCGGGACAATGGGGTTTCATTCACGAATTTGGGGGTAAAAGCTGCTCATGCTGGCAGTTGAATGTTGTTTGAAAGTTAGCTTTCTCTGTGCATTTGTGCGAAACTTACATGCTCCTTTCCATGTACCGTACAGCATGCGCCTTGCAAATCGAATAATTAACGTCTAAAAAAACGAATCACGGACTAGATTCTGACTAATACATGTCAATTATCCAGAATAAACTGGCACGGATTATTTGTATTAGGCCAGGCTTGGTAACAGAGATTGCGGTAAACTTACAAATATACAAATATAGTTTTAACATAATTCATAATAACTTAACGTCGACAATACTATGCGTAGTATTGCCGGCGTTAGAACATCTGAAAGAGCATCAATGTGTATTATTTAAGATTATTCAAATTTTCAGCTGTGACTACGAGCCGCTGATTATAGGTATCACTCCAGAAAGGGAATACAAAACAGCCTGTGATAATAAACCAGGAATGTGATGGCAGTCTCTCTTCTGGTCTATAATGAGGAACATCACAATTCAAGCGTATAACTTCCAACTGAGCTCAGTCATTCCTTATCAAGTTTTGATACTGCTTCTGATATGCTCTTTACATTCATCTATTATTAATTAGAATTTTACCTCTCACACCTACTAATAATAATAATAATAATAATAATAACAATAATAATAATAATAATAGCGTTTATTGTCCAACAGTTACCCCATTTATAGGACAATTACATAAGCACAATTAAATAATATTCAGTGGTGTTAAAAAAAAAGTTATCTCAAATACAAATAAGCCATTCTAACTACTGAGTTAAGCGAACAAGTAAATATATCACAATGACAGCTAATACAATTTAGATGTTTACACATAACATATCTAGGAGATTTGACTAACACATTGGTCCTAGCCCTTGATAGCTTAAAAGTTACATAGTTGCGTGAAGAGAACGAAGGAACATTGAAATTAATCTGTGCCAAAATGACTGGGGAGTCAATAATGCTATTTAGCAGTTTAAAAAGCAATATGGCAGATGAAACTTTCCTTCTGCATTCTAAACTATGAATGTCAAAATGCTCACATAGTTCCATATTGCTAATGCCTTGCTCAGGGTAAACTCCTTCAGATTTGAAGTACAGAAACTTCAGAAATTTTCTTTGGACCCTCTCAATATCATTTATATATATATAAGTCTGGTAATACGGATTCCATACAAAACTCGCATATTCTAGTTTTGTACGTACATATGTAAAATATAAGACTTTTAAGGCCCTTAAGTTATCAAATCGCTTACAGTTCCTGACAATGAAACCGAAACTTTCCGCGAAATATGAGTAGTAAATGTTAATTTATGGTCATATATAATACCCAAATCTTTGACTATATCGCTTCTTTCCAGCACCACACCATCGATATTATAGTTGAATACACGAACATTTTTCTTTCTGCTATAGCTAACTACTTATATTTAGATGTAATTTATTGAGATCGCACCAAATCCTAACACTACTTAACTGCATCTGTAAATCTAAGCAATCCTGCACGTCACTGATTGATGAATATATCTTCATATCATCTGCAAAGCCTCACTGTTGACCATTCATACTTTCACAAAGATCATTTATGAATAATAAAAATAACAATGGTCCCAAATTGGACCCCTGGGGAACACCAGATGGGGTTAAGTAGGTTTCAGATTTGAAGCCATTATATTCAACAAATTGTTTTCGCTCTGACAAATACGACCTGAAGAATGTTATAGCGCTAAGTGAGAGACCAAAGTGACCAAGTTTCATCAACAAAACCCCATGATCAATTTTGTCAAACGCCTTTGAAAAATTCGTATAGATCACATCAACTTGGCAGTTATCATCTAGAGCTTCAGAAATATATTGGGTTAAAATAACCAAATTGGTGACTGTAGATCGGTTGCTGACAAAACCGTGCTGTTTTTGTGATATTTGATTTTTTATTGAAGGATACAAGCGATTGTACAAGATTATTTCAAAGACTTTCGCAAAAACGCATATAAGAGAAATTGGACGATAATTCTCGACATCTGATTTTTCTCCATTTTTGAAGACCGGACAAACTTTGGACACCTTCCATATATTCGGGAATATATTGGATTTTAAGCACATGTTGAATAAGAGAGTAAGTACAGGAGAAAAAGCTCTAACACAGTCCTTTACAAGGAACGAAGGAATACCATCAGGACCCGAAGTCATCTTATCTTTTAGCTGACTAATGGCTAAAATAACTTCGCTATCCTGGACAGGAGCTAAAATTAGATGGATGTTATGGTTAACATGCTCAACGATATCAACGTTTAAGTCTGACTGGTGGTAAACACAGAAATTCGTGATGTACTATTTTTCATGTTCGTGAACGATCAAAATTTCTTTGGATTGCTAACTAAACTATTCTGAACATTCGCCATGTAGATACTATACGCCCTCTTTATTTGAAATTTGATTGAACGGCGCAGTCTCTGAAATTCGTCAAGATCTGACTGATGTCCAAGCTTAGCAAACCTTTTCCTGTATTTAGCTTTTTGTTTAATACTTTTAATAGTATTGGAATTATACCAAGGTGGATACTTGTGACAATAATTTTTGTATACAGGTATATGAGTACAAAGGTGCTGTACAGTTTTTCAAAAAACGATCTACTGCGATATCTATATCATCAGAATTCACAATCGAAGTCCAATTTATTGATAGGAGTTCTTTATACAGTGAAGGAAAATCGGCTTTTCTAAAATTGTATACCTTATTCGTTAAATTGTAGCGAAATTTAGCCTCCCTTGCAAATAAATTTGGTATACTAATTAACAGTGCCGGATGATGGTCATCCTCAGGCACCATAGGCGTGGTGTCATGAGCTACTACACAAGAGTAGTGAGATATGACCAAATCAAGCAACCGATTTAATCCATTACGGACGTCGTTATACTGTCTGAGATTAAACAAGGCCATATAGTTAAGTACAATTTCTGTCTCAGCATCAGAAGGGTTGTTCACAACAAAATGCGGGACATTAAAATCACCCACTAGGATTGTGCTATTGTTGTTTAAATAATCCAGTTGCTCAAAGCACTCAAAAAATGACTCAAATTCCTCAAGTCCTATTTTGTCAGGCATATACAAAGTGGCTATATAAAAAGTTTTAAATTCTACCTTACATTTAACAATTAAGCTGCTACATCTATCACTTTTGAGCTTATAAAGTCCTTTATAGCCAATATAACACCCCCACCAGACGATTTATTAACTCTATCAAATTTACAGTCTTTTCTGTACACATTATAGACATTTGGAAAAAATTCAGAATCTGAAACACCATCACTTAACCATGTCTCAGTTAATGCCACGACATCAAACTCACACTCACATGATGAAGAATAGAAAGTATCAGCCTTGCTGTTCAGACCCCGAACATTTTGATAATACAAAGAAACTGACCTGTTCAACCCATCGGAACTGCTGGAACTTGTCAGTTTAAATCTCTGACTAACTTAGGAGTGCCATTTATGTATTTAATCTTAAACTTCTGAGAACCTTCTGAGTTTCTAACTGCAAGCTCTTCTTGCAACGCCTTGTAATGATCAATTTGTTTTCGGGTACGGTCAAAGGAGATTGATACACGTTTGAAAGTGCTGTTCGTCAAGTTCTTCGCATTTCTGATGACGTTAATCACCTCATCTTCATCTTTAAGGGATAATTTAATCGGACGACATTTGCTTTGATCAAACCGCCCAAGTCTGAGAGGTTTTACTTCATTATCATGCACATTCAAATTAATAACTTTCAGGACATCAACAACCTGTGACTTATCCTTGGTTAAACGGGTGTGAGGCACGTCAGCCATATCTTGCTCTGGCAAGCCGAAAATTATCACATTTCGCTTGCGAGAGTTTCTGTCGTTTATTTCCTCGATAAGTTCTTCAAAAACAAAACTATCTTTGGGATCATGTGTTGTTGCACTATTTCCCCCTTTGATAGCCTTGATATCATCTTGAAGGGATAAAATCAGCTTTTTCAGGTCGTTGATTTGATTATTGATATTTCTGCAGCTAGAACATGACCAAGAGTAGCCTTGTTTTGGTCATTTAAGATGTTCATCTCATCAATAGTTAAATTGACACATAAATGCCTAAAAGCCTTCATGCAAACTGTACATTTGATCATCATATTCAGCTTGAACGATTTATTACAGCAGGCACAAATTAAATTGGATGGAGGCATGATGTTACGCCTGTGCTACACAAAAAAGGATGTGTTGACAACTGAGATTAACTCCACAAAAACTAGCAAATAATGCAATAAATATGCAAAAATTGTTGTACCTCTTCGAGATGGGGTAGTCCAAAACTATTCAAACACTTCAGACACAATTTTAGAGTAAAAAACTGTTACTGCAAATCTACTAAACAGGCACTAATATAGGAGCCGTGTAAAACACGTCTTACCTCAACCACTGACTCGAGGTATATATACTGCCGGGGAAGTATTATAACTTTCGAAAACGAGATATTTCTTTTTTGGGTGTTATTTGAGTACATCACAAAAAAACATGTCACTCATTTCCGTCGGTCTGTCTGGCTGTCTCTAGGTCTGTCTGTCTACTAATCTTATAACAGCCTGTAACTTTTGGTGCCTGGATTTTAATTTTCACACAATGTTACTACTGTTCAAAACTTTTGCAGTTTTTCAGTTGCGGCAGGGAAAAAGGCCTAAAACGAAGAGAGCAAAAATCGATGTTTATTGACGTCTCTGGGGATACTGATTATTTAAAAAAAATAAAGGTAAAAAATATTTAGGGTGGATGTTGTACGGGGGTGAGGATAGTTTATCTCAAGCTTTTTAATGCTGGATCATTTATACGCTCCCAACATTGGTAATTCTACGCACCTATTGGACATATTTCACACATCATAGGTTTCTGTGTATATCAGCCCTGAAAATATTCTCGGGAGACGGACCGGGTACCTATCGACCACCGCTACTTCTATCGTCGTGCGCCGACGGTGGTGAGTGTTCTGGTACGGAATCAAACGTATTTCTGCCGAGCAACAGCATGTTGTTTTCTATGCACTGTCCGCGCTACCACGGTGCCACGTCTGCCCGAGTTCGTTATAAAGGAGATACAATAGGGGTAGGGCTGGGAAAGAATGTCTATGGACTGTTTTACTTACTCTTTTCTCTCAGGATCTAGTTTTTGCTGAACATATTTCTTTATGTACTGACCACGGCGTAGCATGCAAAGTGCAGAGTCAACCTACTCCAAGCTTTTTTTTTATTTTTTTCTGTAAGAATGATTTTGAATTGAGTTGAGATTACTGTACATTTTGAGAGATTTGAGGCTTCTTCGATTTATCTAGAAAAACGATGCAATATTTTAGCGCTTTTTGGTATTTTATGCTTCCATATCAGCTCATGGATATTGAGATGACGTTTTGCATATTAAGGTATTATGAATTCAAGTTAGGATTATAGAGCCGTCCATTTGTTCAGACCTGATCTTACGATGGCTTGCATTTTTTTGCGGAATTCTCACTATTGACCCTAAAACTTGAGTCGCAAATCAGTTTCATGGGTATCAAGAAGTCCAGTTCCAGGAGCTGGTCTTCTTCCACAAGGTCGGTTTGATGCAGTAGTGTGAGTCGCTATGTTTGAGTTGGCTATATTGTGGTGATCTACCATCCAAAAGGGAAGTCTATCAGGAAGGATTCGATGAAGAAAGTCTAGAGAAACTTTAATTATTGGGATCAGAAGTGTAAAGTATTAAACCTTCAAGAATACATCTTGAAGGACTGACATGGTTCAAATTGAGATTCCCAGTAATGTTTTGACAGTTATTTCATAGTCACATGAAATGAAGTCAAAGGATCTTACACCCTTTGTAGTTCAGTATCCCAACTCAAGTCATGTTATAGATGAGTCATCTATATGGCTGGCGACACAAGTCCGCTTCATTAAAGTGGGCTGTTAATTAGAGATGCCTGGAAACTGTATTCCTGTTACGGACGTAGGGGTCGGTAGTACCGCGTTTGGCAAACTAGGCTTAGGCGGCAGCATCACCTCTTCGCATACTACAATACTAAGCTTTCTAGTCGACTTGCTAGGTTTTCGTTGTAGTGATGGTTACTAAACAGTATGAAACAAAATTGTCTACGGTTCGGTAGGCAAACAGGTCGTATTCAGATCTGGACACATGTAATAGAAATGGGGCTGTCAACACTTTTTGGCTGTCTTAATCCTGACTCTTCTCAATCTTTTAGTTATTTTGTAGTGCGTAATACAACATTTTAAGAGAGTAATAGAATTTTGAATTCCATAGGACCTCAGTTTTGAACATCCCTAGTAACTGCAATCTTAAGTTAATTTAATTTCATTGTATCCAGAATCGTGTCCTTTTACTGAGGCTTCATTCTGAATTTTACAGGGAACGGTCCCAGAGCCGTTCTGATCTTGCGGTAGCCACCTACGAGATTTCGGAAAAACCGACGAAATGTCACTTTTCAAGATATGTAATACCTACCTGTTTGGAACTGATTAAACTGACGAGTTGACAATCAATGACAGCGACAATGTGACGTCACGCTAATAGCGTTGCGTTTCGATATTTTAAATTTGCCGCGTATTTTTTGTCATTTTCTATGAAATAATACCTACTCGTAATTGTATACCGCATAAGTATAAAATAAGGTTGAAGCTGGTGAAGGCTAGAGAGGTGGCAATATAGACTGTTAATAAAAACAAATGATCCATATTTTAATGATATGCACATTTCCTAGTTCAGTATCGTTAAGATTCAGAAAAGGAAAAACATACATTTCCGCACTTTACGTCTGTGAGTCACGCTAAGAGGCTTTGTAGTAGGGTGCATGATTCTCTCCATACCAGACTCCATCTTCCCTCTGGAAAACACAACGAGACGCCGAATGACTAGACCATAAGTCGTGAAGGAAGATTTTCTATATGAGCATAAAAACGAAGTAAAGCGCTCAAGCTCCAACCCATCTAGGGCATCCCTTCATAAAATATCCGTTGCATGAGGTACGCCAAGGCGCCAATAGTTTTTATTCTAGATGCATTTGAGGTGCAGCCAGCAGCGTCATATAATGTTTATCAATTGGTTAGCCAGCTTGATGGAGTCGCCGTAATCACACTTGGTGTGGTGCCGATAAGTAGGCAAGCTTGAAGATGTGTGTATGTATGTAAGTGTGGTTCTTCCTATAATACAGAATAACCAGAATTTCAGAAAAAATATATAGACGGATCTTACAAAGGAAATATATTCTTGAGGGTGAATAAAATGGTCCTTCATCTAGCGATACATAAAACTTTACTTGGTCAAATTTTTGGTACCCATCAAAGTTGACAAAAAATAATTTTATATTACATATCTTTAAGGTACGAGATTAGTATTGATAGCAGCACTGAACCTCGACCAGCCGAACTGGACGACTCTTTGATAGAACTCTGCCATCCACCGATACCGGATGAGCGTTAGGCCGCTTCTTTTTAGTCAAGGTGCAATATTGTGTTTTGAGAACATTAAGCTCTACCAGATGTTGCATCCCAAACCACTAATAATCTCCAGATCTCGACAAAGTCGCAGCTAATCCTCTTCTCTCCAGCTCACCGGAAGAAATAGGCTTGGCGCTCTGAAATCCTACATGTAGAGGTCTGTCGTCAGCAAAGCTGTGGATCGTAGAGAAAATAAAGTCGTGAGGATTGCCCGCGTTGTCCTTGTGGGATGAAGAGAAGACATCGCCAGTTACGACGGGTATCAAGTCAGCCACCTACCTACAAAGCCTTCGTGCTATCAACAGCAACGACATGGGCCACACCATACGACTGTAGGAGTTTGCTCCGTAAATGTGTGACGTAAACTTGGGCGTATCCCATTGATCGCTGGGGCCGGAAACTATACTTACTATCGCTAATCAAGCCGTGATGTTCAAAGTACTCCGGAAGCTCCCGATTGATGGACCCCTACATCACCTTACTTATAAAAGAAGTCTGTACTTGCAAGAGCCGGTCCTAGATCCTTATATTGAGACGAGCCGGAGAAGCAAATGTGCTGGTCTTTGGCATTGCGAATTACTTCGTTATATTTGTTTGCTAGACAGCGTCTTCTCTGTTCTCTACAGTGGGGTGCTTGTGTGCCTTGATCTTCTGCTGACGAGCAGTGTCACATGATTTGCTGGACCAGCAGTTAGAGCCTGGTCCAGATACTTTTACTGTATCATCTCCAAGTAGATAATTTCATTGACGATCAGATGGCCGACGTGTCAGAGTCACCAAGACAAGCATCTCTCCAGGGAATGGTGAAGAAACAGTCGCTGCACCCTTCCAAGTCAGCATCTCCGTAACGCCAAATGTGTGACCTAGGCGAGTTCCCGCTGCCACAGCCGATCTCTACAACACCATGGTCTCATATACCGAGGGAGATATAGCGCGGCAGTGCTTTAAGGGGCAGCAAATATCAAGTTTACACATGAAACTGTTTTGACGTTATGTGTTTTTTTATATGTGACAAACATTATTTTAATAGAACTGCATCCTGTTTAGTAGACAGCCGTAATGGAATGTTTGTAAGAAAAGTGAAGAGAATATCTTGTGTGTATTACAAGATGGAAGTGTAGGATTACGTATTAATTCTGACTTAGATTGACAAACGACGGTGGGCGTTAAGATCATGTTCCCAGATATACCTCCTGCATTACTATGGCTCCCTCTACCAAGCAGGTTAGTTAATTACCACTTTTGTCAGCCCTGACCCAATTTCGTAACATTCCATAAATTAAGATATTCAAACCTATACGAGAAAACATATTTTTCCAGCTGTCGGACAAAGTTTTTACTGAAACTATATTGTCTACTGATAATAGGACACCTATGTGGTAGGTGCTTCTTATTCTGCTTCATATTAGCATTAAGATTGGCCGGAAGACTGTACTTTTCTGCCGCTATCGTAAGGGCTTGCAGCACCGCAATTGGTCAAGCTATCCCTAGGTACAAGATGCAAAAAATGAAGCATGTAAGTTTCATTCCAGGTTTATAGCATGAGAGTCAGTGGTGGGACATAGGGATCATCCTTCATATTTGATAGGATCTCTGCTGGCTAAGGTATTGTTGATAACGATTTCCAGAAGGTAAAGTGTAACGTGAACTTGGGTATTTTAACGGATAAACTATGAAGAGAAATAGATTAATGGTAAACGATTAATGTAATAAACAATCTAAAAATAAATTAGAGTCTTTATGTATAGTGTTTCGTGACGATAAGGTTGAGGTATACGTGTGAACTACTCAAGGCTTGGTTCTGCCCAATGATGCACAAGTGCACTTGTAAAATTTCAAGGGTAAACGGACCTAAACCAGGCATCTGTGTGGTACAGATAGAGAAATGCAGATAATTTTGTTGCGTCAATTTGGCACCTTACCCCTTCGCGGGTACTCTGAGGTTAAAGACGTTGGAAGCACTAGAATGTCTAACAATTTGTATTTGCAAACTACTTCTCCTCATCTAATTTTGTGCATGGTCTAGACAAGGACCGGGTTGAAGCATTGTAGGAATACTTAGGGTATTTAGCAACTCTGAAAAATATACATACATTGGGCTGTGGTAATTGATATTGAGGGCACTGAAATTGCATTCAAAATGCGACCAAATATTCAGGAGTTTTGCCAAGTAAGGATACAAGAATGAATTTATACATATGTTGAAGTAGTTTAAGGTTCGTACCGCTTCGTATTAGCAATAAGTTGCTCTAGACAAATTATATACTTTGTGTAATCAAAGTTCATCGAGTTTTATATTTGCTTTATAGTCGACGGTATCCACAAAATTATTGCTGAATTGTTCATGGAAAGTTATATCAGCGGATGCTGGTAATTAATATAAATACATACATACATATCCTACAAATATCAATTAGCTATTGGCGGTATCGAAAATCACATGTTACATTGGCACATCTAATTCAATTTTAACAATTGAACACGAATAGCTAATTATCATTTTGGTTCAACGCGTCACTATGATTAATATTTTACGTATTCAGCTATATGTTGTCTATCATCATCATTGAAAATCATATTAGGTAATCTAATCATGTAAGTATGGTATGTCTATTAATACTATATTTACGGTTTTTGCGGTTTCGTTTTGAGGCTTTGACTACCACTCGACCGCAAAACGCTCAAGTGTTATTCTTTCCTTATAACATGGACTTAGATCATATACTCTGCCCGAAAGTGCAAGCTTAATTTTTCAATAAAAGGTACATCCATGAGGTGTTATTGCGCTTGCATGTTAGCGTATACCTCCCCCCCCGGCCCGTCTTCATTTGTCACTAACAATTGCTGGGCAGATGCCCACTACACCCCAATATCTACCAATGTTTTCATTGGTCTAATAGACAGTTTTGATCTGGCGGTATTGAATATACACGGCCCATGTCAAATAAGCGGAAGCCCTGTCACTCCATTCATTGCTGTTGTAGAACCACCCACGCCAGTCCCAAATAGAGTGGTGTAGCCCTAGTTGGAAGGAACGAATATTCACTCGGATGTAGATGTATGGAAAACTTTTAAAAATAATTTTGGTTATAGTTGCGTCTAATTTGACCTCACTTAGGCTCGGTTTTTCAATCGTCCGTGAGAAGTGCGCATATCGTCGCTACATAGTGCATCATCGGCAAATGTGTATGCATCGCTGCCGATGTGGGAGGCTTGCATCTGCTTATAAAAATTAGATGCGCTGACGTACAGGCCGCTCTGTGAGAATCTGTTCTTGTGGAGATGACTGTAGTTACTAATTTTATTCCTTGCACGTTTTATTTGGGCGGCGTTTAGTCAGAATACTTATTGTGTCCTTTGCAATATACGTAAGTCTGCACACCCTCGAGTAAACATGCCCACTTCTTTCAGGCCCCCGACTCATAGTCGTTATATTAAGCGTCTCTTTCCGGTGTGAACTGCATTCAAGGGTACAGCTTAGGACAAAAGAGATGTGGTTATCGCATTAAAATATTATCAACAATTACACTTCGTTGTGTTTAAAGTCCCATAAAAACTTTTTCTGATAATATAATCGATTTCAAAGCTAAGCTGTCAGTACACTAATGTAGGAAATTTACTTTAGAAGACTGCTGTTCTAGCTAAAAAGCAGTAGAACATGGATCTCATTCTTCAATACCTACCTACCATGTTGAGTGACTGAGTCTGCTGACTAGAACAACTCAGCATAATATGTTTCACGTATGTGAGTTATGTTTAATCTGAATGGTCTGCAACCGCAAATAAAACAAGGTTCAGGAGTTTACCAAAAAGCAGTAGTACCACACCAAATCTTAGATCTAGTAATATTTGAATCACTTGACGTTGATCTCGTAAACGAACGTAGATATCAAAATATTGCACATATGTGTAAAGCTCTCGTAGCTTATGCATCAAACTCTAAAATTAAATTGGAACTTTTACACATATTTAAGTAGTATTTAAATGACCATACTAATAATATTTTCAAAAATGTTTCGGTCCCTGACTACCGCAGGGTCCGGACTATATCTTGAGGCTAAAGAACCTAAATTTAAATTTTCACTCATAGAATTTTTGTAAGGTCAAAAGTGTTCTTTTACTGGGGATCGGTGTGCTGAGAATATGCTAACTTGTGGTGCGCGTAAGACCCAGTCTACTAACAAGCATTGGCTTTAGATATCCATGGATATAATATAATGTTAGAATATCCCTGCTACCAATTTGCTTCCCGTCTAACGATGTCCTACATCAGAAACAAACATGGACGTGCGATAAACCTGACACATAAGCTGACCGAATTCTGATTGGATTAGAATAGTTTATGCGTGGCGCAGGAATCGCAGATGCGTGTATGCATATATTTATTATTACAATGTTTCTGGCTTCTGCTGAATATGTAGCTTCACCAGGAGAGATGTTGTAGCTTAAGCGTTTTACGAGTATATGATTTATTGATTAGGCAGCATGATAGCCCATACACATTATATCATTTACGTGTATGTACGTGATGCAGTAACGATTTCTAAACGGTTTGCAGTACTCATATTCTGCTGGCAAAGTAGATTGTCCAGCAACATCGCTCAACTTTATGCGTTAAACTTAATCGGCTAACCGTCTCAATTACTTACATGGCCCACGCAGAGAAGCCAGTTGGCACTTACAACTTTTTACAATTTTAGAATTTGTAACCACTCTTTAGAAATGAGTTTTCATTTTCATGCTGAAGTTGATAGAAGTCTAGTGGGTGCAGCTGTTAAGAGAAACCATAGTAGATTTATATCTGGAAGCCTATTTATCTGTTGATCACCATCCAAGTATTCAGGGAAAGGCACTTATTCGATAAGACATTACTATTAATCCGTTTACCAAGTTCAATAGGCTTAAATTCGATGATGTTTGCCACGAATACGTGAATTACAAAAAGGCAAAATAATACAAAACGCCGGAAAAGCAAATTCTACAAAGGTACTCTTCTCTGCACCCTCTACAAAACCTAGTTAGGATTTAGCTTCGCGTATTCGTGATCTGCTTGCTCTTCGAATGGACTTCTCTCCGCAGTGCATCGATATTTATTATCCTATTTTGAGTTCATTAAACGTGTTTTCT
The DNA here is from genome assembly GCA_963669975.1 of Acanthoscelides obtectus. Classification (NCBI taxonomy): domain Eukaryota; kingdom Metazoa; phylum Arthropoda; class Insecta; order Coleoptera; family Chrysomelidae; genus Acanthoscelides; species Acanthoscelides obtectus. The sequence continues at coordinate 58,046,838 of CAVLJG010000005.1, forward strand.
GAATGCGACAGCAAATATAACCACTTTGTGCTGTCGGCTCTAAGAGCTGAATTTTAATACTTTTTAGAGCAATACCTATTGCGGATTTGGTTTTGTTTGGAGCAACTCTTGATCGAACCCTCAGTGACTTTCTGCCTCTCAGACTAAGTCTATCGAACTTCGCACATCCACAGCTGAGCTGTAAGACCGCTTTTTTGTTTCTAGGGTGTCAAAAATTTAGGGACAATCTGTTTTGGGAGGCTTGATCCTTCTCTACTGACCTTAGGTGGTTGAGAAATCGGATTAACCAGGTGCGTTACGTTCCTTATAATAGTGACGGTGTCTCGGTATTCAGGCTGCTGCCCATACGGATGTATAAGTATAAAAAATAGCAAGAATATGCTTCTCATTATGGATGGATCCCCTTTACAATGTATCAATTCCAGCTCTGGCTCGAGACACCTCTCTCATGCCACAGACTGACCGTCTCACATTTACGCTAGATGCAATTTAAGTTATCGGTGACACTCATCCATCGCGCCATCTAAACGGATATTCCTATTACAGACGGTTCCGTCAGCTAAGACTAAGGGAAACAGAAAACGTCTTTGTGATCTTCAACTCCATCATACGGCCATGTTCCTGATCTACCTGTTATTCAAGATAATTTCCAATGTATGAATGGTAATAGCAAACGTCTATAATTACTGAATAGTATTTTTTTGCATGAGAGGTGCTTAGTTTGACATTATAGAGAGATTGATCTCATTATTGATAATAATACAAGGGTTGTTTCAAAAATAAGGTTCCCAACGCTGTGATGCTATGCGAAATCTGGCAACACCGCCGTATTTGTCAGCTCCCTGCCCCCGATCCTGACAACAAGCGCCTATCCGCGATGCTCAGTACCGGCCCGACAGACATGCGCAATGGAGACCTTCATCGCCGTTACCTCCAGGTGCGAAATCCGTGCGGTCATCCAATTTTTGCACTTAAAAAAGTTACAATCCATAGAAATGCATCGCCAGTTGAGTGAAGTACCTATATGTGAAAATGTGTATAGGCAGTCAACATGTCCAAATGGTGTAGAGACTCCTCCGATGCGGCGGCCACACGGTGAGCAACGAAGCAGGAGGCCGTCGATCTCCGAGGAAGTTGTGGCAAAGATTGAACGAATCTTGCTCTAACTCTGGACCCAGCGGTTGAAATTATTGAGCGTACATTCCCACATGTCTCACAACAAACCAAGGGCTCAAGCAGTTTGGCTGGGAAGTCATTGCCCATCCTCCCTACAGCCCTAGGTCGTCAATGGTTCGAGACGGAAGAGGAGTTGCAAGAAGCAGTTACAAAGTTTCTCAGCGGGCTGGCGGCTTATTTGAGGGGAGTGCAAATGTGGGTTACACGTCTGAAAAAATGCGTAGAAAAAAATGTCAGAAAATAGGCTAAAGATCAACCTTTCCAATGGTAAATTTGTTTTTTTTTAATAAAAAAATTCTTGTGCCTGAAAAAAATGTGGGAACGTTAATACGTTAATAAAGAGAGGGCAACTTGATTTCCAGATTTAGTAGTATTTGAATCACGCGAATTTGTATCAAATCCTCATATTTTCATAAGTCCCTGTAGCTCGTATGAAACCAGGGGCCTAATTGGTACAGATTATTGAATCATCTCAGCAACTTTACTTTACGTGTCGCAAAATGGTAGATACACGGAACATCTGAACTTGTGGCAACGCCAGTTTTCCTATCCGAAGGGTACTATGATAGGTGCCTTAAGAAGATAACTTCATTAAGGAGCTGGACAGTTCCCCCACTGCATCCCAGATTACATATTTTGGGGGAAGGGCACTGTAACAAGTTAGGCCGATTTTGACCAAAGTAGATCATCCAATCAACCAGCCAAGCCATCGTTAAGAAATCCAGCCTCAAAAATTCAAGCATTCTGTGCACGGTATCTCATAATGATAATTTGTCAAAAGGTTTTATCCTACGTCCCCTATCCTTCTAGTATTTCGAATGTACACAGAAGCAATGTATTTCTGCTTTTCATTGTTTACATATATATGCCAAAGGCATCATATTATTATGTAATATAATCTTTATAAAATATAGGTCTCAAATTGAGTTGAACCACAGCCCGAAAAGTACAAGCAGTTTCTCTGTTTCTCCCAATTCCTAAAATATGAGGCCCCTCTTTCACATAACATAACAAGATGAAATGCCTTCTCGATTGGTCTGTCTCTGCATTGGAAGTTTGACACACTTATTGCTATATTTTCGGTAGTTGTTAGCTATTGATCAGTCGTTGTCTTACTGATGAATCCCCATATTTCTTTGACCGCCAAATAAACCTCGTATGTAAAACTTCTTCTATCTGTGATTTTATTTGGCGGCATGGATCATGCTACTACAGCTGTATTACGGCTATGTCTCCTTCACCTTATTTAAGACAGTTTTCCGCTACCTGTACATTTTTAATGACGAAAGTCGTTTTGCATTTTTGTTTATTTAAAACAATTTACGCTAGACTGTTGTTGGATGTAGTGGTTCATGTCACAAGGTTTGTTCGTACCTACAGTGGTCGGCGATTTGTCGGTGAATGTGTCTGGGATCCGGCCATGTGAATTCCGCCTACTTGTATATAGCGTGCTAGAATGATCGAAATTTGTGTGACCGGATCTTGGACACGATCACTGACAGAATGGTGATAGCTGTACGAACAGGGCTATAATGAGCATGACACAAACTACTCAACAAATGTGTGATAATTGTTCCAAAACAAAACCCATTGACCATGTCTATCTTTTTTCTTCAACCCTACTATAATATGAACTTGAGCTTTTTAAATAAGTTGAATTACATATATACAGCATAATGCATGTCTTATCAACATATCGATAAAAAAATTTTGTTTTATTCACGGTGCTCCAGAAAACTTTCTGTCATGTTAATGGATGTGTTGGGCTTTGCCGAACGATAAATTATAGAAGTTCTCCAACTCCCATCTGCTTTATTGAAGAACTTCTTTTTAACTAATATCCTTTACTTTGTTTCAGGTAAGCTATTTAATGCAAGATCGCCTGAGTGAGAAAATAAGGTAATTTATATCTCTTCTTTTCTTCAATAATTGCTCTGTTGTCGTCTGTGCAACGTATTACAAAACTTTTAGCGCTTTTGTCGCCGAAGTGATTCGAAGGACAATAACCAACTGATTTTCATTTATTGGAATAAGCTCATATATTTACTCCAACAGAGTTAAAATAGAAAATGCGTTTACTTTTACCCAAATTTAAACAAGATTATTTCGCCAATACCAGTACAGTGCAAACTGGGACCCAAAACTGCAAAATATTCAAAATAATATCTATAATCCTCACTCCTTGTACCCCTCAATTTAACTCAAAGCAACGTTTCAAAACTGATCGAGGGTTTCTGGAATATCAACAAGTGAATCGATTAACCTTGTACAAAATGTTATAAGAATTTATGAAATATTTTCCAAATCATAAAGTGACCAAAGACTAGCGGATAGACGATAAGCAGATCGACGATTTTCATAAGCATTCCTGAATGTTCTGGCGGTTACATTATATTCTCCGCCTACTGGATTGTCGGAAAACGGTCTCGGCTACAGTAACTAAAACGAATGAAGCTTTACTATTAGGCTATTAGCTGTCAAAATGAATCAAGCGGCTTGCCGTGAAATAGAAATTTCATTTCTCTCAAACGTCAAAATCATTCAATTCGTTGGAGCTGTAACCCATGAAATAGAAATTTCAAAGCTGAAATTTTTTTGACTGAAATCTATGTTTGAGGTTTTATAGAATTTCAATATATCCAGAGTTACTCACACTGACTAAGCCAACAACATCTCATATGTCAACGTCACTCAGGCCATCAAGACTGTAGCCCGTGAAATAGATTTCTTGTCCACATACATACAGGATGTCCCAACTATTAAAAAAAAACTTTATGGACTATTGTAAATGGTATATGGAGGCAAATTTTTAAAATATCTACAATTATATAGGTTGCCGCATTTCTTTCTTAAACCAAATGATGATGAAGTAATGAATCAAGATATACCAGCAAAGGACAGGTAAATAAGCACAAGATGTGATACGATGCCACCGAAAATCCTCACTGGGTGAGTTAAACAGATTTTCAAAATAAATGACGAGTGTACGTTTGGGGGAGCTATTGACAATCAAGTTGTTGGTTATGTAAAGTTGTTAATTACTCATCTCCTTAAACTTACCCTGTTCTCAAATGTATACCTTATTCTGTCGATACTATTCTTGATAAAAAGAATTCTTGCTGCTAGATAGAGAGCAATTTCGTATAGATGAGGAGGTTTCCGAAGCAGCATATATTAAGCTGTCGATAGCAGGTGTTCCGTAGCCGCTGTTATATCTTAGAAGGAGCATTTAGCGATTCTATGACGAGCCGGCAGGTGGTGCCCTATCCGTTAATAACAGGAGCATCGTATTTCACGGCCTTTTAGTTTTTAATGCTCTGTGCACTGTTGGTGCAGTTGCTGTTGTATTTAACTCAAATTACTTTATCACTTAAGTTTTCCGCTAGAGTGAAATGCGCCCTAAATCCTCTACCACATTTTATATGAATGTGTCTTTCGACCCTCTAGAAGTACATATATTGTTTTCTGCTAAGTATATTCTACATGGGAGTTTGAACATTGGATGGTGTGATTGTGAATTGAATGATCATTCATTAAAATGCTTATGGGTGCTAAGTCTGGAAACTCGGATTTCGGCTGCAAAACTGTCATGCGTGCTTCAAATCAGTTATCATCATCTTGTCTTGTTGAAAAAGAGGAAACTCATAGTAGTTGCGAAGTTGCAAGCCTTTACAAGATACAAGCCCATCAATTTGGAAGCCCTTGTGCCTGGATCCTGACGATTTTATCGGTTTTAGCTAGTATTGCGTTTTTCAACTAATGACAGTCGGGGTTTCCACGAACCTTGATATGTCTACCATTTTTTATGGTAGGCCTATTTAATAGGTTGCAAGCACGACTTTTGAATTCAGATGAAATTGCGTGTATTTTTAGGTTGGTCGAAGATCCCTATGCAATGTATTTTCAAACTTTAACCCACAGTAATGAAATTGCACCTCGAACGTCCGGTGTGGATGCTATGATTTCGGTCCACCCTGTCATAATTACAAACCATACATGAGCGTTGTTTCCTGCCGCAAGAGTAAATGGACGACGAAACTGTTAAACTTTCCTCTAGGACGCTCTTAAGAAATGAAAATAATCACAGTCTGCCCTTCCAGGGTGTTTGATAGCGGGAATATTTCTGACTTGAGTACTAATTCATACGTGTCGACTTGTTAAGTGAACAATTCTCACGGAAAGCTTACAGTTCATTACTTTTGGATCCAGATTTCGTGGCAGGAAAGATTTTAATGATACATTACAGCGCATATACAGTTCTCTATCATTTCTATTGGAGTGACACATTTTCGAATATTGTGTGCTGATGAACGTGTGCAACACTTTCAGCTTAAGTTTAACTTTACTAAGTTTGACTTAAGGTGAAGAACAGTATCTCTATGCAACCTCAGTCTAGGAGTAACCACTAACGTTACGTGTGCCGTTATATGTTCCCGCAGTTTGGATACGAGACACTATTTAAGCACTCACAGGAGTATATAAAAATCGAGTAATCACGTAATCAAAATCTTAGTGATTTGGCCGCCGAAGTTTAAAATGGCCGCGAAGTTGTAAAACGGTTACTCAACATATCATTCATAACCAATTTTAACCATTAAGAGTTTGTTTTACTCCTTTCCTAGAAAGAAACATATTTGGATCACACATTTGACACACATGACTCGGTAGCTGTTCATCTATACCAAGGTTCTAATTTTACAATGGTATAGGTTTCTGAGTAAATTCTGGATTCTTTAAAAAAAGTGTAATCATATGTTTATTCTTGTAAATGGAGCTCAATGAGCTTTGAAATCGGCCCATTCAGTCTAATCACATTAGCAAATTTCCCCGAAATAATTGTAAAGTCTGCTTTATTGGAGCAAGATGTTCAAGGGGGTATTTAAAACTTGGATGCATAAAATGGGTACACCAATTTTTGTGGGAAAACTTTTTATTTGATAACAAAGAATGAGAAAACATGTATTTTTGCATTCAATCGAAAGTGTTAACAGGAACGAAAAAACTTTTAATTTAAGATTTTAGGTATTTATGAGACCTAAAAAATGAGATCGCACGAAAAAGGATCCGATTAATAGTAAAAACGAGGCAAAATGCAGGTTTTGGCACTTGTTGCTAATGTGACGATAATGCCACGCAACTTCTTGAAATTCTGCAAATCCGTAGGGTTCATACTTCTGTATAACAACCAGATTGGATTATATTAGTCAAGTAGTTCTTTGAGAATCTCTAAATGCTTATCCCAAAACACCTGTTTTTTGGCCATCACTACTAGTTTATTGAGCAATATACAGGGTTCGTTCAAAGAGCATTTCATAGCAAAATACACGTGTTTACCTTGTCGATATGAATCACAAAGCATTCCGGAAGATGAATGTTACTTTTATGCGAAAAACAAAGGTTACTCTTTTTTTCTTCTTAACAAATTCAAACATTTCGTATTTGTGAGTAATTGAACAAATGATCTACGATATTCGAAAACCACACGTTGATATACACATTTTAAAACAAAGCGGATGTGTCTATCATCTTTTGCTGCGAATTACTCACAAATACGAAATGTTTCAATTTGTTCAGAAGAAAAAACGCAGTGCGTCCTTTTTTGCATAGAAGTAACATTTATCTTCCGGAATAGTTGGCAACTAATATCGGCAAGGTGAACTAGTGTATTTTGCTATTAAATGCCCTTTGAACTAATCCTGTATGTTGCTCAATAAACTATTAGTGATGGCCGAAAAACAGGTTTTTTGGTATATACAATTAGGAATTCTCAAAAACTACTTGACCAATCTACACCAATTAGATTGTGGTTATTTAGAAATATGAATCCTATGAATTTGAAGAACTTTAAGTATCTGGGAGAAAACATCGTCGCATTCCCAGCAAGTGCCAAAACCAGCAGTTTGCCTCGGTTTTCGGCCATAACTGTTTTGCTATTAGTCGGATCTTTTGTAGGTCTCATAAACACATAAGAATCTTATATGAAAAGTTTTGTCGTTCCTGCCAACACTGTCAATTGAATCCCACAAAAACACGTTTCCTCATTCACTGTTGTCGAATAAAAAATGTTTCCACAAAAATTGGTGTACCCATTTTATGCGTCCACGTTTTGAGTGCCCCGTTGAACAACTTGTAGCAGACTTTACAATTATTTCGCAAACCAGGGGTATTGTCGTCTAATATGATTGGACTAATTGGTTACGAAACTAAACTGAGTAGTAGTTTTAAAACTTAGTGGCCATTTTTAAACATGGCGGCCAAACTACCACGATTGGAAAGGCGTGACCTGATTTTCTTATACATCCCTACGGGTTCCTAATAATGCCCCGCATTCATACTGGTGAGACACATAACGGCACGCATGACTGCTCCTAGATTATTTTTCCATATTTCTTAGCTAATAATATTTCCAATTCGACAACGATGCATTCATAACTGGATATTTGTTTGAAATTTTTGTTAGAACCAATTAAGACGAATGTACTCAGCAAACCTCAAACAAGCTTTCCTAGAGTACTGTCGTATAAATTAAACTGCAATTGAAGATATCTCATCAGCTTCGAGTATTACATTACCGGACAACTGAGAATGATCACTTACACAGAATATTAATGGAAGAAGGTCGGCTTACTGTGAAAACGCCAATTGGGAGGTCGACACATTTCTGGCTGCTTCAGCAATCAGTCAGGATATTTTGGGTGAAATGTTGTACTGCATACTCCAATTGACATACACTGTGAGGTGCTTTATACAATTTATCGAATCATATAAGGTAGAAACTATAAACTTCTACTTATGCCAAAAATCTTTTTTTAATTTAAAAACGCACAGATTATTCTTGATTACACACTCCTACATTTTGTAGGACTACGTAGATTTTATCTCAATCTGAATCACAGGGAAAATTTCTACTAACATTTTTACGTTAACTTCCACAAAGTGCAGCAATTCTTTTACATCTATTCTTAGCATTCAGACATCACTGTCAAAAAGATGCCTCAATGAACTTAGGGTTTCTGGTACTCAAAACTTCCTCGGTGGCTGTCTCCCAATCTAAATCTAAAGGAGAGATTTACGATCTACGAGTATCTGTCCAAAATAATTTTAGAGGAGGAGGTATTAGAAATTTTATTTTTCATTCACTTTTGTAAATCTGTGAATGCGGAATTTCTTACGATTGTAAATATAAACATAGGTATTTTAACTAGATTTTATTCGAACCGTTTCAGGTATGATATTTCCGATCACTTAGAAGTAAAGTATAAGAGCATTGACCAAAGTTTGAAAACACCTGTCACTTTATTCGAAACGGTTGCACCTATTAACAAATGATCGATGTTTCATAATATCTAGGATCCAGTACTATCAATGATCTGATAAAAATGCTGTTGAGGTATAAGAGTTGGCCATTGTCTATCAGAAAAAAAAGCAAAAGTCAGGGAGAGTGGGTTTTTATGACTGGGGCCGCAATTGGTAATGCTTGATGTTGTTCAGAACATAGTAATTCGACTAATTCCGTCTGTTGTCTTGCTGTATCCAGCTTTCCCAAATGTTCAGTTACCTGTCGCTTTTAACTAACAGAATTTGCAACCAAGACGCAACTGAAACCACCACTTCTCACTCTAACCCATTATTGGTACAGCTATAGCTTTCCATACCTCTTCTGTTTCCCAAACATTAACCAGATCAAAACTTTGCTTAAGCTTTTTTAAGTCGTGGCGACGAAACGAAGCATTGTTTTCGTCGCTGCTCATGATTTACATATACCTTGAAGTGTTCGTCACAAATATGAACGTGGCACTATGTGATTAAAGGACCTACGAGATACACCTTTTCTTACAACCATTGCCTAAATTTACTGGGATATATTAGCCGTCTGCAGCTGGTCTCAGTTGCACCTGCACCCTGCCAGCAGAGAAGCAAATTCCTCATAGGCGGCTTGAAGGTTTTCGCAGGCGTCGTTTAGTGGCCGCAGAAAAGCAATGTACAGGGTGAGCCAGTTTCTGTTCAATGTTGTTTGAGGGCTGATACTGAGTTTTGTAATGATAATGTTGTGTGTGTGTTGTAATGTGTTTATTACCCTCACCTACATTCTGGCATAGATAATTGTATTCTGAATCCAATAAGGCGGATACTACAAAATGTCGATTCATCATTTCCATAGTAACCCCTATGATATGGGTAGCAAATAAAATTGCTTGATGAGAGAAGCGCAATAAGCGAAGTGGCGTCATTCTAATATAATATGAATACCACCCCAAGACTGCGTTCATAATTGCCATATGATATAAGTATCAAATTGACGGACTATATGGGAAAAACAACACGTAGTGCGACGTAATTTTAAATCCAATGAGGCGCCGCCGCTACATGGCGGCTTATAATTTCCATTGTAAGCGCTATGATATGGACACCAAATGCAAGGGCTTGATGAGATACTATAAGCAAATGTCATTTTCAATTTCATATGGAGATCAGCCATTTCTACGTTAAAATGTAGGAGTCATTTGTCAAGTTCATTCTCCCGAACTGCGGATTGAAAATAAATAGGTGGGACCTTCCTGAAAAGCACTGTATGCTTTGGTCGTAGCAATAACTGAAGTTTTATTTTAGAAATGTCTGCTTGACAATTATTGTGTTTGTTTGCCTTAAAATGGGTCTGCCAAATTGACGTAAATATTCATCTTTCTCTTTATTACATGAAGGGCGCCATTCGGCTCGATACGGTTAAACCAATTTTATGGTGAATCATTTTTTTTGTAAATGTATATGTAAAAGAATCAATTATGATGCAATGAATTTCAGATGCTCACGCACCGGTCGAAGCGTTTAAAGATTCAGGAAAACGTCAGCGGGGCTAAGCTGGGACAATTCATGAATTGGTAGCTATAGGGTGCCCCAAAAGTGTATGATGAAACGAAAGGGCTGATAGGTCATTGCCAATCAGACGCATTATATATGTTCTTGTCCGTTTGTTAACGGTGTTTGGAGCTATCGCCGTTTCAAGAACTTGAGGCTGTACTGTCTTCTGGTATTTGTTAGAATATATTGCTAAATGAGGTTTCATAAAAAAATATATCAACCGAAAATTCGTAAAGTAGGTACAGCATTCGGCTGAACCGTAATTTAATGTATTATCAAAAATATTAAGGCATATTCAGGTAGGCATGTAAAAACACTAGTAGGGAGATAAACTATCCGTAGAAAAAACTTATTATGAAATATAGTAGGGCTGCCCAAAATATCTTTCAGGTAATCGGATATCCTAAATTCTTTCTGTGCATGATAAACAAAGTGCTGCAGGTATCCTTAATCTTAAAAATTCCGATTTTTCTAATGTGTCATATAACTGTCATTGTCACTCTTCTACACTCCGGTTAATCATGATTTTGAGAGCAATATATTCTCAATGTAAGGGATGGCCTTGGACTTTGCATGATAAAAGTCTTACGGATGCTGTGCCGTATTACCTGACCCAATAATGTCTGTTTGTAGGTAATACAAACGTATAGGATAACTTAAATACAATAAATATATAAAAAATAATTTAAATTTGTTTGATGTAATTAATACATATGCCACGACCTGGATTGATATTAGGTATAATACTAAAAAAGTAATCTTCCTTTAATTTGGTCCTAACTCACCGTCTAAAGAACAAGATAATGCTAACTTATTCGTATTATCGACGGGTGTCCTAATGAAAATAAAGGCTTGACGTTGTTGCGGGTTGCTAAACACATTTCATATCTGTCATATCTAAACGGACGTACACAACTTGTATTTACATGATAGATATCAATTTACGGCGGAAGTGTCATATAGAGAGACTCCATCGTTCTACAATAACGATTGTCATATCCGAAAAACGGGCAGATTAACTGCCTGTCTTTTGAACACTATGCATGCCTGAATGCAAGTCAATCAAATCCAACTTTGACTTCAATAAACGCATTTTTGGGGCAATACCTATAACGGCTTTGGTTTCGTTTGGTATTCCCAGTTATTAAAACTGGAACGTATTTATGTTTACAACGAGCTCACTTAATAGGTATATGCAGAAACGACGTACTGTCAGACAAGTAGCAATACAGAAAGGAGCGTAAAGAGGAAAGCAATTAAAATCGTTAATATCTTACCAGACTGCTTTCAAGCCAGATATTGACAAATTAATATAGTCCAATGCATACGTGATATCTTGCTGAAAGTATAAGCAGTACAGTTCCGTGGACAGATTACATGTTTACAAGCATCTCAATGGTAATATCCGTATGCTTTCGTTTATCTGATATTCACGTGTGCCTAATTTTCCTTATACCGAAGCAGGCAGAAGTCTGAATGTCAGGGCACTGCAGAAGCTTAGGTCATCCCAAAGAAACTTTGTTAGTTCCATTTTTGCACTTCCTAAGGTTAGTAGAACTGAGAAAAGCCTCCTCTTGTAGGTTGTTCCCTAGGGACAAAGGAATGGTCGTATCGGCCAGTTCTACATAGATGTACGAAATTCGATATGCTTAGGATAAGATGCCGAAGTCAGTCGGGTCTGTCTGGCAGGCTCACCACGCAACGGCATTATTCAGGAGATATCTGAGGAGCAAGGTCCATTGTTGTAGCGGTAGAAAAGAGCTGGGTCGCCAACGGTACGATAGGGTCAAAAGACTGTTCATTAGAGAAGAGTCAAATTTCAATCGAACAGCCTTCCACTAAACTGCATCAAGTGTGGATGATGTAGCCGGGGCAGTAGCACCCCTAACATGTGAGCAATTCTCGGGACTGGGTCTTATCTGGGCCTTGTATGGTGAGGACGTCGTGTGGGAAAATTACTTCTTAACCTAGCTTACTTACTTCTTAGCCTAGCTCTTTCCCAGCAGCTGCCGCTATTGACGAGATGTGTTCGTGCCAGATGAAGTCCTCGGTGATCTGGACTCCAACCAGCCGAAATGAACTGCTCTTTGATAGAACTCTGTCAGCCATTGAAATCGGATGAGCGCTAGGATGCTTTTTGTTTGTCAAGGTCCAGTACTGTGTTTTGGAAGCTCTAAACTGTACAAGGTTGTTTCTTCCCTAAGCAGTGAGGAAGTCGCTGCTAGTCTTCTTTTCAGCTGCTCACCGGCAGAGATCCGCTTGTAACTCTATATATTTCACATCACATACTTTTTCACATACTACTCCATGACTTATGTAGGTGCTTCAAAATCAAATATAAATCAGAATACCCTTAAAATAACCATGCTGTGTTTGCATGTTCACTCACTATTTGCATCGCCACAGCCGAATTGCCAATCAGGGTCAGAGTAATTCCTTAAGAAGTCATAAAACAGTTTCCTTTTAAATAAAAATGTATATCGTTATATATGATAGTTATTCCTATGGTATTGCAGAATTTTTCACTGACAGAAAAGCAATTCCCAGGAGGTGCGGCAATAGTTCATGAGGTTGAAATACTGACAGCTTAAGACAGTGGTCTGCAGGTGTAGAGTCAATATTGGTCCACTGCTTTTTATCACTTTTCTGAGTGATTTCAATGCACTTGCCATGTCATATATGCCGATGGCACCTCCAATAGGTACATGTCTGGTTCCGTAATGAACAATGATAAATCACAAGAGAATGGTGTAAAATTGCTTGGCATACATTTAACGAATAACTGCAAATGGGAACTGCATATAGACTGTAATTATATGCATGAAACTACTACCTTTAGTTTATTGTATAAACCAGTTGAAATCTGTTGTGGATAGATCAGTGATCATTATATATTGTTACTCTGACCTTTAGAGCACCGTTTATATAAGCAGGATATTTGTAATTCAGAAAAGAGCTATTTGGATGATAGTTTCTGCAAGCCAGAGAACATCTTGTAGAGACATTTTCATGAAGTTAAAGATACTTAATTTTTCTACATATTTAAACCTTCAATTTATGTTAAGAATAACTATAGAAGCGTTGCTATACTCAACACAGCAGATACAATACACGGAATTCTTCGATATTACAAAATCAGACGCATACGCTATCAATTCTCATTTTTAACTTACAGACCTTGTCTTCGGACGTAAACATTGGCATATTCATTAAATTTTGAACGTTTTCGAGACACTTTTTATGAATTCCAGTACCTGAAACTTTGTTTTATCAATACTGAACCAAAAACTGAAAAGATGTTGAAAGAATGTCACAGGAAATACTCCATTCTCCAGGGGTATATGCAGGCAAACTCAATCAACTAAAGTAAAACAGGAAGTTTATACGATGCAGATCCTCCTTCATCCCTCTACGGCGGCTCCCTCAATCTTAGGTTTCATCACATTTTGATTGATGCGCGCCTGAAGTTTTACGGCCCTATTAAACAACGACTTTCCTACTTTAATGTTTGCGTTGTGTCAATCAACAACAAAGTTAGTTTCATAGGCGCTCTTTTCATTCTAAAAAGAGAGCAATTCGTCTCAGTGGTGACACGTTATTAACCCCCTCGCGAGTCAAACAATAATGAGCTTCTGCACTGAAAACTCTTCCAAGTACTGATACAGCTGCGGAAAATGAAACTTCTACTAGACTGCTGAACATTTTTTAATACTTAACACCAGCAGAGTTAAGCATATGTTCAGTTTTTTATGCATGCTTTTCAATGGAATTCATAGAACGTGATAGGCAGAAATCTGGAACGACTCCCCAGCGGGCCGAATTAAAAACGGACCATCGAGAAGATTGAGGCTGTTTGATAACCATTGCATTGGTCGGATGGCACTTGGGACGAAAATTGTCTGAACCCGATCAGGTATGGAAAGTTAGAGTAACAGCATGCGAACAGTATTCCAGGACGAATTTGTTCCAAATCTTAGCCCATCACTGATAGAACCCCCACAGGTCGAAACGGATGGCTTCCTGGTTGGATTTTGCTGTCCATGAAAACCGGACGTAGATGCTGGTGTTTTTAATTATTAGGTACAGTACTAGAAGCATTCTAATGTACCAAATTCCTGCTTTCCTAGGCAGTGTTGCGATCAACCATATCACCATTACCACCACGTACTAAGAGTTCTCTCAAGTTCTCTGACACCACTGGTGGAACCGACGCGACGTTAGAAACAAAACAGAACTGCTACATAATATTTTATCGAAAACCTAAGGCACTGTTTTCTTCGAATGCAACGCGAGGGCAAATCGACTTCAACTCGATTCAGACTTCGGTAGTATTACTACTACTACATACTAGTAGCAATGCCTAACATAAATAGGCTATTTTTATATTCAAAGACCTTGGACCTGGAACGGTACAGATAACATATTTCACAAATAAAATCTAGATTAATCGATCAACAGATGGGCTACTTCTTTATTTATCACTATTAGACTTATTGACGCACATCTTATGTCGATTGCAGCTCTCTTGAAACTCCGTCAACAGTGCTGCTCCAAATGGCGATAAAGAAGAAGAAATCAACGAACTTGTGCATGGTAAGCAATCAACTCATGTAGACCGCCGGGAACAAGCTAACCTCAGAAGGCCCAACGATAACTTTTTTTAAGGCCTGAACTTCATGAAAGTACTCTTGTTCGAGATTAATACAGTTCTATAAATTCTGGCACTGGATCCACCATACTCGTTACGTCATTTTGGTAAAATAGTAATTTGGATAACAAATCAGCAATAAGCGACAAAAAAGATATATCGTAAATCTATAGGAACAGTATGAAATAAGACTATTTCTCTCAAAAAAGGCTCATCTCAATGAATCGTAACTTGAATATCTCTTTCAGCTAAAAAATCAGGCTCTAGTAATATTAATTTTAATTCGTTATTATACAAGGTATAGGAAATATCAGCAATATTGCCTTAGAGCTAATCCGTTCATGGTGACTGTTTTTATAGACACCATCAGATAGGGCTACAACTATTTACTAAACTCCCTAAATCTCTTTTACTACAGCGCTTTAAATGTTATTTAAGAACCGAGTCCCAAAAGCAACCTTTGGGGGCTTGAATCTCCATAGGTAGTGTAAGAAAAAATCACGATTTTTTTGAAAAACTGAAAAAATCTGATTTATTCGACTTTCTTATTTTTATCAATATCTATGTACTGATTTTTATCTTAAATATGGCAATAATGAACCATGAAATAAATTATTTTCATTATTTTTAAACAGTCGCTCGAAAATATACCTACAAAAAAACTTACTTACGTACTGACATCGCGTGATCGTGCCGCGACTGTCCTGACGGAACACGAAAAATCGTTCGATTTTATAATGAGCCATTGATCCGAGACGGAGTTGCGTGTTCCTATTTCCTACCCTTTCGTTTAAATTATAGTGTGTTTTGAAAATAAAGCTGAAATATTTAACTGGTGGTAGAAAAAAGAAACCCTGTTTGGCAATATTTTAACGAAACGGATGAAAAGACACTGGGAGGTGTTTCAAAAAAAGGAAGCAGTTAGAGTAGTTATATTATAACGCATCTCTTATGAGACAACGAAGAAAGGTGTGCTTTGAAAGCACGAACTACCTACTTCTCAGTGGGCTCTTGTCACTAATAATTGAATTCCTGACAGATTTGCATCCTAATGTATCATGAAGAAATTCTCAGAACCTCAAAAGCTTTAAACTGGTGGAAATCCTAACAGAATGTTGATGCTATTCAAAAAGTACTGTCTACCATTAAACTACTATTATCTACTACAGCGTCCTCAGCATCTGTTGGAAAAGTGCTTTGGACGTTTTTCCAAACTTCGGAACCGCTTTGCTGTATAAGTATTACAACTGAATTCATTCCTTTATGTTTTTGAAGATTAGCCTGAGTAACGTTTATGTTCAGTGCATATATACTAAGTGACATATAAATCCGAACACCCAGTTTAAATGGTTTTATTTTAATAAATGTTGGTGAATGTATTTATCTTACTGTAAATAACAAGTGAAAAAATGTTCAGCCTTATCAGTTGGACATTCCGGTTTTTATACTGCTTTTTTTTTAATTCACTAACGCTCTAAAAATGAATATTTCAGCCGCAGTAAAGAATCAACGTTGGCGGATTTTGGTTCTTGACATCCTTTACGATCGGTTACGATGCCTAGAGTACGGAGACCTGTACGATTTCGTCAACTTAGTGAGTTTGATAGGGGCCGTATAGTTGGACTTCGGGAAGCTGGACTTTCTTTTCGGGCAATTGCAGTTAGAGTGCAAAGAAGTGTAGATAGTGTGGTTAGGTTTTATCAGGCATGGCTTCGAGAAGGCCGTACGCAAAGTGCAAGGGGCACTGGACGCCGCCGTAGAACAACAGACCGTGAAGATCGCCGCATAAGATTATTGGCCTTAAGGGACCGTTTCTCCACTACCAGATCCATTGCAAATGAATGGTTTGCAGAACACGGAAGACCTATTGGCATGCGAAGTGTTTACCGACGAATGAGAAGTTTTGGCTTGTTTTCATACCGGCCACACTGGGTCCTCCCTTTAACTCGAGAACACCGACGTAATCGCCTTGAGTGGGGCAGACAACGGTCACTCTGGGATCAGGAATGGAACACTATTGTCTTTAGTGACGAGTCTCGATTTTGTTTAGGCATGCACGATGGTCGTGCCAGGGTTAGAAGGCGACGTGGTGAAAGGAGGAATCCACAGTTCTTTGTTGAAAGACATGTTCATCACACTGTCGGAGTTATGGTTTGGGGTGCTATAGCTTATGGTTCCAGATCACCTTTAATCTTCATCAGAGGTAACATGAACGCGCAGCGTTATACCCACGAAGCTCTAGAACCCCATCTTTTACCCTATCTTGACACCCTGGCAGATGCAACTTTCCAACAAGATAATGCCCGACCACATGTTGCAAGAGTCACAATAGACTTCTTTCAACATAATGATTGACATTGTTACCATGGCCACCAAGATCTCCCGACTTATCCTCAATTGAGCACGTGTGGGATATGATGGGTAGGAGATTGCTCAATTTGCAACGTCCTCCTCAGACTCTAGAAGCACTTCGAGAGGAGTTGGTGATTGCCTGGAATGAAATACCACAGGAGGACATTGACCACCTGATCAGAAGCATGCCTAGGCGCGTTGGAGAATGCGTAGCACATCAGGGTGCATCCACACATTATTAAAGGTCAAAGGGCTTTAAAGCAGTGCAATCATTTTGAAATTTTTATCATTTACTTATTATGCTTCATTAAGTACTTATACAAAATTTTATTAAAATAAAACCATTTAAACTGGGTGTTCGGATTTATATGTCACTTAGTATATATATTATAATACAATGTATTCGTAAATATTATTATTTTTGTTATTTTTCATTCATCGAGGTAATATTATTAACTATAAACCGTTTTTGTTGCGGTAAGCTGTGTTTTTTTAAGTTTAATTTATAAATATTTACGTTGGACTGATGATGGTTAGTTTTTAAACTTACATAATGTATGTAAGCTCTTACTCTTAATAAAATCATCTTCCTTTTTCTGAATCTTCTGATGAGTTATTTCAGTTACTAGCTTCGGCGACTTGTTTTTACAGCAATTTAAATCACGATTAAAATTTGCAAAAATTAATTGATTTAAATCATAATTTATATCATGACTTACATCATTTAATTTAAATTGTCGCAACTCTGTCGCTTGGGGAGCCACGTAGGGCATTTTTTATAGAAACCAGTAGCATCATTTTTTGTGTTCTATATATCTACAGAGTGACATGTTGTGGGACACCCTGTATATACATACATACATATATATATATACATGCATATATATATATATATATATATATATATATATATATATATATATATATCTTTTTTGAGACGTGGTCATTGTCGTCTAGACCAGTTCGGTGAAAAATTAAAGCTTCCGCCTTTTGTTGGGTACTTCGACAAAATTTAAGCAAAGAGGACTCTTTATACTTTTTTTTATTCTCTCTAGCTTTCAATGGACTTTGCCATCATCATCAGGAGAGTGGTACGTGAGGAGGTTGCTAATTGTTGTTAACGTTCAGGATGAGGGAAACACCCAGTAACATGGTGAAAGCTGGATAGATGGTACAATGGTCAAAATTATATAAAATACACACAAATGTGTGACAAGAACAAGTTAAAATCAGATTAAAAATTTTTAGAACATGAAAGCATTACATCGTGAAGCCACTAGAAGTGTAATGCTTGTAATGCTTTCATGTTCTAAAAATTTTTAATCTGTTTGTAACTTGTTCTTGTCACACATTTGTGTGTATTTTACATAATTTTGACCTTTGTACCATCTATTCAGCTTTCACCATGTTACTGGGTGTTTTCCTCATCCTGAACGTTAACAACAATTAGCAGCATCCTCACATACCACTCTCCTGATGATGATGGCAAAGTCCATTGAAAGCTAGAGAGAATAAAAAAAAGTATAAAGAGTCATCTTTGCTTAAATTTTGTCGAAGTACCCAACAAAAGTCGGAAGCTTTAATTTTTCACCTATATATATATATATACAGGGTGTTCCATAATTATTGCGACAAAATGATAGGGGTTGTAGAGGGCATAAAAATATGCAATTTTGCCTTATAAACCCCTGTTCGTAAATATGCCGTTTGAGCACTACAGTTAATTTTACCTTAAGAGCTCATAGGAGAAACAAAAAATTCACCAGCTGCAAAATGTTCGTCTAGCACATTTCATGGTCTCACCGGTTTGTAAAAAAAGCCTGCTGTGTTTACATTTTTGTTATCGTACACCCGTACCACCTTTTAAAAGTCCAAGCCATGGGTCCAGCAGACTATCTGCCGCGTCGACGTTTTTGTCGTTGGTGGCTGCAGCAGGAGTTGAAGCAACCAAACTTTGGACGCTACGTTTTGTTCACTGACGAGTCCTGTTTTACAAAGGACGGTTATTTTAATAGCCGTAACAGTCACATTTGGGATGAAGAAAACCCTCATGCCATAGCCATCCATAGAGACCAACATCAGTTTTCAATTAACATCTGGTGCGGCATTGTGGACGAGCATATCATGGGGCCATATCTGCTTCCACCACGTTTGGATGGGCATGCTTATGGTCGATCCTTACAGCATGTGCTACCGGAACTATTACAAATTGTGCCACTGAATATAAGAGCCAACATGTGGTTTCAACACCATGGCGGTCCAGCCCACTTTTCTTTACAAGTGCGGCAGTATTTGGACGACAAATTTCCAAATAGGTGGATAGGCCGAGGTGACCCTGTGCCTTGGCCTGCGCGGTCACTTGACCTGACCCCACTGGATTATTTTATCTGGAGCTATCTGAAAGCTTTAGTGTACGAAACTCCTGTTCCCAACCAACAAGAGCTACTGGGAAGAGTGATGGCCGCGTCCGCACATGTTCAGGACATACCGGGGGTATGCCACAGAGTTCGCCGATCATTGAACAATCGTGCACAGCTGTGTATTGAGCAAGGTGGAGGACACTTTGAGCAATTACTGTAGGTAAGCTGTTTCAAGAAACTGATCTTTTTTTTTTGCTGCAGCCCAAACGGCATATTTCCGAACAGGGGTTTATAAGGAAAAATTGTTCATTTTGATGCCCTCTACAACCCCTATCATTTTGTCGCAATAATTATGGAACACCCTGTATATACCTTCTGTATTCAAGCCAGATGATAAGCCGTGCATCGCATGAATAACAGTAGACAGATCTTCCTTTTGAGTCAGGAAGGCTTGATCGCTCGTCCATACCTTCCTGCTATTCCGCTCATAAATCTACTGGTGAATACCGTGATATTGAAAGGACGAACGGAGGTCTGGGCTCCCATCTTTATCGAAAAGGTATTTTAATTCCTGCCGAATAAAACGTCCGTCCCTCATTTCCATTTCTGTTGAAAATACGCGGCAGCGGCTGGCCACCGAGCTGCTTCCGGTCATGCAATTCCGATCGCAGGCAGTCACGCCAGTGGAGGCGATCCAAAGGGCAATGAAAAATAGCATTAGGATCATTCTTGGTTTTCACCGAAAATAGTACAGTTCATTATCCAGTTTGGGAAGCGGGTCATTTGCCGAGCGTAGTGCCTGAGGATATAATGTGCGAGATCAATAATAGCGAGGTATAATTTTTTTCAGAACTAACACCATTGGTATGTATGTACATACGAGTATATGACAAAACATTCAATTTCAAGTTGACCGAACACTGACATTTTGTTACCGGATGAGGCTTGGCATGAAGTGAGTACTCATCAAGACCTTAGAGGTGCTCAACCGGTACTAGAGGAGATACCGGCATACAGGGCCTTGTATATCCTGGAGGCGCAAATTTGTGATTTCTATATCTTGATGCAGTCAGTCGCCTTTACTATTTTTTTCAGTCACATCTTAGCTTTAATTCCTTAACAATACTATTCATGTTTTGAGTCAAGTTCTACCAAACTACACTGCTTACCTTATCTGGGACATTTGCCAGAAACTATGCCAATACGAAGAAAACCTGCGATTCAGAGTGAGTCGAGCAGTGACCTTGCACTATTTAAGCAATTTTTTCCTATCAAGTATACTAACAAAATACTACCAACGTGTTGATATGAACTACGAGATGCCCCAAATTCAAATGAGATATCTACCTTGTCCAGGGTATTTTCTAGAAAACCTGAAAATACCAAGAAAACAGCAAGACCCAATAAGTCTTCAATCACGACCCTTTCCACCTTGTTGTAACGGAGAGAAACTAGGCATATGAGAACGACGACCAATATCCCACTTTTGAAAGGTGATACCCAAGTAGCACATCGTCCAGCGTGAGTTGGCAGTAACAAAAGACTTACTAAACATATCTCCCAAAGGGGAAATGGGTGGTGGAAGTTTGTATAAAAGTTTTTATTATTTGGAGAGAGTCACTTCAAACAGTACAAAGACAGTATACATGAAAAATATCTAATGCAACATATTTGGAAATTCATTCCCTACAGGAGTGAAATCTCGGTACTCTAAACTGAAATTTCACAGAGATCCTTCATAAAGCTAAGCTAGCACTAAGAACTAACGAGCACTTTTTAAATTTATCCTCTAAAGTTACCAAATCTATCTATATATTATACATCAACTGAACTAATTTTGATGGATTTTAGAATAGATTTGCACAACTTTCGTGCGAGAATAAAACTTAGAAGGGTTGGAAGATACTGTGGGGAAACTAAAACTTTTAAACTAAGAACTACAAGTATGTTTTTTTCATATTTGCTTATTCGATATACCCCTACGGGGGTAAAGTGGAGGTTAGCACTGTTAATGCCGAGGAGCCTAGAGTGTTTCACATGAAGCCAGTCTAGGAATACGTGGTCTGTTGTGTCTGTAGTATCCTTAAGATGGAGTAGGATGGTGTTAAATATTTATATGGATAGCGTTATCACTATTCAAGTTGGGTTTATAGAAACTTGTTTCGAAAACTATTGGTTTCTGAGAGGAGACGAAACAAAATATATAGCGCCGTTATATCTGACTTTCGTGATTATGATGTTTTCAAAATCATTAATGATCATAACGTTAAAAAAACATTCAGTGAGACAGGGTTTCGAGGGATGAACAAAGCATTTTAGCTTTATTTTTAAGATTTCTTTTCCAACATTTTGAACGGGATGTCATTCTGCACCTAAAAACTAATGAGAATCGGTTTGGTGCGAGTTTGAGGAAATTTGCATAGTTTGGTATTTTCAAATTGTAGCAACATAGTGGTAATATTTATTCTCTCTATAAATACAAAAATACATAAAATAAGTAAAGGAATATAATTTATCCATAGAAGGACAATGCCTCTAACATAAAGTTATATGGATGTTTTTCTTGTTCTTGAAATGATGAATTCTAAAAGATAGTGCAGAAATTATTGTTTATTCGTTAAAGAGGTTGAAAATAACATAACCGTGCTTTTCTGATGAAAATACTTCATATTTCTCTTTTGAAACGAGAAAATACATACTTGTATTTTTCAAAATTATTGAGGTGCACATGAATTAAGAAGAATGTTGGAGGAAAGTTGACAAAGGATAGACATATTTTGAACGAACGAATCAAGCCAGCTAAAATGCAGAACATAAAATAATAGTTGAAAATTCCAAGATGGCGGCTGGGCGCCACCTTGTAACATTTCTTCAAATGGAACCCTAAAATGTAAGATCAATATCTTTTGAAATGGAGAACTTCCAGACTGTTAAGTTGGGAGTTTTTGTGTAGAGAATCGAATCTAACTCCACAACTATAGTTGTAGTCACCGTTCTTGGCGGTTACGTCATCAACGCCGTTTGAAACAAGTAAACATATTGAGTCTCCGTACCATGGGCGGAAGACTGCGCCGACTAATCTTCAGCGTATCTGCTACTCTCTCCAGCACGCATGAAGTGAGTAACATGGGACCGCTGTGTTCATTCTTCCCCTGGAAACACTCTGATAAATTTAGCACGAGCTTTATATTAAAGACTGATAACAAGACATCTCGAATTGTACGCGGATGTCAAGTAAGTTGTCACTCTGACAAATATAATTGAAGGGCACTCATACGTAACGACAAAGTTTTCGAGACGGAAACACACAACTAAAAAACGTATGTCTTTGAGCTTACTGAACAACCGTTCACACATAGAGGTTGGTTGCACGTGTATGTATGAGGGAGATGGACATATCTAAATGGATACTGGTAGTCTTACTTTGACCAACCAAGAACGGTAACGACAAACTATAATCATCAAAACGTTATATATATAGGATGCTAAAGTAGGCTGGATAATTTTCTTGCAATCTGGCCTATTTCATCGACATATTCATTGCACCACAATCAACAGACATTCTTCTGTTTTTTGCGTCGTCATATAGGTGGTAATGATTTTCCGTGACAAAGAGATCAGTTAACTTAAAAATCCGTAGCGATGAAAGCTGTTACGCCGCAGTATATGGCTGTTAGCAAAAACTTGTGGATTGTACTGTAATTTGCATCGAATTGGCTCTCCTGCCAGAAGCCCGCGGCTTATGTGCCTTCGGCGATGGGGTACGGCGTTGGTCGGGTTGGGGCTAATTTAAAAAGCAACAGTATGGAATGGTTGCCAATAAAATTCGGCAAATAGCCTCGCCCAAATTTTTAGAGTGAGCTTTGGGTGAAATTGATTCGTTACTGGATTATTTTTAATTAAAGGCTGGCAGCGGCAATTTCCGGACCACACAGCTGAGACTGCAGTTAGAAATTCAATACGTATCGTCACGAATGGCCTTTTCTTGTCGCAATCGAAATGAAATTTTTACATTGTATTCGCTCAAAAACTCAACAAACGTACTTTACCTCAATTTACAACTGTGCACTCATTTGTATACAATATTAACACTCGAAGATCACTTTTATAAAAACACGTTAGTCCTACAAACTTCGCGAACCATATCGAGTGATCTAGAGATAAACAAAACTGGGAAATATCTGATGACGAATTGACAACAAACCTACTTACTATTTAACAATACAGAACTTAAGCTCTGACCTATCGGACTATACGGTATTATACAGTATATACTTGTTATACTTGTTATACTGTATACGCAATGGTTATCAGTAAAACACGAGAAATGGCATATATCCTTTTATTCATTGTTTTGACCGCTGCCATAATTGAACACAATAAAACAAATAAAACACTGCAAAAAGTTCATTACAAATGGAGCATTATACTATTTTCAGTTCTACTGTGAGGTTTTTCTTGTAGACAGTAAATTTATATGATGATTTTGAAGTAGTTCATTTGTGAGTACAGACATACTGGAGGATAGGAAGAACAAGATGACATTATAAGTTTATTTCATTAAAAAGTGGTTGGAATAGTAAAAATACACGAAATAAACAATGTATTTTTTTAATTTTCTAGAGCAAGCACAAGGAAAAATCTCCATGTAGCAAATTAAATTTTTTTTAAGAATTACTTATTCTGACCTCATAGCTCCTGACATTGGTTCTGTATTTTGGATTGTTCGAAAAAAAAGGATCTGGGTTTGTCATCACTTCATTTTCCAAATTATGATGGTGAGTTACCAAAGTAGATCATAAACGGTGGATGCTCTCAGTTTCTCTATCGTTTCGCTATATAAATGGTGGATGCGCGACCCAGCAATGTTTTTCTTGCGTTAACCTTCACCATTTTTTTGATGATAAGTGCTTCCTTTACAAAAGCCAAACACTGGTCCGGACGTCGTAAGGAAAGCAAATTAATTGATAATACACCACCGGGTGCCCAGAGCTGCAAATTAATTTGCTGATTGAGGAGATATTAGCGCTGTGCAAACAGGTAGATGGCAGGAGGGATGGTGTGCACACCACTGATCATGGTGCATGGTCAAGGAGACTAATCTCAGATATTAAAACATACAGTGACTAGGGCGAGCTGCGAAAAGATTACTATATAGTTCCTCATAAGACATCGTTTTTTGACAGCTAGACGGTAGGAAAAGGCGGATACGGGAACTGCGTATATTGCAACGAAGAGGATACTTCTGAACAGCTACATAGATGTGGCAGCAGGGTCACTGCGCGATTTACTATTTCACAGTGGTTGATTCTAACGGTAGGTGGCGCCTCGGGTTGTCTTATGTTGATAGATCACACACCTTGGACAGTGTATAGCGGCTCTGCTTTCGTTCGTTGTCAGAGGGACCCATGACTAGACCATGTTGAGGAGTAGCCACAAAGCACGAAACAAGTGTCCTTGGTCGGATGGACTGAAGCAGAGCATCATTGTTTAATTTTATTCAAAGGCTACACAGCTAGAATCGCCGCAATCTCGCGGCTTAGTGACTAGGCCTCCAATTATTAATTATCTATAATTTGAGTATGTATATCAAGAACTTTAGTTTTGCCAATTTCAAGTTCGCTCGGCTGCGATTCACTGTTCCGCAATGATTTATTCTAGCGTTCAGTGGAGCTTTGAGTTGTCTTACTTTGATGGGTTGTATTCGTACATGTGAGTTCATAAGGTACGTATATACGAGTATATAATATTGAGGTTACAACGGGCAGCAACGAAATGTGTCATGTGTTATGTGGCTCTGTTTACAGTTGTCGTAATTGTGGATACAGTGATCGAAAATTTAGTTTACCCAGTTGATATCCTAAGTTAATGTATACAGCTAAAAACGTAATTATCTGCAAGGAATTTGGTGCTCAATTGAAAAAGCTAATCTGGTATAACCCTGCATTCTTTCCGAGTCTCGGTGTGCTAGGATGCCATATTCTGCGATCTTTCGTGACACCTGCGTCATGAGTACTAAGTGCCCAAACTGTTCCACTAGTTTTACCAGACAGGGTTCTTCCATTGCTTGTGACGGCTGTCATAGCGAAGTGCACCTAACATGCGTGGGGCTCAATGCTGATGAAATTAGAATAACTAGAAACAAATCAAGAGCAATGAAGTTCTTGTGTTATAACTGTAGCACTCTGATGGGTCAACTTGGTGACCTGAAAAATTTTATTACGTCACTTAAAGATGAGTTTACCATGAAAATGTCTAGTCCAAAAGATAAGATCAACGGTCTAACGAGCTCGACCAGTCAATCGATGCCAAATCTATTTACATTTGAGGATGTTGTACAAGAAGTGAATGAGCGTGACAAACGTAAGGATTTTATGGTTTTTGGTTTACCGGAATCTAGAAATTCCTCTAGCCAGGATCGAACCGATTTTGTTGGTAGCTAAAGAACTATTGGAGGCTGCTAACTGTCCGATTGAAAATTCAAGCCTGAAAGCAACAAGAATGGGAAAATATATGGAGAACAAATGCAGACCCGTTGAGGAAGTTGTTGGTGATGAAAAGATTGTTCTTACCGTTATCAGGAAAGCAGTTTCATAAATTCAAAAACGTATCACTTTCATTTGATAGAACACTAAAACAAATTAAGTGTTACCGAAAACTGAAAGTGCAGCTAGATGAACGTGTCCGTAAAGGAGAGAGAAATTTGAAAATAAAATATGTAAACGGAACTCCAAAAGTTGTACATTTAAACTTATAGATTCACCTAATTATGATTCCTCTGCGAGCAGTTACAATGAAGTGAAGTGCTGTTATTAAAATGTAAGAGGGTTGAAATCCAAAGTTAATACTTGCTTCAACTCCATTTGTGATTGTGCGTATGACTAAATTTGCTTAGCTGAAACGTGGCTTTCGGACAAAGTTAATGATATTGAACTGTTTCCTGCTGATTATAATGTCTTCAGGTGTGACAGAAATCTAAGCTCAACACATCTGTCTACAGGTGGTGATTCTTTGATAGCTGTAAAGAACACTTTTCATGTCATGGCTATCAATGTTGATCTTCTTAATGCAGCATTTCCTCTCGTTGACACAGTAGCAACTAAAATTGTTTTTCAGCATTAGCTTTTTGTTATCTACACGGTTTATGTCCCACCTTCTGTAACGACGGAGGTGTTTGAGTATTATCTGGATGCCTTGGAAAAATTCAATGGTGTTTTTGATTCTTGCCAAATTTTAGTTCTTGGTGACTCTAATACCCCTGCTTTTAATTTAGACAGAAATGGTCGTAAATGTCAAAGTTTATACCAGTTTTGCTCTTTTTCAAACCTTATAAATTACAATGATGTTAGAAATCATAGCGGCCGAATTTTAGACTTAGTTTTAGGTAATTTCAGTGTTGCAGCGATAAGGAATGACTTACCACTAGTTAGGGAGGATTTGCATCATCCTGCTATAATAATCGAATTCTGTGTTGGTGACACTATGCAAGGATTCCAGTTTGGTGAAATTCAATTTTCGGCGGGCAAATTATATTGATATGTACAGCGCATTTTTAATTGCGGATTGGTCTCCAATTCGTGAAATGAATGATGTAAACGAAGCATGTGATTATTTTTAATCAATCATAAGAGAAATTTTCGAGAACAACGTGTCTAAATATAAAATGAATCCTCATTCATATCCTCCTTGGTTTACAAAGGAAATTATTTCAAATATAAGAGAAAAGAATAGGTTCAGGAATAAGAACAGGGCAACCCATTCAAGCCACTGTTATTTAAAATTCAAAGAACTTCGAGCTATGATTACAAATCAAATTATAGTCTCCTATTCAGCTTTCATTCAAAATGCTGAGGATTGGATCAATAAAGATCCCACTAAATTTTGGTCATTTGTATATGCAAAAAAAGAAAAACTCTAGAATTCCAGGGAACATGACGTTTAATGAAAACAGTTGTACCTTGTCACAGGACATAGTGGTTGCTTTTGCAAAAATTTTTTCAACTGTGTTTATAAATTCTGATTCTTCTAATTCTGAGTTCATGACTTCAAATCTAACTAGTATGGATATATATCTCTGAACACTATAAGTGAATCGGATTTAATTCATGCTTCCAGAAAGTTAAAGAATAAAATGACTTCAGGCTATGATGGTGTGCCTAGTTTTTTAATAAAGGATTGCATTCATGTATTGGTGAAACCGCTTTGCATGATCTACAATATGATATTAGTAATATGCTCTTACCCACGTATCTGGAAAATGATCAAGGTATGTCCTGTCTTTAAAAGTGGCGATAGAATTGATATTTGTAACTCTAGGCAGATTGCGATACTTTGCAATTTTGGTAAGATTTTTGAGGTTATTATTTATAATACCATTTTCAACTCTGTCAAATGTACTTTTTCTCCTAACCAACATGGTTTTGTTGCTGGCAGATCAACAGTCACAAATCTTACCTGCCTGACTCAAACTATCTCTGAGGTATTAGATGACTAGGGTCAGTTGGATGTCATTTATACCGACATTCAAAAGGCCTTTGATCAGATAGATCATTACTTGCTTCTTTCTACGCTTGAAATGATTGGGTTGTCTAAATCTTTATTAAAGCTTATCAGATCATATTTATTTGATAGAAATCTGTGCGTTGAGTTTGGTGGTTTTAAATCTAATTCTTATTCAGCAACATCTGAAGTGCCCCAAGGATCCAATTTGGGTCCTTTGTTTTTTGTGTTGTTTATCAATGATCTGTCACTGGAATTGCCTGGTATGCATTTACTTTATGCTGATGACTTAAAAATTTATACTGCTATTCGGAGCTATCACGACTCTTCAATACAGCTTGAACTTGGTGCATTGTTGGTGTTCCAGAAGCTCTCTCACGATTAATGTATCAAAGTGTAACGTTGTCTTTTCATAGGAAGCAAAATGTAATACATTATGACTATAGTATCAACGATCACTTACTCGCAAGAACAGAAACGTTCAAAGATTTGGGTGTTGTATTCGATGCCAAGCTGACATTCACGGATCACATCACTCAAATGGTGAATCCAGCGTTTAAGATGCTAGGATTTTTTGTAAGAAATTGGTCAGGGTTTTCAAACTTATCAACTCTAAAGCTTTTATGTTTCACATTTATTAGAAGTAAACTGGAATACGCTTCATTAATGTCAAAATTTTTGATATAGAAACATTTCATCTTAGACGCGACATATCAGCGCTACATCTGTTGTACAAAATCATACACAATCAAGTTGACTGTTCATTCATATTACGTAAGCTTAATTTTCGTGTGCCTAGGTTGGGAAATCGTGCTCAAATTACTTTCTATCCGGTTATTGGTAATACTAATTTAATGTCTAGATCTCCGGTAAATATATATGATTTGTACATGTTTCAATTCTGTTTGCAGTTCCTGTGACTTATTTTTTGATAGTGAGAATTGAGTTATGAAGTGCTACCGAGACTGGTACCTTTGTCAGTGAGAGTTTGTTTTTTCTTTTTTTAGCTTTTCTGTTGTGTTGGGCCTTACCGCTGTTGCTAATTATGTAACTTTTTCTTGTATGTTTTCTGTAATTGGGTGTTACCTGTTGGGAATAAATAAATAAATAAATATTTTATCATCTAGCCATGTGTTCCTAAATACAATTTAAAACCTCAAACACTAGCACCAATCTCATTGACGAAGTAAGTAATTAAACCTAAGCAATTCAGCATGGTTTGCCACTTACTATTTTCAATGTTATTTTTAGCTCCTGACGATGACAGCATAGCCTGCCGAAAGCTTGAGTATTTGTAAGTCAGAAGGATACACTTTGCTTAATTTGTCGATATCTTCAAAGACAAGTCTTTCGTTTAGCTAGTTATTAACGACAATAACTATGAATCGCATATATATATATATATATATATATATATATATATATATCTATATCTATATATAACTTGAGACGTGGTCATTGTCGTCTAGACCAGTTAGGTCAAAAATAAAGCTTCTGCTTTTAGATGGGTACTTCGACAAAATTCAAGCAATGAGGACTCTTTATACGTTATTAGTCTCAAGCTTTCAATGGACTTTGCCATCTTCATCAGGAGCTGCAATAACATTGAGAAGAAATGGCAACTATTGTGCAAAATGATCTTAAATTACTTACAACAGTATGTGCGATTGTTGCTAAATGTTATTAACGGTTAGGTTGAGGGAAACACTTAGTAGCCTGGTGAAAGATGGATACATGGTACATCCTTTAAAATTAATATAAAATATACATAGCTGTATGTAAAGAATATATCAGAACGCATTAAATATATATACATATATACGACACTGAACGTAGCATGATAGTCTTGGTATGAAAACTTACCGTATCGCTGCCCACCAAGGTGAAATGCTGCTAGCACCATCATGGCAGGATATGTAGCGAGGAGCCTCATGACTCCTGGTATTTGCTTTGTATTTTATATTGGTCCAAAATATGAACTGGGCTTATTGTTATCACGCACCGTTTTAAAAATTGTGGTGGCGAGTTAACAATGAATATTATTATAGATGGCAAATTAATGCTTTCTGTTATCTCATTACATAAATGATGGGTGTGCGGTCTGTCAACAGGTTTCCCTTGCATTGACTTTCACCTTTTTTTATAATAATTTCAAAGTGAGAGGTAGCTGGTCTTCGACATCATATTGTTTTAAAGACTGTAAATGTTCGTTACAAAAACACTGGACTAATTGCAGCTTTTCAGGCTATAAGGAATTTAAATTATTAGATAGTACTATGCCACCGGCTGGCGGTTGTTGCATACGTTGCCTAGCAAATAATAAACACGTCCGAGATGATCAGATGTCCAATATACAAATACCGGTCGCAGAAGATACTTCACTGCCCCACACTACACCGCACGATACAAGTGGGACTTAATCCACGGAAAGATCATTTATACAGTCAAATCCTCCGCCTGCAAATATCTAATTTTCTGGATTTCCAGTCTACCGTTGCTCAAAAGTCACGTTGAAAACCATCCCCAAAATCAGTAATGCACTGTTCAAGATTGACAGTCTACTTTCTATCAAGATGCCGGCAAATGCAATCATGTTCACGTAGGAACAGTCTTTTTTCCATGACGTAGAAGATACACTGGTTGTTACCCTTAAAACTATAACACTGAATTAACGGATACAATTACAAAGCAATGGGATGAAACTTTTGAGACTAAAGTCAACCTGTTTTGGAGTTTTTCGAATTTTTTCCGCGCTCTATGTATAAGTATGACAACTCGCTGCACAGAGTTTGGACAACTTTAATGCACGTCATTTAGGTCATGCTCTTGCCTGGCCCTTCATAAAGCACACATCTATATGTGCTATGTCTGTTTGCATTGACGGATCACCAGCGCGATAGGGCAGGCGCGTAATTAGCGCCGGGCTTCTGGCAGACGCTAAGCCTCTTAGCCAATTAACGGGCGGCTGCAAATGAAACTCCGGCCAACGAAAGTGGCCAAATCCAACTGCAGGAATGACCGGAATTGTCGGATAACATCCGGCTGCTGTCCGATGGGTCTCATAACACGCAATCCTCACACAAAAATCCCATTAGATACTGTGAGCTATATGGAGCTCACGGGAGTTTGATCACTGTTGGGTCAGTTCGTAAATAATTGAGATGTCTTCGTTTGGAAATAAGACAATTACGATAAAAACAAAGTATTCAAAAATAGACGAAGTGTTACTTGTAGCCTGGTAGATCATCCTCTGATGAAGCTTCTGATGCCCGGGTGTGTCAACCAATCTACGGAATTCTGTACTTCTCCTGCACCGAAAAATGTGCTTATCAAAGAACTACACAAATCTACCAAAAATTCACGCAAGAGTTCGGTTGAATATAAAACACAGTGTTCCTTTAGATTGTTATTATGTTAAATATATATAGTATACAGTAAGTTATGTATAGAACAGCTTATCAGGCAAATTACATCTTTGCCTTTGTTGGCGCTTATTTATTCTCTTATTGATATTTTCCATGACCACTTTGCATGAATGTTAGATAACGCAGTTTCGACATTAGATTTCCTTACAATATTGATGTGGACAGCACATGTGGTTTTAAGAAGATGTCATAGGTCTCGTGGCTCAGTTCATGCAAATTAAGAATGTGCAAACAACGAACGACTTTTTAAAAAAGCGACTTTATTTAACAGAAGACGAATGAGTACTGGTCACCTTGGTTTACATGCATCTCTTACTTATAACCTACGCTAGAACAAAGGAATCGAAAAGTGCAAACCTAAGCAACTCTACATATTAGATCATCATCATAGCAGTGCCGTAATTCCTCCCTCTTCAAGAAGATTGAACCTCCTGGTTCAAAGGAAAAATCTGGTTAAGTTCAATGTCATTTTTGACTGATTGATTTTTTGGTTCTTTTTGCTTCAAAAGAGAGAGCAATTGTTTTTTTAAACAAAGTATAATTACAATAAATGTTAAAATACATAAAATAGTTACAATGCTAAACGTGGACGTTTTGTGTGAAAAATCTAAATTTTTTAATTTATCGTGTAATAAAACATTATTCAATTGTATGTCCGAATAACCCTTTACATCAGTATTTTCAAATAACATATTCTTATCATAGTTCACCATAATGTTAGGTATGTATAAAGGTTTCGAAATATCAGAAATCTTCAAATACTCAGTATGATCAATAAATGTTTTACAGTTTAAGCTGATAATAAAAGACGAATCAATTTCTTTTCTTTCTTTGGTACAATCTTCATATACTGGAATATTCTTGTTAGTATTCACTAAATAGTTATCATGTTTTAATTGAATTACTTCTGAAAATGAACCTTTTGCCAAGAATGTACAATTTTCAACTTTAAGTAAGTTACAACTGGAATGGATTAGTATAGTACAGTAAAAATATTTATTACTCAATAATTTGCATTCATCACAAAAATGTATAGTTTCATTTTCGATAATATTTTTATGTTTCAATACCAGAATATTATTTTGGTGTATAATGGGGTATATATTGGAATATATAAAGTTACCAGTAACTGTTGGTATGTGAAGAACAAATATGATTTCTTCTTCGAGGACTATAATACTTAATTCACATAATTCGAAAAATTCAAAATTGTGCAGTTTATCAAGTGGGAGAAGTTCATTTTTGTCAAATAGATCACTTAATAACGAATGGATATAATTAATTTCAGTCTTACTCAGCTGTAAGAGATTTATGCCCTGATTTGTGCTCAGGTTAATGGTTAACAGTAAGTGTGATAAATAATTAGAAAATCTTTGAATAATTATTATCTCATTCAAGACATACTGAGAATTAGCGTATTCGCTATGCAATTTGTTGAGGTTATCCAAATTATCTCTCAAATTTTTCTTTATAATTAAAGTGTTATTTTCAAACCTGTCTTGTAATTGTTTTGCTACAGAGACGGTTCGGGAATTTTGTAATGATAAATTATCTTGATTTTCCTTCAGAATTTTCATATTTGCCATTATTTCGCCTAGATCAGATTGATCTAAATTGCCTGAAATATATTTTATGACGGAACCAAGACCATTAAATAATCCACGCTTAACTCGTTTAAATTTTAACATTTCATATTTGTCTAAAAGCAAATTGTATTCATGTTCAAGTTGTGTCATCAACGTATCATCTATTCTTTGTTTTGCAAAATAGACATTTGACGTTATTTGCTTGATATTTTCATTAATGAGAGTGAGATTTATATGAAAAAATGTCTTATGGTACGCTTTTAGTAGATAGGCGTTACCTAGCTCTTGCTTAAAATATGGTGCTTTATTCTCGATCAGCTGGATCTCTAGGCCGGCTAGTTGAAGGGCCTGGATTAGGATCCTGAAAGTTAGAAATTTTGCGTTGCGGTTTCACTCTATTCAGTCTATGCTTTTTTCCTTTAGTGCGCAAATTAATATGGACATTTTCTTGTTCGTAAGAGGTCTCTTTAGAATACAGGGGTTTTGTTTTATGTGAACGATCTAATGCAGATTTAAGATATACTGGACCTTCTAAGGTTGGAATTTCCTTATTTCGATTTTGATTAATTTTTTCTAGTCTTTCCGTTGCCTTATCTAGTACACGGTTCGATAGTTCTTCATAAAAAGGTAGTAATTCTCTGTACCGTTTCTCGTTATATTCATCATATAATTTTGTGGGGGTATCGATCAAATGCTTA
The DNA here is from genome assembly GCA_963669975.1 of Acanthoscelides obtectus. Taxonomy (NCBI): domain Eukaryota; kingdom Metazoa; phylum Arthropoda; class Insecta; order Coleoptera; family Chrysomelidae; genus Acanthoscelides; species Acanthoscelides obtectus. The sequence goes on from CAVLJG010000005.1 coordinate 58,080,441, forward strand.
TTCAAATCGTCGTAAGGACCGTATAATAATGAAAATGGGGTATATGTGGTCGTAGAATGGACACTTTGGTTATAAATTAAGATAGCTGTCGTCATTAGATCAATAATCGAATCGATTTTATTTTGCTGACGTAAAATTTTGAGTTTTTCTTTCAGCGTACTATGAAATCTTTCAAGAGGTGATAATGATGAGGGGTTACCTACACTAGTAACATGACATTCAATTTTGTGCATATTACAGAATTCTTTTATAACTTTTGTGTTAAGTTCACCAGGATCAAAAGTTATTTTGTCAGGATAATTGTGATGGGAAAAGAAGTGTCTGATTTTGTTTAATATTTCGTTAGATAATTTTGATTTTAAATTGTAGGCCTGGGCATATTTACTAAATAAATCAACAAATGTTAAAAATATTTGTTGTTCGACTTGAAAAATATCTAGAAATATATGTTCAAATGGTCTTTTGGCTATTAGAGGTCCTTCCATAGGGAGTTCGATTGGTCGTCTTTCGTATTTTGATGTCAAACAAGTATTGCACTGATTAATGTAATTTGATATTATTTTTTTCATATTTGGAGTGAATGCTTTTTTCTTGAAATGGCTGTAAGTTTCATTGATACCATTATGCGTTTGGCTATGATAGAAAGACAATTGTTCTGTAAATGAGTCTTTTAGTAGGTATATAGGCTTATAAGAAGCTTTAACAAATCTTATACCGCTGTTCGAAAAATACTGTTCTAAAAGTTCGTTAAGTTTAAATTCTAAAAGTTGATTTTCATACCAAATACCATAAGTATGATCGGGCTGAAGATATTCCTTCATGAATTTCAAAAGTTGCTCTGTTTCAGATCCACTTCGGACTGTTACCATTAAAGTTCCATTGCAAGACTTTGTTATTTTGTACTGATTTTTTAACTGAAAATGTATTCGATTTTTGAAAAAATAAAAATTCTTTTCTTGATACAATATATGATTGATAGGATTTTGTGCAGATGAATGTCGAGTAACATCAGATTGCTCAACAATTTTGAGTCGTTCATCTAACGGCATTTCATCTAATAAATCAATTAAAGGTAAATTATCTTCATTCAAGATTTCATCAAGTTCTTGGGTTGTTAACTCTTCTACAGAATCTACTTGTGGTAAAATGGATAAAAGATCGTCATCCTCTAAAGCGTTAATTTCAATTCTACTGAGCGCATCGGCTACAACATTGTCTTTGCCTTTTTTATATTTAATTGAAAAATTATATTCTTCTAACTGAAGCTTCCATCTAATCAATCGCTGATTGGGCACTGATAAAGAACTCAACCAAACTAGGGGCTTGTGATCACATTCGATTAGAAAATTTTGACCAAATAAATAAGGACGGAATTTTTTACAAGAATCAACTATTGCCAATAGTTCTTTTTCAATAACGCTGTAATTGCGTTCAGCAGAATTTAATGTTCGAGAGTGGAAAGCAATAGGCTTATCATTTTGACTAAGAACTCCTGATAGGGCTATATTGCTACAATCAGTTGTCAATGTAAATTTTTTGGAAAAATCAGGATAAGCCAGAATAGGTGGGTTACAAAGAGCTTCTTTACAAAGTTTAAATGCATTGATATAATCTGGATTATTGATATTGATTTTTTCATCTTTACGTAAACATTTTGTGAATGGCTTAGTCAATTGTGCAAATCCTTTAATAAATTTACGATAATAGTTCATAAGGCCTAAAAATGACTGGATTTCTTTAATCGTAGTCGGGAGAGGATATTCTTGAATTACTTTGATTTTATCTGGGTTTGGAAGTATGCCTTGTGGCGTGATGACATGACCTAAGAATGGAACATCTTTTCTCAGGAACTCAGATTTGTCCAATTGGATTTTTAGATTAAACTGATTCAGTTTTTGGAATATTTTTCGAAGATGCAAAATGTGTTCGTCTAGGGATTTTGAAAAAACAATGATATCATCCATATAGACAAAACAAAAAACGTTGATATATTCTAACAATACAGTATTCATCATACGTTGAAAGGTAGCAGGGGCATTTTTTAACCCAAATGGCATACGGACATATTCATAGTGGCCATTTTCAACAGTAAAAGCCGTTTTTTCTATAGACTCAGGATCCATAGGGATCTGGTGGAACCCTTGTGCCAAATCAATAGTAGAAAAATACATGCTTTTGCCTAAATTTTCCAAAATTTCTTCAATTAGTGGGAGTGGAAATTTATCTTCAATTGTTATTTCATTCAGTTTTCTGAAATCAATAACCATCCTATATTTTTTAACACCGGATGCATCCATTTTCTTAGGAACTATCCAGCAGGGTGATTGATAGGGTGAATTGCTTTGTCGAATGATTCCATCATTCAATAACTTGGAAACTTGATTTTGGATTTCCTTTTTGAGATGATAAGGATATCGATAATTTTTTACATAAATTGGGTCTTCATTTTTTAACCTAATTTTGTGTGCAGTGGCATTACAGGGAGTTAATGGTTCGTTAGGCTTGAAAAATACCTGTTTGAATTGCTTGCAGAGCTTAATAATCTTTTCTTTTTCTTCACTATTCATATGAGACGTACGAATTAAATTTTCAACACGTATATTGGATTTTTCAGTGGAAAATGGAGATTCTTTTTCAATTAGAAAATCATCAAGAGGTTCAGATAAAAATGGGTTGGAAACATCAAGAAGATTTATGTCAATTGGATATTGAATAGCATTATTTTCTACGTTACAGATACATTCAGGAAAATATTCGTCAGAATTTTTGAATTTCAAAGGTGGAATAACAACAGAACCATTATCCAAATTTCGGATAATTAATGATTTTTTCGGGTAACTATACTGAACTGGATTGTTTTCTCGAATTGGCTTAAAAGAAGTGTTATAAGTAATTTTACATTTATCAGTAATAATCTGATGTTTAGTCAAATCAATAGAGCAATTAAGCTTTTGTAAATCATAGAATCCTAATAAGCAGTCATAACGTGAATGCCAAGGAAGAATTAAAAATTCAATTTCAGTTTTATTCTTCCATTCAGAAAATATGGGAATTTTACAAGCATATTGACCTCTAAAATTGGACGTACATGAATTAATTTCAAAAGGATGGTCATAAATACGATCTGGAAAATATTTAAAAGCAATTTCTGGATTGATCAGGGAGGATGATGCACCAGTATCGATTAAGATGATAAGATTAAACTGAGAACAAAAAATATACGGAAGGTGGGTTTTTTGATAATTATTTATATCTAAGTCAAATTTTGAGACTGGCTCGTCGAAGGAAAATTTTCTTCGTCATTGTTTTCAAAATAAGATTCATCGGGGATATAGTCTGAATCGAAATCTTGGGTATATTCCTCAGATTCATATTGTGGCGTTCCTGCAAAAGTTTGTTCTTCCTCATTTTCAAGATGAGTAATTTCTTCGACATAATAATGGTTTGGTTTGGGACCTACTTGAAAGGCATTAACTCTAGTGGGCATTTGTTGACGATATGGGTTTTGCTGGGGTTTCGGTGTGCGTGCTGTAGATACAGACATAGGTATAGGATTACTTTTTTGTTGACCTGGAATGGGTTTTTTGGAAAAAACATTCTGTGGTGGTCTGAAAGCTTGAATGTTTGTAGGATAATGAGGTTTAAAATTTTGTTTAGGTGGTGGTAGTTGCGTGGGACCTGTAGGGAAGGTTTGTTGTGGCTCTAGCCAAGTTTGACTATTTTGGGCTCTAAACTGATTGGGCTTTTGAGAAAAATTAAAATTAGACCTTTGGAAATTTTGATTTGAAGCTTGTACTTTATTCTGAGACTGAGGCTGTTGTCGTTTATATAGGCTCGTTCTTAAGAAATTTTTATAATCAACTTGCATTTGCAAATTATCATAATCACGACAATATTGAACACAAGAATCAATTGTAGTAGGATTTTGCTGTCTTACATAAGACCTATATGGTTCATTCAAACCAGAGATAAAGGAGCTCAAAGACTGTCTATCATAGTCTCTCAATTTAAAAGCGATATGATCGGGATTATCATGGTATTCTAAATTTGCAAATTCTTTCAGGCTCTGTACCTTAAATTTAATTTCTTGATAAAAATCTTCATATTTTTGGTTAGGTTTCTGAACTGACGTATATAAGGCGGTGAGAAGAGTTTCTTCATTTCTAGGATCTTTATATTTGGATAATAATAATGATTTTAAATCTGGCCAGGTTCTCGGACTAGTTAGATGCACTAAATCTCTTACTTCGCTTTTCAGCTGAGAAATAACGTATTGGAAAGCATACGAAACAAAAGGTGTATTAACAAATTCTGCAATAAACTTTTCTGAATTATCCAAAAAATAAATTAGATCTCTGTGACCTCCATGATATTCTGGTACCATATATTTAGCTACATTGAATTTAATTTGTAAATCTTGAAGAGACATGGTTAACTGATTAAAATTAAGACGTGAGGGTGTCAAAATAACTTGTCTAACAGGTGTATTTTCGACTACAGATTCAAATTCAGAATCGGACATTAAATATATGCAATTAAAGTCACTAAATAAGTTTACTTATAGATAACTTTTACGAGTATATATAGATGTAAAGCAATAGAGGGCGAAAAAGTTTCGAGAAATAAATGGAAATATCACTGAGTACAGCAAAAATTGTAAATGTTGTTTCTTACGCTACACTGGGCACTAGCAGCTTCATTTGGAGAGATCTGAGATACCTCCTTGGGCCAATACAGCTCCTCCTGGTTGACAGCTTGCCTGCCGTGGATCCAGCACCTCGCTCCTGTCAGTTCCTGTCGTTTTCTCAAGTGTCGTTGCCTGCTCCCAAAATACTTAGCAAGTATTTCGGCCTGGTACTTCGATGGTGATGTGCCTGCTCGGTGTAGCCTTCGAAGTTCTTTGTGATCGACGTCAAAACGATTGAAATCGTACCCGAACACACCGGACGATTTTTTGCACTTTTTCGGTCTCGATTGAGCGATACTCGTGAATCAATACCGCCGATTATCGATTCGGTACGCCGATATCCTGTTCGCAGCGCCAATTAAGAATGTGCAAACAACGAACGACTTTTTAAAAAAGCGACTTTATTTAACAGAAGACGAATGAGTACTGGTCACCTTGGTTTACATGCATCTCTTACTTATAACCTACGCTAGAACAAAGGAATCGAAAAGTGCAAACCTAAGCAACTCTACATATTAGATCATCATCATAGCAGTGCCGTAATTTGCATGAACCATATCACTGGTCGTATAGTTCCTCGTGATAGTGAGAATTGGCCCTCTAGACCTGTACATGGGATTCTTACTGCCTAAGTTGGATATTGATGTGAACAACAAGATGGCAAAGGAATACAGTTGCTGCATGAAATATTTCCTGATCGCGTGTTCTCTCGATTCGATTATGACAGTTGCCTCCTCAGCATTCCTTTTTTTATAGGAGCACTTGGAGTGAAAGCAGTATGCGAAGAATCTCAAAGACACATGTGTGCAAACTGTACCCTATGTTAAATTCAAACTTTACGTGAGTTTTGGTACACATTTTGTAAATATAGTTGTCATCCTGCAAGATGAATTTCACAGCCTACTAGCCGAAAGGAGGGATCAACTTAATGGTAACCAGGTATTTGCCAGACAAGTTAAGAAACCCTTTACTTCCAAGTAAGTCTGATATTGATACTTCTTATTAGCAGTGCGATGAAGCAAAGAACCGTCTTGATTGACGAGACTTTTGATTTAAAAAACGCGCTGATATCGGTTCATGTGTTTGGGACTTTTTGAGTAGAGGGTTAATCATTATACAGAAAAATGGGTCTAACATTTGAACTTCTGTAACCATTTGCATTTGAAAGCCGAATTTGGGCACATTCGCTTTGTGTTCCTCACCCCCACGTTCATCCTACCTTATAATCGGATAAACCGTATTTATCAAGCATAGCTAAAAATCGTCTCGATTAACAGGACTTTTGATTAAAGCAAACGCACTCAAGTCTATATACAAAAGTGTACAGGTACACGTTAAACTTAAAACACCGTTCATTTTTTTGTCGGGTGTCAATAAATAGAACCAAAACGGCATAAACTTTTTATGATTTAATTCATACCGGCGAGGAAGCGGTTATTTTATATTTTGCAATCTTCATTAGAAATGCCATATCATGGTGTGAACTTTTTCAAATATTAACTAGCCGCCATATTGAATTCAACAACTATTTTCTAAACCGATATCAGTTCCTCCTTTTTGAAAACAAATGAAATCTTGTGGTAAGTAGGTTTTGAAAGCGGATACATTGGGGTAATTCAGAAGTGAGGCACTGCACTTCCTAAGGTAGAAATCATATAGTTGTTTTATCTGTATTTGTCAATTTCTAAAAGTATACATGTCAATCAGTTAAGATGTGTCATACACATTATGTACCTCCGTTGTATATTTTTGTATATACCAACAGATTATGTGCTAGTGAAGGTTCTTCCTGGTCAGCTTAGAAGGTTTAGGGCTTTTTCACTAGGCAAACTGGTTTTCCAAATACCTGACAAGTGAATCCCTAAATATGTTAGCATCTTCAAGAGAACATCGAAGCACTTGTTTTTCTCAGCTACAAGATAGGGCACAACAATCACTGTTTATAGACATACCGTCAAATCTTTTCCTGCACATGTTAACATACTCAGTTAGAGAAACACGTCTTAGATATTTAAAAAGTCCGGCTTAGTCAGTTTTAAGACTCTGTAGTAATCATAGTCGTTATGACCAACAATGCAACATGACATATTACACGAGATAAAGAAAAGAAGTGGCCTGGTTTATCTCACGAGTCAAAAACAAAAGTCAACCAGATTACCTGTTAATGTAATAACGTGAATGGTAATTTTTCACGGCGCATTCATTACTCAGGCAGTAAATATTGAATATACACATTCACCTTTTTTTTAGTGTACATGAATGCATATTTTTGGTGCGTTTCAAAACTGGCCGCTATGCGCGTTATCCACTAATAGGAGAGAAAGCGTCTTTGTAATCACAATACAAAACAGTTTTCTTTTTCTCCAAATTGCATTTCTGTAATTTAGAGCCAGACTAGGTTAAGTCTATATCTATTTGCAATTTATTATGTCTTGTTCATGATAATATTGTGAATTACTTGTAGTGTCTACTTACCTGTAATAACAAGGAAGTTACGGCTTTATAAATTATGTTAAGTCGTAAGAAAAATACTTTAAATGTAATTATCCCAAAGCTATTAACTTGTACTTAATCTTGTCTGACCCTGAGGTACAGATTTGATATGGGGACACGACATCCTCTTTTTACTTTCCTATATTTATTACACTTAAAAATCCCTTCTATTTTTTGGCTTATGATAAGCATAGCAGTGAAACAAATTTGCACTCTAGTCGTATTAGAAAAATTGCTCTAGTTTATGACTAACATTATTACAAAGAAGAGATGATCGGAGTACATAATACTTAGTACTAGAGTTTCTTTAAGCTCATTATGGCAGCCGCGGTGCCATGACATTTAGGCTTCTGCTAGCGCGGCAGCTTCCATATAAAAAAGCTACAAAGTAGTGAACTAGCAAGTAACATAGGATTTATAGCAGTATAGTTTACACACAGCTCCACCTATCAACACACTTTGAAGCTATTTACTGAAGGAGGTACCACCCGGCTGATGTCGTAGACGGGGCCAGAATGTGTGCATGCAGCATGTACTCGCTACCTTACCCCTGTATTCCCCTGCCGCCCAACAGTACCCCATGGGTGTCTAGTATGCTAGGCCGAGAAAACGTTTTTTTTTAAGAACTTTTAATTTCTTTTTGGAATAGAGCGCTGCCCCCTACCAGAACTCAAAATTAAAAAAAAGCTAAGATTGAAATTTTGAATACTGTTTTGGAATAGCAAACAAGAGTTTCCTTTTCTTATTTCGGTCAAAATATCTATCTACAGTATTTTTATTGCATCAAGTCTTCTACCCCTAACGAGCCTTGCATATGCTATAACCTTGTATCCACCATTCTAGATGTTCCTTTCTTATGCAAGTGAACATTCAAAGTAAAGTTTTTGATAATCTGTCTGCTTTTAGTGGCAAATTATAATACTTTGTGAATTTTGGATTCAGGAAGTAGCTTAGGTTGGATAAACGTATTTTTGTATCGGTTGACGAGTCTATGACTTTTCAGAGTTTGATTAAAAAGTTTCTCAAAATTGTGTTACACAAGACGAGATACCGAGTGTCCTTTAGTTGTATCTCCGGCAGATTTCATAGATACTATTCTTCCTACACAAAAAGAGGATCTGAAGTGCTATTTATGGATAATGTAACCCTAAAACCACCACATTATGGAAAAGAGCTAACAGTTTCAGGATTTTCCAGGAAACTGGATCCTTTCGATCGTATCAACATGCACCGTTGTATTTGATGCCTAGACAACAGAGGCATACTCCAAAACAGGTCGGACCAGTGAATTGTGCAAAATTATTATAGTTTCCCTCAAGTGCACTGTATTCCTTATCACAAAACCCAGGATCCTATATGCTTTGTTTACAATAGTTTCATAATGCTGGTTAAATTTTAGGTTAGTCTGAAACCAGACCCCAAGATCTTTACATTAACTTTTCCTACTTAGCAATAATTTATCAATTTTGTAATTAAAATCTATAAACTGCGCTTTTTGTGTAAAAGTTAAACTATGACATTTAGTAAGATTCAACGACATTTTATTCTCCTTGAACCACTGGGACACTGAACTTAAATCAATTTGCATCTCAATACTATCTTGAAGGCAAGTTATATGCTCGTATATTTTAAAATCATCAGCAAATATGAGAGATTTGGCATATTTTACACAGTTCGGCAAATCATACAGAAAAATTATAAATAACAGAGGCCCAAGACTACTGCCCTGGGGTATCCCAGATGTTATTATGTTCATCTTTGATAAATGCTTACCAACTTTAATCTGCGGCGGCCTTAAAGTTAGGTATGATGCCATAAGCTCACATGCACTTTTTGAGAACCCAGATTTACCCAACTTGATCAACCCGATCAAAGGCTTTCGCACAATCTGTCAAAACAACGTCAAACTGTTCTTCGTTGTCAATTGCTCTGGCAGCTGCCTCAGTCAAGATGCTGAGGTTGGTAGCAATTGAGATATCGAACAGAAAACCATACTGCTGCAGAGAGAACCTGTGCATAAGAGAGCTCAAAATATCTTGATACAAGATATTCTCAAATATTTCCGCAAGAGAGTTTAAAACGCTAATTTGCCTGTAGTTGTCAACGAGAGAATTATTGCCTGTTTTGAGGACTGGAGTAACCAAAGCTTATTTAAGAGTGTCTAGAAATGTGTTTGTTTTCAGACACAGATTAAAAATAGTTTGTAATGCAGTGCACAGGATATTAGAACAACCTTTGTATATGTATGAGAGAATATTATCATTGCCAGTGGCCTTTTTTGGTTTTAACTTCTTAATGGCTGCCTGTATTTGTACTTCTGAGATAGGAGAGAATGAGAAGTTACCATTACAAACGTCAAAGTTAGGTTTTTTGGATTGTTGGAACACAGAGCTAAAATGCCGAGCAAATGTATAATCTACTTCCTGGGCACCGCCAATAGTACATCCTTTATAGCATACCTCAGCAGGGATACCAGGTCCAGAATGCCTAGACCTGACAAAGTCTCAAAAGCTGTTTGGATCAGTTTTTAAATTTTTTTCATGATAGGCTTGTAGTTCATTTATAGTCTGATATTTGATTCTCATTATATTCATTCCTTACCTGAAAGCTAGCGTTGCGCTCTTTAATTTGTTTGTGAATGCGTTCCTTTAATTTAATATTTTTCTTTAGTTCTTGTGAAAAGTATATTGGATTACTTTGGGCATTTGAAGTGCATTTTTTAATTTTCCTTTTACGTATTGCCAGGTCCAAACGGTCATAAACCTTTTGGTAGAACGTATCGGTGCGCTTGTCTACATTTGAGGTTGTTTCAAGTTCTGCCCAATTAACATCGCTCAATAATCCGGAGAGCAGATAGAAATCACCCCTTGAATAATCATAGACATATTCATTCTACTGTTATTTTGATTCAATCTGTGAATTATACAGGGTGGCGCAGAGGAGACGTATGTTTTCTGAGTTAATAGTATTTCGCAAAGAGAAGTGGGTTGACCTTGCCTCACCGCCAGCAGAGAACACAGGCAATGCAGTTTTAGCCATGGGACCGTGGACAACTGCATCGTGTGTTTGCCGTCGAGCAGTTTTTGAACATGTGATTTCCCGTTTCGGCGATGTTCCTTTTTATTTTAGATGTTGTATGGGGCGGTATGTTATAACAACTATCATTGTGTAGTGTTAGTTGTCGAAGTGATGCCAGTTTCTCTAATTCACTAAACAAATACCTAGGGGATTTATATTTTAGAATTTTGTAACGCATGGTAGCATAGAAAAGAATTGAGCAATATGGTAATCTTAAAACATTTTCTCTGATATAATATCCAGCAACGTGGTCCTGTCGGTATATATCGCTGTGACAAAACCTCATACAACAGTTTTGAAGAATTTGAATTCTCTGCTTCATTTCCTCTGTTAGAAAATTATAATAAACTGTAATTTCATAATATGGATGTGTTAGAATAAGTGACTTAACAAGTCTTGCTTTAATATGACTTGGCATTCAATTCTTGTATCTCCTGAGATATTTACGAGTAAAATAACATACTCCAAGTTTACCTAGGACATGACCCTCAAAACATAAATTACTTTCTAACATTAGTCCTAAGCTTTTAGTTTCGTCCAATAATAGTTCCATCTAAAACTATATCTGTATTAAGTACTTGTTTAGGAGGGGTTAAGTTTTAAGCAGGAATTTCTTGAATAGTTTGCGATAATCGTTAAATTCATATTGAGGTCCATTATCCGAGACTTTATGTTATCTGGTCTACATACTTCATAAGTTTGGACGTCATTCGCATATAAATATATGCTTCAATCAGATGTTATAAAATCTATTAGATATGAAGTGTAGAAACTAAACAGTATAGGACCTAAAGCACTTCCTTGTGGAGCACCTGATTTTACATCTCGTATTGTTACACACTGGGAACTGTCATTCAGACAGTTGATGAACCATTGCAAGGCATTGCCAGACAAACCACAGGGTTGTAATTTTCTACATGTAGTACTGTGATTAACCATGTCAAATACCTTGCTATAGTCTAACATCACCATGGGTGTAACCATTTTATCATCCATAGATTTGACTATATCGCTTGTAATTTTCATAACTGCTGTCGACGTGTTATGTAGCTTCCTGAAATCGGACTGTATGTCAGGGAGTATTTTATTCACTTCTAGATGTTCTCGTAGCTCGACATCCACAATTTTTTCTAATAATTTTGGCATAGTAGGTAAAACACTTATTGGCCTAGAGACTCCAGTATCGCCGGCTTTTGGAAGAGGTGTTGTTACTGACTTTTTGCATAACGTCTGTACTTCTCCCGTATCCAGTAATTGGTTGTTGATTTCGGTAATTTGTTGTATACAAAAAGGAAATACGTTTTTCAGCATCCTTGTAACCAGCTGCGTTTGGCCTCACTTGATTCGTTTTTTTTTTCAATTTTGTCTGTTGTTACACGACAGAATGAAGATCTAGATACAGTGGTTTGTTTCTGTCCTGAAAATCTATTAGGAAACAAATAATATATGTGCCCTTTCTGCTAAATTGTCGTTAAGCCCTTTCAATTAGAAATACTGCCAATAACGAATCAATTTTTGCTCCCCTTTAAACACTAATTGAATTTTATTGCTGTCCATTTCGTGCTTTTATTTTTTGATTTGCCTTAACCCCCATCGACAGTAGCACATAAAACAGTAAAATTTCGTTTTAAGCCTGTAAGAGCTTTTCGATGCATTCTAATGTAGCGTCTAAGGTAGCATGTACGAGGTTCGAGAGATTTACGGCAAGAGCCAGAACGGTGGCTGGCAGGCTTAGCCCGTGGGGCATCATAGAAGAGAGCCCGAAGGAACAAAGTCTGTTTGCATAGCGGTAGCAAATGATCAGGTCATCAGCCGCCTATAGCCGTCGGTAACTCACAGAAATTTCGAATGGGAGCTCGTAAGTAATAGTTAAAAATGAAAAACCATGAAAGAATACACTCGTTGATAGATCATATGGAAGTGATAAAATATATAAACAAAATGCTATTAGCATTAGCTGAATTGCGAGTGGTACATGAATGATTTATGAGTACCTAATTTAGTGTCCAAAAATATGATGCTTATTCAAACAAACTTCAATTACTCATGTGATTGTAATGATGTTTGACGTGTGAAAAGTTGAAAAACAGAAATCTGTTCCTCCTGCTTGCGTTATTCGATTTTGAGCAGATAGCATGAATATTGCAAATAGATTATTCAAATATGGTCGTTTTTGGAAAAATATAGCAAACACGAATACGCTACACCAAGTGAAGTGCCAGCATATATCTTTACGGCTTAAGGTTCTATTTATATTTACCAGCAATGATGATGAAAAAATAAATAAACTACTCGATTTTACAAAGCCGCGTGCCTCAACCTCACCACTCTCTGAAATCATTGATGAGAGCTCGCCTTTGATGTCCCTCTACGCAAGTGACAAGTATGCTTAATGATTGGTAATTTATAAATAACTAGAGAATACACGGCAACTTTAGGAGCATTCAGTAATACAGGCATAAAAGTGAAAATTCTGTTGAGAATTCATCTTTCTGCGGAGAAGTCTTATCGTAATATGAAGCTAACAATTTACTTAACCAGATCAATATCAGCTGTGGCAATAATCTTCCCTACTACGAGGGATGTCTTGCATATGGAAATAAAACAACACGGTAGGTGGTCTTAAATGACTTTATTGTTTTTCGAAGTATTCTCTACGAATATTAATACACATCTGCATGCGCTCGAACCAATTTTCGAAGCACTTATTCCACTCGTTTGCCGGCAGATCCAAAACGGCATTTTTGAATGGGTCAACGGCTTCTTCTGGCGACTGGAACCTTTGACCACGCAGACTGTTTTTAATTTTCGGGAAAGCAAAGAAATCGTTAGGACTTAGATCGAGACTATATGGAGGATGGTCCAATAATTCTACGTTTTGTTCCGTTAAATACTGCCTTGTTTTTTGGGCTGTGTACGAGCTTGCATTGTCTTGGTGGACGATGATTCTCCTTTCGGGGTTGATTTTTCGAAGCTCTGTGATGACTTTTGGCAAACAAATGGTCGTTTACCAATCCGCAGTAACAGTTCTTTGCTCATTAAGAGGAAATGTTGCAATATGGCCCGCTTTTGACACAAATGTCGCGACCATCTTTTTCGACACACTTCGAGAACGGATGATGACTTTTGTTGGTTTTTCTTCACCTTGAAACACCCAAACAGCCGACTGCCGGTTATTTTCTGGTTCATAACAGTAGATCCACGATTCATCACCAATAACGATGCTGTACACATTTTTTCAGTTTCGGGAATTGAAAGCGTTTTTTGACACCAATTAACCCTGGCTGCTTTCTGCTCTTCAGTCAGCAGGTGGGGTATCCAACGAGAAACTAATTTTCTGACTCCTAATTCTTCATGTATTTTTTTTAAATTGAGGTCTTTGAGATCTTCAAGGATGCCTGAATCTTGCGACATGTCACAAGTCTATCTTCAAGTATGAGTTTGCGCACAGCATCGACGTTTTCCTGGGTGACTGCCATTTATGGTGCACCCATCCTGGGATCGTCGCTAAGACTCACCCGTCCACGTTTGAATTCTCCATACCAACGGGAAATTTTCGACTGATGTGGCGCTTCGTTGCCGAAAACAGACAGTAACTCAGCAAGACATTCTTGTTGCGATAATTGTCTCTGAAGGTTGTAATAAATTATGTCGCGAAAATGTTCTCGGTTGAGTTCCATTTGGCTTGGTGACACTTAAAAATTCACTGTAGTGAGAACACTGCACGTATTGTTGTGAAACTTTGAATTTAAGTTTACCAAATAATGACTTTAAGATTCAGTACCGACGTTCGATCCGCGCGGCCTACTATGTTTCTATATGCAAAACTTAAAAGACATCCCTTGTACTGTAAGCACCAAAATATATCTAACAAAGGTAACATTTCTATCCTGTTCAAAGTCACAACTACTGTGAATTATCCAGATAGAGTAACGTTGGGCATATTAAGTCTTTTTGGCGATAGATAGATAACTGTCAAGCAGATATGTTTATATAAAACGCTTTTTAAACAAAGTACTAAATAAGTATTTAGCAAGCACAATATCTGACTGATAAGTAAAAGGCTTTCTTAAGGAATAACCAACAAAACAAAATAATTCTAGTGTTTAAAGAACATTATTTTCATCATAAATGACAGGCAGAAGCCTTATTTTACAAGATATACAGTTGGTTAACCGGCCAGTGGAGGCATCTTTGTACGTCAATATTTGAAGGAAGCCTCGGTACTACGGTACAGAGGCATCTATGGTTTCATAAATACATTCCATATATTATACTGTGCCGTCGATTCCAAAGATTCCCTACACTATGCGGGAAGAGACCACCAGTTATAATAATAATAATAATAAAAATCGGTAGCACTGGAAACACGTCGCATTGTCCGTACGATTCTACATCTGCCAAATTGGAATCCGTGAAGCAGGGTTTGCACACGCCCCCTGCCTCAAGAAACAGTGTTACACTGAGAAGAACAAGAAAATAATAATAATAATAATCCTAATGAAGTGGCAGATGGATTGAACCAAGATGGTCAATTACAGAATGCAACACCGACGGAAGACGAAGCTCACACTACTTTCCTTAGCAACCTAGCTCTCTGTAACACCACTGAACCTAAGCTGCGGCCTAGATTACCGAGGCTGATACACAAGCCAAATACTGCCACAACTATATCCAAAGTGAATGAAGTCCTTGCACTGCATCTTCAAGACAACGGAAGCATTTATGAGTTTGCAAATAGCTTATACTCTGCTGCTGTAACTACCCTGCAACTGAATAAACAGCAAGTCAAGATATCAGACAAGGAGAGTACAGAATATATACAATCACAATATGATCACCCTTGACGAATACGGTTAATGAAAGATATTCATTATCTACGCCCTCAGGCTGATATAATTAAGGAATACAAGAATGGAGAAAAATGGTCCAAGCTTAATAAGAAAATTACAGGGAGCATAGCTTGAAGACAGATGATTCAGAAGCCAACCTGAAGCTGCAGCTGGATCACGATGACTTGAGGCAGAAGGCGAAAGCAAAGGGGGAGCAAGGCTCAGAAGATACAACGAAATGACGAAAAGAAAAGAACAGAACAAGCTATTTGCAATAAATCAGCGAATGTTTTATAGCTCGCTCCTTAAAGAAGGCATAAGCCCCACTTTGGAAGATGTAAACCGAGACATGAAGCGTTCTGGATCACTACTATACAAGACTCCACAAAATCACTTACTGAAATGCCAGACGTTTCCGTCACAACCGATAATGTCAAAGATGCAGTCAAGAGGCTGGCTAATCAACTAGAAAGCCCCAGATCTTGATAAGATTCAGAACTTCTGGATTAAGAAGCTGTATTTTCTACACGGGCCCTTGGCCATATGCTTTTCTAGACTCAAGTAGTCTCCCAAAATACTTTACCGAGGGTGTGACATACCTATTGTATAAGAAAGGAGACCCGCTCCAGCCAAGTAATTACCGCCCCATAACCTGTTTACCGACGCATTATAAGCTCTTAACCGTTATCTTGAGTTCAAAGATTTATGAATACTGCGAGGCCAACCAGATATTTTCAGATGAACAGAAGGGATGCATTAAAAAATCGAAAGGCTGTAAGGAACAGCTATCATTTGATGCCATAATAGTTAAAAGTGCCCAACTAGAACAATGAAATCTGTATACCTGCTATATAGGTTATAGCAAAGCATTTGATTCTGTTCCTCACGATTGGTTACTTAAGGTGCTGTGCCTATATAAGATCAACCCTGCAATAAGCACCTGCTTAAGTACTTGGATGAAACAGTGGAGTTCCACGCTATTTGTGGACAAAGCTAAGCTAGGTAACATCCAAGTCAACAGAGGCATTTACCAGGGTGACAGCCTTAGCCCAATATGGTTCTGTCTAGCACTGAACCCATTATTACAGTTGTTGAATGGGAGCTCATCGGGTTACAAAGTAAATAAGCAGCACAATGACAGAGTCACCCACTTGATGTATATGTATGATATAAAGCTGTTTGCCCAGTCATAAGATCATTTGCCATCCCTCATCCATACAACACAAATATTCAGTGAGGACATCGGCATGCGGTTCGGGTTGGATAAGTGTGGAATATTCAAAAT
The DNA here is from genome assembly GCA_963669975.1 of Acanthoscelides obtectus. NCBI lineage: Eukaryota > Metazoa > Arthropoda > Insecta > Coleoptera > Chrysomelidae > Acanthoscelides > Acanthoscelides obtectus. Next base: position 58,096,816 of record CAVLJG010000005.1, read on the forward strand.
GAATAGGGGTAATCTCGTACCCACCGGAAGTAGCATATGTTACAAAGCTATGTCATCTCCAGAAGACCGTTATAAGTATCTAGTTTTCAACAAAGTCCAGGGTTGGATCACACCAACCTAAAAGCAATCGTAAAGTAAAAATACACCAGCAGGATAATAAAGCTCCTCATCACCAAACTTAATCCAAAAAATCTCATAATGGCAATAAATGCTTGAGCTGTGCAGGTGCTATCATATAGCTTTGGCGTTATTAAATGGAGCGATACAAACCTAGCTGAAATCGATCCAGAAACTAGAAATTTACTCTCCAAATTTCGTATGCTACGTCCAAATCCTGCCACGGAAAGGGTATACTTACCTAGAGTCCTTGAGGGAAGAGGATTGATAAATATTGAGCGCCTTTGCAAAAAGCAAGTGTCCAAGCTTCATCGATATTTTTGCAACATCAACGGTCAAAACATTAGGGACATTACAGCAATGGACAGCAACACGACGCCCATGAATTTGGGCTGAAATCATGAATCCCCAGATCGATCTATATCGACGTCGAATGACCTGCTCAACAGATGGAAAGAGAAAGCTCTTCACGGAAGATATCCTGTAACACTGGAAAAAGATAGAATTGATAAAAAGTCATCACTATCAATTTTTGTGACAGGCTACCTACATCCGGTATCGGAGGGTTTTCTATGTGCTATTCAAGATAAGGTTATTCGAACTAGAAACTATGAACGCCATATACTAGGACTGAATACACACGACGTATGACGGAAATGCCATACGCTAGGTGAAACATTAGAACACGTCACCTCCAGCTGCAACATGTTGGCTAATAGTGCTTACTTATTGAATTCCTCCTCTATTGTGTACATACCCCGTGTTTAACGGTGAAAAACCAACCAAAAACGAATAATAATAAAAATGCGTTTATTGCCCAATAGTGAATACCATTTACAGAGCAAGAAGCAGTAGTACAGCTCACATGGCAGTATCTTAGAAAAAAAAAAACAGAAATAGAAGAAACACGAAAAACGTGACCTAAATCCATGATAGATGGGCTAAAGGTTTATTCTTTAAATCACAGACATTGCAGTGAAAAATATCACATACACTTGAAATTTTGTTGGAATTTCGGCACATAAAATTAATCGGAGCCTTTAATAGTAAGTTAGTTTGAGCTCTTTTGCACAGGAAAGTATTGAATTGTCTATATGTTATTCTAGGAACCAGAATATCTACTTGAGCTAACAATACAGGACAACCTATTTTTCCATTGAAAAGCTTGTGGAAAAAAAGTACAGATAACTGATATCTATGGATTTCCAAAGACTGATAATCAAATCTATGTGGTAACTCCGGATAACTACCGCCTCTTGGTGCATGCACACCATGGATTTTAAAAGCTATGAATTTTAAAAATTTCTTTTGTGTTTTTTCAATAGGAAAGATGTATTGGCTATATATAGGACTCCATATGAGTGAGTTATGTTCCAGTTTGGATCTTACTGGACTGAAATACAGAGACGATAATGCTATAGTGTCATTGAAATTCTTGCAATTCCTAACAGTACCTGTAAAACCGTATGTGCGACAAGCACTCAGCGCTGTTTGGCTTACCTACATGAAAGTTAAATTTCAACTGACTATCAAAATACACACCTAAATCTCTAATGCAATCGGTTCTTCCTAGTACAGAATTCTCAATAGTACATAGATAGATATATAGATAGTAGCTTTATTGTCCAACAGCGACACATTAATAATATACAAAATCGATACAAAAGATACAGAACAAACTATATAACAAAACAAAAATATCTCATGTATATCCTTGACCTCCGTATATATTAGCTATCCTAACTAGTTCTTTGTTAGAAGTACAAAATATGTCACAGAAAGTACAGATTCTATTGAAATTTTTAAACATATTATTTAGCGGTGACTTCCGTGTAATATTTGTTCTTGCCCTTGTAGCTCTGAACGTGAAGTGAGTACGCGAGGCAAAAGTCGGTACATTGATGTTGCTCTTTCCAAGAAGTGCTTGACTGCCAATTAGATTATTTAAGAGCTTAAACAAAAATATCAGTATCGCGCAAGTTCTACGTTGCTCCAGAGCTATAAGATCAACACGACTGTATAGCTCGCTGTTGGTAACACCCCTCATAAAAGGGATTTCAAACTATGCAAGCATACTCCAGTTTAGACCTCACAAAAGCAAAATACAGTAGCTTAATGGTTCTTATGTTATGGAAATGTCTACAGTTTCTAACAACAAATTCATATAGAATGTGAAACTATGTTTACCAAATGTCAACTTGTAATCAAAAATCACAACTAAATTTTTAATTCCGGTACAGCGCTCCAGAGATAGCCCATTTAACAGGTAAATAAATTGATAGGTAGTTTTCCTCCTATAATAACTCATAATGTCACATTTGGGTATATTAAGAAATAACTTATTGGTATCACACCAGTGCTGGAGGATGTCCAATTGAGTCTGAAGGAAAGTACAATCAGTCAAATCATTGATAACGGAATATATTTTCAAATCATCCGCAAAACATAAACGCTCACTCTGCAAATCTTCACACAAATCATTGATAAATAGCAAGAACAGCAAAGGACCCAAATTTGAACCTTGTGGAACACCGGATGAGGCTAGGTTAGTATGAGAATGAAAATTATTATAAGAAACAAATTGCCACCTAGAAGATAAATAAAATTCAAAAAAGGTCCTTAGCATCACTAAGAAAACCAAATTTGATTAACTTTCCAAGCAATACATCATGATTTATTCAATCGACAGCCGTCGAGATGTCCATGTAGATGACGTCAACTTGACTATTGTGGTTCAATGCATCCGAAATACATTGCATTATGGTAACTAGATTTGTAGCAGTTGAACGGTTTTTAATAAATCCATGTTGATGTTGTGAAAGTTGATTATGCGCCGAACTATAAAGACGTTCGAGAACATGCCCAAAATGGAGATCGAACGTTAATTTTCAATATTGGACCTGTCTCCAGTTTTTAGCACAGGGGACTTTACAAAGTTTTGGAAACTTCTTCGACCGAATACACAAATTAAAGAACTTTGTTAAAAAAACACGAATGCTCCCGCACAATCCTTGACCGGAAAGGATGGAATATTATCGGGGCCTGAAGTTATTTTGTCCCTAAGTTTCTTAATAGCAATTATTACTTCATTATCATAAATTTCATCAAAATGTACACGAGCAACATTGTTGAAACTATCGTCCACATTACCCAAATTGGCTGCTTGAGACTCTATGTAGACACTCTTAAAAGATACACTAAAGGCATTCTCAATGTTTTGCGGGTTATCAAATGATTCGTTAAGGTAATACATATTTCCTGGGATCCTAGAAGTGTTCTGTTTGAATTTACATATGACCAGAACCTCCTAGGATCATGCGATAATGAATTTTGAATATCTTCAAGGTAGTTGTCGTATGCTCATTTAATCTAGGCCGCCTTCATCAGCTCCCCTACCGGACCTCCTGAATTTATTTCAGTACTTCACCTTTTGCTTAATATTGCGGATAATTTTCGCATCAAACCAATGGGAGTAATTATGACTAAAGTTTCTATAGGTTGATATATGTTTATCAAAAACGCTAAATATTGTCTCGTATATTTTATCAAGGACAGCATTAACATCTTTAGAGGCAATTAATACGCTACAGTCAATTTCATACAGTTATCTGTAAAGAGAAGGAAATTTAGCTTTTCTGAAGTTGTAAACACGTTCACTTGAATTGTATTCGATTTTAGCTTCTTTGGCAAATAGATCAAGTATACAGATATACAAAGCAGGGTAATGTTTGTCTTCCGAAACCAAAGGCATAAATAACATCATGAGTGACCTCTCAAGTGAAACGTGTAGTTACTAAGTCTAATAACCTGCTTAACGGGGCTCCTACAATCACGAGCACCATCTGCTGAGGTAACGGGGGGTGAAAAGGAAACGAGGGTAGGCTGGTCCTTGACGGTCGTCGGCGCTACTTTAAAAGAGGAAAGGATGACTGCGGGTGCATACAAAGGTAAATTTTTATAATAACAGAGTCGGATTTCTATTAGCGATCTAGAATGTAAATCGTTTCTTATTTTGGTACTCAGCAAGTAATCATTTAGTATTTTTCTCCTCTTGTTACTGTTCGTCGACATTGTGTTGTTGAATTGTTGTTGGTGTGATTGTTCTTGAGTGCCTTTTTTTATCAAGGCTGATAATGGACAATAAAGGGTCATATGCGATCATTTTAATTACGAATGCAGTGAGTTTAATTCATGATGAGGTCAACAATAGTGTGGAGCAGTTCAACTCTATAATCGCAAAATACATTGGAGAGTCGGCGAATAAATTTTTGCAAGAAGAGGTCATACCAGGGAAGATGTCCTGCAGCTGTAGTGAGCCACAATACCCAGCGACCTGTTTATGTGATCTAAATACATTTGCTTTCTAAGCTTAGTCCAACTTTGCTTATCGCAGACCAAAAAAAGCTAGTATAAAAATAACTAACAATTCGGATAGCAATTCCAAAGAAAATGAATGGTTTTATGGCAAATTCAATCAAAAACCTGACATTAACTACATTGATTTGGAGGTTGCTAAGCGAAACTTTTTAGGGATACATAAAAAAAGTGACGACGAGATTTTGCAGATCGAACAAGTCACCAAATCACAGGACTGTACCTTGTCGCGCCTTCATCGGAGGATAAGGTTGACAGCGTCTCGATTTGGTGAAGTTTCTAGAAGAAGGCAGACCACAAGCTGTAAAGTTCTAGTAAACTCCATCATATACCCAACAGAGTTTTCTAGTAAGGCAATAAAAAAGGAAATACAAAAATCATTGGACACCGCAGTTCAGTCTCGTGGTTTGTTTATTGATTGCACACATCCATTTCTGGCAGCAACGCCTCCATCTACCTATTACAGTAGACAAGAAATATACTTAATCCAGGTATAAGCCTACCTGTTTATTGCTTTGCAAAAACTACCTAACTGTTTCCTCTTATTTTAACGGCACAAGATAGTTTTATGACCCTCATTCAATTGTTAGCATGTACCACATATGACCCTTGTAAACATAATTATATTTACTGACATGGATAAACGAATTTTAATTTGAGTTCTTGAATTTAGTTTAGGAAATATATCAAATTATTTAGTCGGAACTCACCGTCGCGTCGCTTGGGCTGGCAGGACGAAATAGTAGATGAATTTCGTCCAAAAACCGATTTGCACTTCACAGCCTACGTTTCATTTTTCATTATTTCCAAATGAAACTCTTGCAGCGTGCTAAACACAAAGTCCACAGGGTGCTAATGATCTAATTTTTCGATTTTATCCCCTAGGATCTTTTTAAAATATCAAGAAGTTGAGCACAAATGGTAAACATTTCAACCCACCATAATTCTTGCGCAAATACAAAATTTTGTAACAAGCTCTGATAGCACCCTATGCAATTATGTCCTACTTATATCAAGAAAAGCGTCACAAACTGCAGAACAAAAATTGAAAGTAACGGTGGAATGCGTACATTTCACGGGTCATGAAATTCAAATGAAAATGCAGGTATAAAATCTACCAAATTATGGTTCTCCAAAACATATTTCCTTGACATATCGATAATTTTAAAGTTCCACGCTACATCTTCCTATACTTCACTGGAGTGATATCCGAGTTCATTCTTCAATACTGTCGGCAGTTGTAGATAGATCTGTTGGCTCTTGGTGTAAGACCTATAGAGCAGGTACCGATTTTTTGAAATCGTGAGCACATTATTCGTCGGATTTTCGTTACTTAAATTTCCTGTAATCACTGGGATCAGAAGCTTCTTAATAATAGAACGTGTTTCACTGATATCAAAGATGCAACATTTAGAATCACCTTCGCCCAACCCCCACTTTGTAAGCAGTACAACTTTTTTCTGTCAATGATAAGGGTCCCCTGTAACGTCAAAAACGGAGTTTCAGCAATTGTTACTGTTTCTTTCTTGCCTATAGCACCGTTGCCACTGGACTAAAACTACAAAGCTTTGGCATACTAGTAACCCCGTCTGAAAATTTCATAAAAATCCGAGCAGTTATTTACAAGTTGATGAGTGGTACAGTTTTTCATATGACTTAAAAATACATAACATCTCATTTTAGAAATTTTTCGCGATTACAATACTTCCTCGCCAATGACGTGGGAAGTAAAACGGTTTAAAAATCGAGGAGTATCAGCGATCGCGACTATTTGCAGAACGACGCGGTATTATATGAAATAGGGCCACCAAATTATCTGAATACGTTTATTTTTTGATACTTTTGGATGAACTTTTCACAGAGTGCTGAAAACAAAACCCCACAGGGTGCTATAGAGCCACTTTTTAATTTTTTTCACTAGGTTAGTTTTAAAAAAATCGCGAGGTTGAACAGAAAAAGTGCGCACTTCAACCCATCATAAAACTTGTGCAAAAACAAAATTTCAAAAAGTGCTCCTATAGCACCCTGGGCAATTATCTTCTAAACATACTGTATGAATTTCATTCAAACATATTGAAAAATGGAGTGTCAGTTTTGAAATGGCTTGAAACTCACTGCGTCGGAGCCGCCTTACGTGGTTAGTTACGGTATTCAGTTGCTGGCGATTAAACAGATCCAAATAATTGCATATACCTTTTGTCTTTGGATCAAGCATGCCCTTCTCAACAAAGCGAGGAGCATTGGAGTCTCCACAGAATATAGAATTACCATCATTTAAGAAGTCCCACTGTTCGAGAGCATCAAAGAAAGGTTAATACTCCGCAACGCTTATTCCATCAGGTATATACAAAACAACTACAAAAAATGACTTAATGCCTACATTAAAAAATTAAAAATTACTCGTCTCAACGACCATAGCATCAATGAAGTCTTTGGCAACAAGGAGAACACCACCTCCAGTTTCTTTCCTGAGAATTACAAACTTTCGATCTTTCCTATGAACTGTGTAAATATTGGCGAATAGTTCCGAGCTCAAAACACTAACACTCAACCAGTTTTCACTCAACGTGATTAGGTCAAACTCACTCTCAGAAACAGAACAATTGAAGAGCTACCTTACTGTTAAGACCTCGTACATTCTGATAGTAACATGATATGTTACTGTTGGAGGTATTTAGTCTAAAGACTTAACAATCTTAGGAATACCGTGGAAATGCTTTATTCTGAACTGTTGGGAACCCTCAGCAATCCTAGTATTAGAGATATGTGCAGCACCACAACAGTTCAACCGGGGCTATGAGGTTAACAAAATGCAGGTAGAAGAAATCGCGAAAAGGGTGATAATAACGACCACAAACAGTGTGTACTGATGAACAAGGTACTCACAACTTATTATTTCACTTTTCAGAAGATAAGCGACCGTATTAACCAACACACTTTTTCAAGAGCAACAACACACTCCAGTTATAACTGTGGCGTAGTCAAACAGTCTATCCCATACCGATAAGACCTGGCTCTCTTCTTCCGTTGCTCACAGCTCTCATCTATAATGCCGCTACGCGTTGAAACTGTCAGATGGACTAACCTGGTTTCTTTCTCGTATCCCCACTCTGTCTAGCGTCGTATATCGAGAACTGGCTGGTACGGTTACTTCTTTCTTCCTAAGATACCAAGATTGAGCTATAATTGGCCTGCGGGAGCTTTTCCATGTTCTGCTAAGCTTGTGCAGCTCAAAAATTGTATAAACAAGGCCATGCTCGTCATAGCAGCCCCGGTGCCTTGGTATCAAAGTTTCTACCTGCGCGGCTGCTTCAGTTTAAAAAAACAACTGAGATAACAGATAATTATTATACTATTACCAGAATATTACCAATCGGACATGACCCTGGTGGCAATATTCACCTTTGCCGTCATTACATATTCTGATTCGTTCGGTTTTTAATTAATTAAACCAAAATTGATGCCAGGACGCATAAAAAGCCGTACAAATATTATTCCCTTTCCCTATTTTCTCAATCTTCTGAGATACAGGTATTACACAAGCTGGCCAACCGAGTCAAGGGCAGATACCCAATGGTATGACTTGAAATTCACTACTACGTTTTCAATTGGTTACCTATTTCAGTTTGATAGAACTAACATATTGAAAACAGAAAAATCATGGACCGCACCGAATTTTGAATTAAGTAACAAGAAGCCCACGAGTTATAGTTTGTTGACCAGCGGTCTAATCCCTCGCCTCCCCCCATACCGCTTTGAAGGATACCATCCATACGCGCAACTAAGTTGCGATAGATTCGACTTGTTTCCGAACACACAAAACTCCCAGATACTTGCTGTTATGGAAGTACATGATTTGTAGTCTATTAAGTTAACAAGTACATAACAGGTATTACCACTTCCTTGAATGATGATGCTCGCGAGCGCCAGAAGATGCATCGTGTTCGCGCTTTGGCCTTTTGTAATGGATTATGTACGAACTTCCCGGTGATGCTAAGCGGAAACGACGTGTAGGAAATTTGCCGGTAAGAGAAGTATTTAGTTTCATGGTTCGTGAATGAGAAAACGGTTTTGGGCAGAATTTAAGGGAACGAGGGTCAGTTAGATGTCTGGTATATGTCACAAGGAATATATGCCCCCAGATCTCAAGAAGATCTTGGTAGGAGGTTTGCTTGGGACTCAAAGTAGGCAAAGTTTAGGTTTCCAAAGCTATGGAACTTTAAATTCGTCAGATGATATAAGGAGCTATGTCATCCTAGTTTGCTACAATGCTTCACAGCCTACCCTGGTCGTTCGTAATTAATGCGTCAAAAAGCAGTACTAGATAAAACTGATGAAGTCATGATGTTCAGTTAAATATGCCTTTGCTCTGAAATAATTATTCCTTTACGGCTAGAGAAGCTCTTGTGGTGTCGACATGGAAACTGGGATTCGGTGATTTCTGATATGTGAAGAGTATGATTCCGTTTCACATCTAGAACATGTTCGACTGCTATGACTATAACCAAGGAACTAGAATAAGTTAAGTAAGATTCACTGCAGACTTGACCATATTTGCCTGCCGATGTTTACCAGGTTGTAGAATCGACAGATTGGCGCACATTCTCTTCCTTGAAAAAGACTCAAGAAGTGAGTTGTACTGGGCATACTCAAGTGTAGGGCAGAAATACCACCTGTGTTGCGTTGCGATGTAAACCGTTCATTTGGTACTGAACAGGGGTGTATTAAACACGGCAAAGAAACGAAAGTTAATATTTATTAACGACAAGAGCATATGAGCAATTCAGGCTCAATTCGTAATTCAGGAAAGCAAAAACTACAAAAAAAAATGTGATCATGAAGCAGTGGAGGAAGGCCGGTTACAGAATAATTATGCACCTGGCTTGAACTCCACACAGTCGTTCTAAGTAGCTGTCTATGCGGTGTGTGATCCGAACAGATCAAGTAGCTTATTGAAAATTGTATAGCAAAAACTGCTTCATGAGTGTCCATGACATCGTCCACTGAGATAAACACTTGAACAGTTGATCAGCAGGTCACAGCTTTGTATTAGTCTAAGTTTGGCAACTACGAGTCGGTATAAATCTGGTAAAACTCAGGACAATATACAGAGCTGCTCTCCACATATTATGTAGATACTTTGAGTTACTGGAACTTTTGACAATCAAGTATACTAAGTACCCATAGAAAAATGTTTATTAGAAAACTACGTTACTATAGTACATCCGGGATCTATTGATTTCGAGGTAAGTCAACAGAATATACCGTGTTTTCCCCTCCACTATCTGTAATTTTACATGCATAAATAATATAGACATATATTTCTAGTTAATTGTCATCAGTGTAAGGTTGTTCAAATATGGTTGTTTTTGAGTTATGTGTTGTTTCAATTTCTAAAAAGTAAAGATGACTAACAAATGAAAAAACTGTTTAAATCTTATTTGGTTACTGCCTGACTTGAAATGTAGTCATGATCATTAGCAGCCATTTTGCTTGTAGCGTTTTTTTGTATGCAGAAGTACAAAATGAATCCGTAGCGTACAAAAAAAAAAAACAGCAAAATACAGCTCTGTCTACCTGGTGTTGACGAATCCATCAGAATTGTGTGTCACTTGTTGATATGGGGACTGTTGAAATGTTACTGGATAATCTGCTATTATTTTACTATAGTAGATACTCCTGGAAAACTCAGTATAATATCAATGTCATTAAACTGCGTTGATAGTGGATTTTAGGGATGTGCTAAGGTTTCTTAATATCGCCTCGTGGCGCTAAATTGGACAACATTAAATTACTGCTTATAATGAGAAACTAGATACATTTCCTAACAACTTTTGAATTCAAAAACAAGGTAGATCAATTCCAAAGTTAAATCTCCAGTTGCCCATTGTCAGAATTCATGATAAATTATTGTTCTGTCCAATGTCTTGCATTTCTCAGAATGGTTTAGGTAAATTTTGTTAACAAATGTCGATTGGGATTGAGCACTTAGGAAAATAAGTATATGAATGAATGAAAACGATCGCACAATTGACCAGCTAAAGTACGACATTGAGGCACGTGTGCTTTCACAATGCCGATGGCTATTCTATATTAACCCATTAATGCCCAGAATTATTTTTTTCTGGCATTTCACTTAATCTTTTGGTATGTTATCATTATTTGGTAACATTTTCATATAAAATTATGATTTTATAAAAATTATGGTTTTGAAGTAGTTTTTTTTGATGTATGATAAATCATACGCTGGGCTACAGTAGGATGAAAAAAAGTCAAAAACAATGGTATGTCTAATATATATTCAAAGAAACAATTATAGAATAATACATCCATAAAAAGCCTAAAGATTACTTCTGGTGATATTGTCGGAAACATTTATCTGGATGTAGACCTATATTGCATTCTACACAGGAAAATTTTGTACATTTTCCACATTTTCCACAACGACGCTGCGTCTCCTGTCGGTCAATCCAGTGCTCTTTTCCATCGTATCGAACTTCTGATAGAACCTTACAGGATAGTTTTGGTTTTGGACCAGTATTTGAGTTTGAAGGTGGCGCAGCTAAAAGCGCTAGGACTACTCTTCTACGAAATTCAAGGAGTGATATAAATTCATTCCTTGATAGAAGTGCCTGACGATATAAATGCCACATATTGACAATAGATCCGTCCAGGCAAAAGCGAATCAACGGCCAGTACCATTTTTTCGACCTAATCCTAGATCTATACAAGCCTCTCATTTGGTCGAATCGATCGACACCTCCCATTCCTTTATTATATAAATGTACTAGAGACGGTTGGTCAACTTGGATAGCAAATTTGTCCTTCTTCGACCATCGTTTACACGAGCCTTTCGTCTGGTAAAGGGTTTTGTCTTGTACATTTGATATAACAGTAACTTGACTATTGTCATGCCAACGTGTCAATGTTATGCTGGATGTTGAGTCATGAATTGTGTAGTGACTACCTCTATTCTCCTTTTTTAAATCTTTGAGAGGAGCTTTCTCTACTCGATCTGATCTTACCGTACCCACACAGTATACTTTATTAGCTGTTACGGTTTCTAATAGAGGAATAGAGGTAAAATAGTTATCTAGGAAAATGATACTATTTTGTTCTAAAAAATTTAGGCACAGTTTCTCAGTTATACTTGAGCCAAGTGATTTGCCTTCTATTTTGTCTCCTGTACCGGTATAAACATTAAATTTGACGAGATATCCACCATAGGTACATAAACACCAGAATTTGAAGCCAAAGCGTATGGGCTTTCCTCTAATGAATTGCTTCATATGATGTCTCCCATAATAAGGCTCCATTGCCTCATCTACAGATACGTATTTTCCTAATGGAGAAATACATTCCTGTGATATTTTATTTAGGTGGTCGATCAAGGGTCTACTCTTATAAATTTTATCATTCTTATCAATTTCACTGTTATCATTCAAGTGAAAAGATCTGTGGATAGTTTCAAACTTGTTTCTTGACAACGCGTTTGTAACTAGAGGGTTATTGGTATCCATTCGTGTTTCCCAGTAGCAGCGTTTGGAAGGTACTGGACTATACCCAGACAAGAGAATTATAGCTAGATATTTATAGATATCTTCGGCTGTGACTGAGAAACCATGAAATCCCTTCTGGTCGGCATATCTTTTTGTTTCTATACACATTGTGGTGATTATATCTTCACAAAAAAAAACTTTGAACAAATCGATCGGCGCCATATTTCTCTCTAATATATCGGTAAGAATATTTTCCTTTAGTAACTCAATTGGCTGGTCTCGTGGTTCAAGGGTTATTTCTTGCCATGCTCTATTGACTTTTTGTGTACTTTTTCTGACAGAAGGAAATTGAATTTTCAGTCTTTTCTGCTTATCAGCCAGGGTTTCATCATCACTCTCTTCCCAGTTCTGGTCACTTGGTCGGATTTGTAGAGGAGACTGAATTCCAGTTTTGATTGGAGATTTTTCTTTATTCTTATTAACAGCAAAAACATCTACTTTCTGAGAGAGAATACCCTTTCCCAGATCGCTGATACTAGGTACCATATCGTCATCACTGTGAGCATCATCTTGGTCGCTGTCCATGGCATCGTCGGGAGGAACTAACGCGACTTCTAAGCTCTCTGCACTTTGAAACTGCTCATGAGCTTCATCGTCTGAGTCCAGGCTGTGGAAGTAGTTCATCAGCTCCTCCAAGTCCTTTGGATTCTCTGGATTATACAAAGTTTTCCTGTAAAATATAGTGAATATCAAATAATAATAATAATAATAATACCTACTGTGGACCAGCGTATGATATATCATACGTGACACAAAAAGTCTCGAATCAATGATAAATTAAAATTTTAACATTTGTCGAAAATGGAAATACTTGGAGCAATCCCTAAGGCACAGAAACGGACAAAGTAAACAACAAATAAAATAACTGATTTCATGGAAATAATGAATAACTTACCTGGTACTCATTCCGATGGTGAATGTGAACCTCTCGTTCTTATAACAGATCACTAAGCCATACGAGTCATAATAGAACTGAATTGCAATGTTGTATTATCAATATTAGACCTATCTACACTCAAACATTTGCATAACCGCTCGCTATGCCGCTAGCGCAAGATATAAACATAACCTCAAATGGCCACGTGTTTTACGTATGATGAATCATACGCTGGAAGCTACTGGGTTAACACTTTCCTATAACAGGATTTTTCTTAATTCAGTTTAAGCCACTCACAATACATAAAACCTTGCCTTTTTCTGAAATTTTATGGGACACCAGAGCTGTCTGGACATTCACACCCTTGTAAGCTTTCACATAAAAATACGATTTTCATACGAAGTGTCAACAAAAATCAAACTGGCAGCATAAGCCTAGTCGAGTAGGTATCAGAATAATAGGCTGTATGTAGCGTCCTCTATATACTACGAGCCCCTTCCCACTTCAGTTGGCCCAACTATTGAAATCTTAGTTTTTTTCTTATCAAATACAAACAATAAGAATGTAGTAGGGTTTTATAGGTTTAAATTATTAACAATGAATATTGTGATAATATATAGTAGAAAACACCAACTTTATCACTCCCTAATCAAACTTGCAGCATAAAAATAACACATGTTGCAATTACAGCATATCAACCTATTTTCATTTCAATGCAAAATAAGTCTATAACGCATAGGTGGCTGTGAAAAATAAAAGCCATGACAATTGTTTTTATTAATCGCACCTGTCAGAATACGTTTAAAATAGTTTTGGGTAGTTAGGGTTTTCAAAGTGGCTAGAGGAAAGGTTATTAGTGAGAAAATTTGGTTACTGATAATTAAATTTTTCAATTCTGGGAAATCAAACTCAGAAATTGCAACTTTGTTAGACTTATCGCGGTAAAGTGTGAGAAATATTGTTAGAAGATATAACGTAACAGGTTCCGTTAATATTAAGCCACAATATGTGAAAAAAAGTAATATCACAAATGCCGACCGAAGAGCATTAAGAAGAATAATCGTGAAAAACAGGCGTGCCAATTATTTACAATTAAGTGCTCTGTGGAGTGATGCTGTTGGAAGGAGCATTTCGAGGTCCACAACTCATAGAGAAGCCCACAAACTGGGATTTGGCACTTGCCAGGTAAGTTTTCTTATAAAAAAGTAGAAGTAAAAACCCTAAAGTTGCACAACTTGTTTATAGGCAAAAGAAAAGCCACTATTAACTCCACTGCAAAAGAAAAATCGGCTTAGATGGGCTAAAGAACATAGACAATGGACACCTCAACAATGGTGTGCAATCCAATGGAGTGATTCGAAGTTTGTGTTGGTGACAGTCGCAGTAGAGTTATTCGCAAAAAAAAATTAAGCATTCCATGTTGACTGTCTGAAGAGAAAAGTGAAACTTCCAGCATTCATTATGGTCTGGGGCAGTATGTCATCAAAAGGACTAGGAAAACTTCATTTTATTGATGGAAATGTGGATCCAAACAAATATTTGGCAACTTTAGAAGAATCGCTTTTACCAGTGATGGAAGAATGTTTGACATCCGGCCAAGATTTTGTGTTTCAGCAAGATGGTGCCATACCTCAAAAAAGGCTATAAAATGGATGGAAGAAAATAATGTACCACTTTTGAAATGGGTTTCTAGCAGTTCAGATCTGTCACCTATTGAACATTTGTGGCACGAGATGAAAACGGTTCTACGACAACGTCCTGCTCGTACGACCACCGAACTGAGACAAAAGCTTCAAGAAATATGGGATTGTTGTTGATTTTTGCCAAAACTTGGTTAACACTATGCCCCAAAGAATTTCAGCCGTAATAAAAAATAGAGGTGATGTTACCCAATGGTAATCTATCAATTGATGCTTTGTTAACTTCGCGCATTTATTCGGACATTGTTTATTTGTTCAGATGTTCTATTAGTTATAGGTCTAAGTGATTTTAAATATGTATTTTTTACGACTAGAGTGTATCTAAAATGTTTTTGAGAAAATAAATTGTTTTAGAAGTAAATAGTTTATAATAAAGGCATATTTTGGTACAAATCTTGAAGGGGGCCAACTGAAGCGGGTAGGGGCTCGTATATTAAAAATAAAATGTAATCTTTTGTTGTCTTCAGGCGACATTATGACATTGACTGGTATACATCTGGGAATTGTGAAGGCTTTGACCTTAGAATCCTGAAAGCTTGATATGTAGGTTTAGGAAACAATGGGATGATGCTTCACGTTATTTTTGGTATCACTTCTCATTTAAGCAATAAGCTTTGACCAGTTGTTGATCGAGCACCATAATCCAAAACTCAACAGTATCTTGAATTTGTGCACCATACTGACAAATGGAGTAGGAGACTCATTTCGGCCCGTTGATCCATATACTGTTACCATATGGATGGGAAGATATTCATGACTTTATGATTTAGCTTCTATACTATAATGATGTTGAAACAGCGTCTATTAATTGATAAACTAAACTCTAAATTGTATGGGCACACGTGTTGGCACTGACAATTATTGCCCTACTACACAATTTCGGCATGATGCCGCTGCCTCATACTACGCTATTATCGTGTATTACGCCCAATTGTCCTATTCCTGAGGTTGCAATTTGTTTTCTTTTACGGATGACAAACCACAGGTCTTTAATGGTCAGATGCTGATTACCTAAAAAGTTGCACTTGAGAGTTGTTATTGCAGACATTCGCGTCAGATATTACTGCTAAGGTGGCCTGCGTGTCCACACACTAGCATATTCTGTGGATGTAAGACTGGTAGGATTATATTGATGGAACAAGAAATAACGTAACCTAGTATAAAGAGTATAAAGGTCGCATTTAGCTGCATTTCTACGCGACACCTGAGATCTGGCTGTTGTTGAGCCGAAAATTGTCTAACAGGGTCAAAGCAAATATCATCTCTGGGGAATCACCGGAATCTCAAACCTAGCCTGCAATACAGTTCTTCCAAAAATTATAATCTAACTTAGGTAGTTTCACATTGTGACGGATATAGTTGTAGTTACAAAGCTAAGGTCAGAGCGTGACAGAAAAAATGAAATTAAAAGGACAGCACTCGGTATAATTACTTCTGTGTTCATGCTAGGCTTAATTTACATAAAAAAACTTTATATTATCATTGTTCATACATAGATACACTGCATTTTACTGAACCCATTATCCGAAACAGTAATGCAATTCGCATCTATGAACGTATTTTGGTTGAGACAAACTGCGACGGGGAATAAACATGAGGATTCTCGCATAAAAATGCGGACGTGTATCTATAACAAGGAGCATAAATGGGCGATGCGAACTGGCATATGTGGAGCAAATGGCAACATTTCTAAATTACTATTCCTCCGTGTAGAGTTTTCAACGCTTGTATTTTGCAGGGAAAAGCATGACAGACATCATTTTTCAGGGGAGTTGAAAAAATGCTGGAGGACGCTTTTCTACTGTAATAGGTGTCGCGTCGTTTATGAGAGAATTTATTAATCCATTGAATCCTTGACTACGCTACACCGGGTGATTCACGTGTTACTGTGCAGGCTGAGTTTTAATTGTAGGCAACTATACGTTCATTACTTGGAAAATATGCCGCACTATACCTCATTCGTAGTCCATTTACGCCCAGATAAAACACAACATGCCCAAAAGCGAAATTGTACAGATCCGTATTTTCCTCAACGGTCTTGGAATAATCTAACAAAGTAAATTATTATTCTTATAGAAAGAATTGCACTTATTTTTCACAATTCTTTGATCGCTGAAGGAAGTACTTGAATCATCGTCCCAATGGTTAAAATTAATTATTAGAGGTTCAATTTGAATATTGATCATATTGTTCAGATCCCACATCTTTGTTTCAATTTGTCTCTTGAACGTGACGAATGCAATCTTTCCAATGGTCTGCCGTAACTTTGTTGACAGCTTCATAACACAAATTTTTCACGTCACACAATTCGAATGTTCTATTGTTTGCAGCCACATAGTTTTTTATATTTGCCCAAATCATTTCATTGGGATATAATTCGCAGTGATAGGGGGATAGCCTTAAAACGGTTTTATTTTGGTTGGATAAGTTCTGCTTTGACCATATTTTGGTTGAAACTAATGTCTTTTGATAGGAGCCATTGTTGAATTTCTGCCTTTCTTGTGGACATTGTGGGACTTTTTCTAGTTTTCTAGTGTGATATGCAGCATTATAAAGTACAATGGCGGCATTGTCGTCAAGCTTTGGGAGCGTTTCTTCAGACCATCGTTCAAACGAACTCTCGTCCATTTCTCCGTGGTAGTCGGTTTGACTCAAATGCCAATCTAGCAGAGGGCACAAAGCCTCCTTCACTGTCAATGTGACAAATCGTTTTCCATTTCCTGGAGATAATTATTTCGTAGGTATAGTATTCAAAAAACCTAATAATAATACAAACACAGTATCTAACAGGTGTTGGTTCCAAATCTACCAGATGTAGCCAAGTTTAGTGTAGTTAAGTTTCCAACGTGGGCTCATAGATTTAGGGCCGATTTCACCAACATTATTATTATGGACCAATAGGAAAATACCTTATCGAAATGTAATTTGACGGAAGCTGTCAAAGGTCTCAGAATATCAGTGATTTCTATTAAAATGTTGAATAAAATCGTGAAAATTCGACTGTATTATAAACAAGACCACTTTCTGATTCCAACACGATGCTTTTGTACAGAGAAAACAGGACAAATTTCATGTATTTTATATAATATAAAATGTATTCCAACCAATTCCTCATCTCTCTTTACATCATAATCATTTGTTATAAATTGATGGGTTAATGAATTTCTTCAAAGCAATCAAAACAGTATGTCGTCCCCATCCTAAAACACCGATATGTGTATAACATGTTGATCCCTACATCTCCGAGGTGCATAATGCAATTACTGTAGACATAGACCTAAAATTATTAGTAATTACTGAAAAATAAGAGCTAAACAGAATTATAAATAGTGATAAAATACTGGAGGTTAAGGTTTTTGACTGGTGACTGGTGGGGATACACTATAGGGATGGCGACGATAGACGATACATTGATGTATCGAAAACATCGATACATCGGACGTAGAACATCGATTTTTACGCATCGATGGTTTCATGACGATATATTGATATCGAGAGGAATCATAAACATCCGTAACCGTATACCCCGAGCCTATCCTTAACTGTGCTACCATCTCTAAGCGAGGACTGGTAGCTTCGAAATTGAAAGGCCAGAAAGCTATTTAGATGTTTAGTAGTAGGGTAAAATACCCAAATGTTGTCACCTGTCTAAATGTTGGCACTAGTTCTGAATTACTTCGAATTTTCGAGTTATTGCTGAATGTATGGGGATTTCACACCTTTTTTATGGTTTGGCAACAATTTCCACAAATATCGAACGATTTGGCTACATTGTGACGGATCAGTTGTGTGTGATATATGGTTCCGACTAGACGCGCATCATCAGTGTCGCTTGAAAATAGTAAAATTTGTAACAAGGTAGGTATCTCATCCTGCATAATTTTTCACTCTAGGCAAATAAAAGTGAATATTTCATGTTTGTCACATTGTCTTACGCTTACATAACATAAATTTGATATATTTATGGATTTTCTCTTAATAAATACCGAAAAAATAATGTGCCAAGTATTGGTACAAAAATAATGATTTTCCGTAATGTTGACACCGTGTGCTAGACGGCTTGGTTGTTGATGATTATCACATCCTAATAATTGGCACCTTTTTCTTTCAGCTTTATTTTCCAAATGTCGAACGGAAATAGGAGCAATCACACAGATAAATCGATTATGAAAAGAAAAGTAGGGAAATGGTGTACAAAAAAGTAAGTATGAAGTATTTCAGTCTGTATTTAATCATACATATCGCTTACTTTGACTAGAATCTGTAGACTCATGTTTGCTGATGCTTTATTCGTTACTTGGATGATACAAAATTATTTAAATGCTTCTGGTAGGCAATTAATTAGTTCACTAAACTAAAATAATTTTGATTTTGAAAAAAAATAGTAAAATTCTCAAAATTTGGGGATGCCAAGATTTGGTTCAGTTATTTCACGATATTCGCTTTATTAGCACGCCTATCCAGGTAGGTGTACAAAACTTTCTATCTCAAGGATTAATAGAAATTTTCAAATTTTCAGGCAAAAATCTGCCACCTACTCAGAGGAGACTCTACAACAGGCACTCAAAGATGTCCGGGCTGGTGAATCAAAAAAATCAGTTGCCCAGAAGTACGGGATACCTAGAGCCACTATCCAGTTTCGACTGAAAAACAAGTTAGCTGGAGCAAAACGAGGTCGCAGAACATACTTGACTGAAGAAGAGGAAGCTAAAATTGTCAATTGGATATTGGAAAATGACAGGAAGGGTTTTCCAAGAAGACAGATTGACCTACAGCTAGCAGTGAAGTCATTCCTGGATAATCATGAAAGGGACAATCCATTTACGAATAACTTTCCCGGTATACACTGGTACAAATTATTCACGAAACGACACCCACAACTGAGTGAGCGCACTGCTGAAGGGATTACATCTGCTTCCTCAGTTGTTTCCGAAAATAATATAAGAGGATGGTTCAGAGATATTGAGAAGTACCTTAAAGAGAAGGATCTGTTTTCAATATTGGCGGACCCAAGTCGCGTATTTAATGGCGATGAAACGTGTTTTCAGTATAATCCAAAATTGGGAAAGGTCATTGCACCAAGAGGTAAAAAAAATGTTTACGAGGTTGATCTGTTTAAAGCCAAGGAAAATTTGACGGCAATGTTTACATTTTCTGCCTCAGGTATAACAACGCCGCCAATGATCATCTACCCAAACAAGAGGCTCAAGTCGGCTGTAGCAAATGTCATACCGGATGAATGGGCGATAGGTTTGAGTGAAAATGGCTGGATGAAATCGGAAATATTCATTGATTACATACAAAACCATTTATATCCCCATTTGAAACAAATTAATACTAGATTCCCAATCATTCTTTTCGTTGATGGTCATAAATCACACCTATCTCTGGAGCTGAGTGAGGTTTGTACCAAACTCGAAATTGTTTTGGTTGCACTATACCCAAATTGCACAAGAATTATGCAACCAGCTGATGTAGCCAATTTTAGACCGCTCAAAAGCTTATGGAAGAAATCTGTTCTACAATGGAGACATGAAAATCCTTACTGCCAGTTTGGCAAAGAGCATTTCGCACCAGTTTTAGAAACTGCGATAAATGGACTTAACAAAGAGTCAACCATTAATGGATTCAGAGCATGTGGCCTTTTCCCATGGAATCCAGATGCTCCGGATTATAGTAAATGCCTAGGGAAAAAAACAAATAGGGCTGAGATATCAGAGAGACAAGAGCAGCTACAATCCAATGTTAGTAATTATGAAGATATATGGAATGTTTTCGATGAACTATTAGTAAAAAGACTCAAAAATGGAGCTATTAGTGGTTGCTGCTCCTCAGACTGCGAGAATTTCAACATTTTATTGAAAATATATAATATTCTGGAACGCCAAAAGAAAAATAATACAGCCGGTGCGAAATGTATTTTCTCTCAGGAGGAGATCAATAACATGCCGATTGTATTGCTGGACGAAGAACAACCCACTGAGGTAAATGGTGACGAACTGCTTATGAATTTTACTTATGACGATGGTGATATGTTGAATCAAAATATTCTTACGGAGAGTGAATTAGAAACCATCAACTTATCATTAATGGGAAGTGGTATTCACGCAGAAATTGATAACATTACCACCGAACCTGCGAGGCAACTAAGTGATAATCCACTACGGAAGAGCTCATCTTCAAGTCCAGAGCATAATGGTGAAAATGCCCATATTGAAAGATTTTTACGTGTGCCAGAAACTCCTGTCAGAAAAGGTACCAGGCAAACTGAACGCGTTAGTTTCGTCATATCGTCTTCTGCGTATAAAAAGAATCTAGAAGAAAAACACAAGATTAAAGAAGACAAAGAAAAAACAAAATGTGAAAACAAAAGAAAACGCACGGAGAGAGCGGAAGAACTAGCAAAAAAGAAAAAGTCAAAAAATACTGTAAAAAAGAAGAAAACTGCTCCTGGAGGCAATGAAAATGGTCGCAATCTATCCAAAGCTCCCGTTCTAGGAGTGGAGCAAAATCACCAAATATGTTCTTCAGAAAAACGTTCACCAATGGGAGTTCATACAACAAATAATATAACGATAAAGAAAGCAACACATATTAGAAATTTGACAGATCTGATGAACGAAAGTGAATCTGAGTCTCACCTTGAAAGTAATATAACAGTATCTGCAGGACTGTGTTTTTCCTGCACAAATAATATATGCAAAATCAATATAGGCATTAAGTGTCAAACATGCATGCGAATGTATCATTTGCAATGTTTAAAAAAAAGAAAATTGTATACAGAAAACTTCCAATGCCACCCTTGTACTGTCAAATGTAATATAAACAAACAATAGTATTTTTGTATTTTATGTCATCCCTTAATGCAATAAAATTGCTCTAGAAAATCTAGCTTAAGAGGGTGCCAACATTATGGCTCAAGATATGCCAACTATTGGATTCCAAGTGCCAACATTTGGAAAGTGGTAGTCCCTCAGCTTTTTTCATATTTAATCAATTTTGAATATTCTAATAGCATTTTTTTTGATTTTTCCGAAAACTGCCATGATTGAGCAATGTATAGATGTACTTATGGAGGAATAATTTGACTTTTGAACATTGTAGCCTTTAATTCAATGTTAAAGATCCCTTAAAGTGCCAACAATTGGGTATTTTACCCTATTTGAATATTATCATTACAGACGAGCACTGCGCCACTGAGTGGCCACTGAGCACTGTAGTCTTTTCTTCATTCTGTACGTCCCCAAGGGGTAAAATAAAATAGACTGAAAACAGCGCGTTTAATGATTTTCAGAGAAGGATTATCCCCTGCCGGCCTTGACATCGCTTCGAAATACGCGATACGACATGAAAGTTGTTTAATATTGTTATGGGAGCAACTTTAGGATCAAAGGTATTAACTAAGGTAGAGAATTTTAAACACAAAAACTGCGCTAGTTTTATCAGAAGAAAACACTATATCTTTGAGCCACAGAAGCAAAGCGAATCTCAGGCTTTCGATTCTCCCAACACTAGTGTGATGAAATGACAATTTGTCCCTTCTTGGATTACTTGAAAAAGTGATGTGCTTTCCAGTTCGTTTCATTAAGTTGCGTTCAGTTCTAGGAACTAGTTCGTGAACCAACTACTTTATGCAACAATACCACAAAAAATATATATATACAGAAACAGAGCAGATATTCCAGTCTTTCAGCCGAGATAACGCAAAAACGATTCAATTCATATACTAAGTGACATATAAATCCGAGCACCCAGTTTAAATGGTTTTATTTTAATAAAATTTTGTATAAGTACTTAATGAAGCATAATAAGTAAATGATAAAAATTTCAAAATGATTGCACTGCTTTAAAGCCCTTTGACCTTTAATAATGTGTGGATGCACCCTGATGTGCTACGCATTCTCCAACGCGCCTATGCATGCTTCTGATCAGGTGGTCAATGTCCTCCTGTGGTATCTCATTCCAGGCAACCACCAACTCCTCTCGAAGTGCTTCTAGAGTCTGAGGAGGACGTTGCAAATTGAGCAATCTCCTACCCATCATATCCCACACGTGCTCAATTGGGGATAAGTCGGGAGATCTTGGTGGCCATGGTAACAATGTGACATCATTATGTTGAAAGAAGTCTATTGTGACTCTTGCAACATGTGGTCGGGCATTATCTTGTTGTAAAGTTGGATCTGCCAGGGTGTCAAGATAGGGTAAAAGATGGGGTTCTAGAACTTCGTGGATATAACGCTGCGCGTTCATGTTACCTCTGATGAAGATTAAAGGTGACCTGGAACCATAAGCTATAGCACCCCAAACCATAACTCCAACAGTGTGGTGAACATGTCTTTCAACAAAAAACTGTGGATTCCTCCTTTCACCACGTCGCCTTCTAACCCTGGCACGACCATCGTGCATGCCCAAACAAAATCGAGACTCGTCACTAAAGACAATACTGTTCCATTCCTGATCCCAGAGTGACCGTTGTCTGCACCTCTCAAGGCGATTACGTCGGTGTTCTCGAGTTAAAGGGAGGACCCAGTGTGGCCGGTATGAAAACAAGCCAACACTTCTCATTTGTCGGTAAACACTTCGCATGCCAATAGGTCTTCCGTGTTCTGCAAACCATTCATTTGCAATGGACCTGGTAGTGGAGAAACTGTCCCTAAAGGCCAATAATCTTAGGCGGCGATCTTCACGGTCTGTTGTTCTACGGCGGCGTCCAGTACCCCTTGCTCTTTGCGTACGGCCTTCTCGAAACCATGCCTGACAACACCTAAGCACAGTGTCTACACTTCTTTGCACTCTAACTGCAATTGCCCGAAAAGAAAGTCCAGCTTCCCGAAGTCCCACTATACGGCCCCTATCAAACTCACTAAGTTGACGAAATCGTACAGGTCTCCGTACTCTAGGCATCGTAACCGATCGTAAAGGATGTCAAGAACCAAAATCCGCCAACGTTGATTCTTTACTGCGGTTGAAATATTCATTTTTACAGCGTTAGTGAATTAAAAAAAAAGCAGTATAAAAACCGGAATATCCAACTGATAAGGCTGAAAATTTTTTCACTTGTTATTTACAATAAGATAAATACATTCACCAACTTTTATTAAAATAAAACCATTTAAACTGGGTGTTCGGATTTATATGTCACTTAGTATATTTTTAAACCGTTCCAATAGATTCCACTGATCGCAAATGTATTCTCCCATCACTAACATTATGAGACACTAATTTCAAATGTCAATTCCGATCTCCTTTGGTCTATTCTCCTTCTCCAACGTCACTGTATTCTATGTTTTGTGATCACTTGTTTTGTGATGTGTGAAAAATGGAATTTTTTAACAACAAATTTCCGTATAAAAGTGCTCCCTCCACAAGATGTTTTTTGTAAAGAAATACATATTACACTGTCGTGTACACGTTAAATCTGCACGAACCCCTGAATACGTGGTTATGTTGAATGTACCATCACCGATGGTGCGACTGATTATACACTGAAATTAAAACAGGAAACTGCAATTGTATGTATGAATGTTGAAACTGTTGAACAGTTTCGGACCAGTGGGGTTAAAATATCGTTGAGGAACTGGAAAGAAGTGTATGAATGTGTTGAAATGCAACACCTAACAAAAATTTGAGTGAAAAGGCTTTTTCATGTAAGGGTTTGGAAGTGCAAGTTTGCAAATATAGAGTAAACTATAAGCATACAGTAGGAGATATAATCACATATGGATTAAAAAAGTTGCAGTACACATGGAAAAACCTTCAGCTAATCTGAAAAAATAGATTTTACTCAGACATCAAGCATTTTTAAAAATTATGGCTAAGTTTTACATGATTTCATAATATTTAATAAATTGAAAATATTTCAATGGCAAGCTGTCACTTCATATTTTACAGTGTTTTGTTTGGAATACTTTGATGCTATTTGCTGCCAAAAATTTGACGGAGAGATCTTGAGGCTGATTGGGTATATTTAACCGTCTGTTTGGTACTCGTACCCTATTGGTGCAGAATAATGGTTTGTTAAATTGTGAGATCCACTCTTAGTCTACTTGATACCATTTTCAGAGCAAATGACGAATTGGTTAGATACACGTACCTGACGGATTCTTTAGGCCAGTGGCTAGTCCAGCTAAGAAGGCTAGTCTTGCTGACTTAATTGTGGAATCAGCCCATACCTTAGGTTAACTATGTCCTGCATTTATTCAGGTTTAATACAAGTAATAAATCTTCCTCCCCTGGTCGCGGTATTTCTTTATTGATTTTAAATAATTTCTTCTCCATAAAATAATCTCTTGGCTTTTCATCAAAATACTATTTCTGCCCAGTTTTCTATACTCAAAATGAAGTTCTTTGAGTAAGTGTCATCCTTCTGAAAGTAGGTAAGTCTTCATCACTAGTAACCTCCTGTAATACTTTGTCTATGGTCGGAAGTTCCTGCCTTTCAAAAAATTGATGGACTTTGCGCCTGATGGCATTCCGATCAAACTTACCAACTCTATCCAACAGCTACGTGTAATGCAGCCTATTGTTTGGTGGAGACAATTTTTTGTTTTCTTTTATATTATTTAACAATGTAAAATATTCTACTTGTCACGTTTTCGGAGAGGAGATATCACTGAAGGAGAAGCATGACTGAAGGAAGCATTGGGAGAAATATTTTCAGTTTTATCTTCTGTATCCTTAGCCTACGTGCTAACATATAAACACAGTATGTGTGCACCGAATATCAACAGCAACTGCCGGCATCGGCGTGCCGGCGATACCCCGAGTCTGAGTTCTATCTATTGAATAGTGCACTTGTTATAGGTTTTATGGTCGAATGACCAATAGCTATTGCAACGCTTAGGCGGCTGCTGATGTGCTGCGCTGCATCTTTGTTCTGTCCGGGAGTAAATGGAATGCGGATAGGGTATAATTCATAACTGGGCTGCGTTCGTTGATTGTTATAGAATGTACTGTGCTGTTCGTCATTGTGTGACCTACCTTTTCCATGCGTTCGGAAATAGAGCAAACTAAACCTTCTGGATCATCAAAAGTGCACTTTTCTTCCCGTGCTCAAGACCTTGGGGGAATATGAGTCTTGCCACTTGTCATTCGTGTGGTTCGTTGTTTGTTTATTTTGTTTGGTTATCAAGAAGTGCTCAAAATTGGCATAATAAATAGCTTTGGCGGTAAATCATGTATCCATAGCGTTTCTTACAGTAAAAACCAGGAACCAGGAAACGTGGCTAGAAACTAGAGGGCTGTCATCAAGAGTCACTACATGCCTCGGTGATAATTAAGGTACTCTGAAAATAAAGTTACATAGTACTCCAGGGTGAGATTTCATCAGTCAATATACATTTCATTCTGTATACGGTATTACATTAACAAGTGATTCACAAACATACCCCTACGAGGCGACAAAACATACATTTCTTGAATGAGATGCCCTTTATATTCTGGATGGCCTTTTTAGAGAGAGAAGTTCCATATAGGGCTTGAGTTTTTTCTTCTGAAGCTTTGGGACGTTTTGCCCTTTTTTTTGATAGAACAGCAAACTTTTCGTAAAAACAAGCTTCATATCTCATAGTTTCTCGTTCTTTAAACGCTTTTTTGAACCCTGTGCATTATCTATACCGGGTATCGACAAGCATAGGGTATAGTTTTTCTAAAGGTTCAGAGGTTTAGATGGAACATGACTTATGGTGTTAGGACTTTAGGTTATACTTTGCGTAAGCATATTACGATAAAAATTCAGAGAGGATTTTTAGTAGATGGGAAGTGATTTGATTGAAAGCTTGTATCCGTCTAATAAAAATCCTGCCTTTCCTTAAATCATGTGATATATGTTTAATTTGGATAGTAATTTCTATAAAACTGTAATTAACTCTAAGGCTCAGAGGTCTACACCCCAAAAATGCTTACCAGAAGAAGTTCACCGTAAGGGTGACACAACATTTATAAATATATATTTTCTTCAATCCGTGTGCCTTGATAAAAAATACATGTTTCGTGTATAACCACTCTGTATACGTTATGCAACTAATTTGAAAACAAGCAGCGCTTATGTGATATGCCAGGAACATTTTGATATTGTATCTGTAAAAGTAGCTGATTAACGAGCTATGGAAGTTGATTGTTTTTCTGTCCAAGGTAGTCTATAACTTCACAGGTTGCAATCCAAACGCCATATCAAACGTTTTGAAATTTATAGAGCGCTCCATTTCAATAATGTGTGTTTACGGTACCACGCAGTTATCACTGTGTAACGCAACGCAACACTTTTCGAGTAAGTACCACATGCTGCGTTCTAACCTTTGTGAACAGTATTTCTAAATATATTTTATAGTGACGAGGCATTCGACTGATCACACTTTAAAAACTCTTCTTCTATGTTATCAGAAAATCGAAGATGACTACTGTAGCTATTTAAGATTAGAGTAAATTTGAAGAAGAGTGTAGCTTCTTCTAATGAATGATAAATGGATTTATTTTCAATGAGGTTTATCACTCACATGTTCGTAGATAAGGTAATTTCAAAACTGGACAGTTGATGAGCTGTTCTGAGTAAAACATTTGCAAAAATGGCGCGGTAATTTTACTTATTGTGTATTTAATAACAATAAAATGTATGTATTAGCATGCGTATTACTCATTATAGCAGAAATGACGGGTTTCAGTAATAAGAAATAATATTTCCGGAACATCGGTTTTTTTATAGGTCCCTAAAGGACGACACTGAAATTCGGTTCTCTTCATTTAACAACTGGACAACAGTGTGTAATCCACTAAAACGCTGACGCATAGAGACTAGTTGAGGCCTCATATGATGTCCATAGAAACCAATTACCATGTATGACATTGACTCAGAGTAATACTCTTGCAAACTTTTTATTTGGTTGGAATGGGACTGCGAGCATGCGTGGACTGGGTGCACGATAAGCCGCATAGTTCATGAATTGATTTGATGGTGATATGATAACAAGTCTGTTCAAATTCTGTTGACTAATTGAACAGAACATCAATGCTTAAGAAACTTAGTTTCTTGAAGTCAGTTGAATAAGGTAATATCGTAAGACAGATGCATTTTTCATGCATGATTTGAAATATAAATGATGCTGTTTTAAGGACGAAAAATGTTATGTTGTTTAATTAATGATTTTACATGCAGATCCATTACACTCCATGTTGTCGTTTATAACAAAGAGTGGCTTTCAGAGCGAGAGGAAATATTTCCAACATTATTTTAGCCCAGTATTAAATATATATATATATATATATATATATATATATATATATATATATATATATTCTGCTCATTACGTAAAATTGCGTCTATTAGGGGCTATTACTCCAGACAACCAGCGAGTGCAGGAACTGAAATTTTAGTATTTTGATCCACTCTGCCACTTGGTTGTTCGCTGGTTTGAATACAATACATTGGCAGAGTGCAGGTCAGCAATGAACAGAGAGCTGACACTGTCAGTCATAACATAACTTTTAACAAACCATATTTGTTTTCATTTCACTTGTTTGTTCATGAGCTATCCTCAACATAAGACTGTAAAGTATAAATTTGGCCGTTTTCAGGATGTTAACACCATTACAATTAACATTAATATTTTATAGATGTAGCACTAATAGTGTAAGGGTACCATTACCGTAGAAATTGAAAGATTTTGGCCACTACATGCTAGCCAAGATCCTTGCTGCCAACCCCATATGGACGCCCCCTCATCCCGAGTGCTGTCGATTCTAGGGGTATCCTGCCTATGCGGGAAGTAACCTTCAGGCATAAGAACGTAAGATGGGTGCTCATGTCCTCACTATACAAGATCTAGAAAAGGCATAACCTCGAGTACCTCTCACTCGTTCGGATTGCTGCTTCCCCGACTTCAACATCCATGCTCGATACTGATCAGAGGAGGGCTCCGATTTATCGGTGATTCTTCTCTAACGGATAGTCTCGTGACCATTTCGCACCGACGGATCGTCGTCGGCGGTCTGGCTCTCTTCGACCGCTCCTAAAAGCTCTCCTCCATGATGTTGCCGCGCAAAGAACTGGCCAAAAAAACCCGCCTGACTTTGGTCTTCCATTCTAACCGTGCCGAACTTCGTACTTCCAGAGCTGACTGGTGAGACCGCTCATTTGTCACTAGGGTGTCGAGATTGTGTATCAAGACTTTTGCCAGTTCTACTAACCCTAAGCAGTTCAAACAGAGTGTCTTTAAGCTTCTCATTGCAGCAGCGGTGCCCTAGTATTTAGGCTTGTGTTTATCCCGATATCATAAAATTGCATACTAAACGCACACGAAAACCTCCACCCCAATCTTCTTTGAAGATACGCTGAGGTTAACAACTCCAACTTTTTGTTTCCAAAAATGAGATTCAGAAACGTCAAAGTACAACATTTAACACGTTCACTCAGTTACCAGATACATGAGACTGGCATAGCGTTTTCCGTTCCGACGGAGGCTATGAGTGCCATCTTCCACCCAACGGCGAAAGCAATATCTCGTAACCTATAAGTCGGATTCAAACGTTCCAGGTACATCGTGCCACTCATGTGCCTTACCGGATATGTGATTGGTACTTAAATTTCACTTGTTAACGTTACGGAACGATAAATCATGATGATGACATAAATATGTATGATACTGGGAACAAAGTAAGGAATTTCAGTCAGTTTTGAAGCCTAAGTGCATTATTGACGATAAAAGGGAGTCGATATTAGCGACCAAATGTCGTCCTATTACACTTCATTAAGCAAAGGATTAAAATGCTTCAAAAAGACCGCCTTTGAACTTATATCTGGTGCAGCCATTGTTAACTCTTACGTGGTTTAAAATGAACACAAGGAACAAGGTCCTGGAGTATAACGGCGTCGGAACTGTGTGGGATGCTATAAAAAAGTTAAGGACCACTTTGCCGAGCATAGAAGCCCACAAGAAAGTTACAAAAGTAATCACGTTTTGTGTAGACTGCACAAATAAGCCAGCAATGTGTATTCCCTGCTTCAATCAAATACACTCAAATTCCAGTAGAATGTTATATGAATTATACTGATAACATAGTTCTTTTTTGCATGTAAGTAAAGCGATACTTCTGCAACTGGTTTTTCATTTACTCTTTTTCCAATCTATGTGCGACTAAAACGTATTGTTATTGAACCTCCGCTTAACAAAGTTTTCCATAATTAGTTTTAGTCTTGAGGTGTCTTAATAAACGACAGCCCTTTTGATTGGAGGATGCTTACACGACTCATGTGACTGGTACTGCACGAACGGGTATGCTAAATGTGACTGGTAACGTCGTTTAGGACATGCCTTCTAAAAATGGTACCGCAGTGAACGTGTTAAGTGATTTTTCGTTTTCTGCCTTGACATGCCGGCACTGAATAGATTTCCAAAATATACTAAGCTTTTTCGCCCTTGGTATACTACTGGCCTTATGTTAAAAATCCGAAACATACTTTCCGAGTTACGGATGGGTCAAAGATCAGCGGACTGACAGACAGACCATCAGAACAACAGACAGACAAAGAGAAACTGTTGTGAAAAAGTGACATGGTTTTTCTTGACGTACATGTCATATAAGATGTAAAAAATATATCTCATTTTAGAAAATTTATACCAATTGATATGGGAACTAATTAGCACAAATCGTTACCCATTTCGATTTTACTTTAATAGTTCGTCCCTAATTTAATAACTGTATTTCAATATTATTTGAATCTGACAGAAAACCCGAAAGGATATATCCGTAATCGTGTCTAAATCAACATAATATTGCTATATTTATATCCGTAATTATAACATCCCTGCATATATGCTTTGGGTTTATACGGATGATTAAATGTTATGTGACCTAGAACTATTATAAGGTCTTCATAAATCACCAAGTGTATGTTATGGAACTGAATATTTACCTCAGTGAGTTTTCACGTGATTCTTAAAAGTGAAATGATATGAGTTGGTTAAAGCTGCACTGTCAGCTCTTGGACTGCAGCCGTAAAAATCCATGCTGTTTTATTTTGACTCTCCCACGACCGTGCTCCCGCCATAATACTCATCCTGTAGCAGAATAATCCGGTTCAAGAGAGATTTTCACATGAATGCCAGGGTTGCAGATGGAACGCCGGAGTGTGCAATGTAGCCTGCGGGACGACGCCTCGCGTATTAGCATGACTGAAAAATTTTACATCTGTTTATTCGACTTGTTTGGTGATCCCAAATAAAGGCTGACCTACATTTCCGAATGAAAGGAGCTCCACTACATAGACATAAGGACTCGTTTTCAGCAGGGGTGGATTATACAGAGAAGTACAGTGACCGTTTTTGTCGTAACTGCGATTGCCTGTGAGATAGAAGATATTGATGCTTGCCCAGGCTAATGTCACTTGAATTGCAAGCCTATCCTGATAGATTTCTCAAAATGCACTGGGAACCTAAAGGAGTGATCGAACTAGCCTCTCCTCGATGTAGCTGGCTCAATGAGGTTGTAAATAGAAACAGAAGAGTTCACGCCGGAGGTATAGTAACGTATATCCTAAGATTTTTGGTACAAAATGTTTATAGGATTTTTTTTATTGAAGAAATTTACTCAAACACTAACTAGTTGTCATAAGTTACATCTCAATTATCAACTAAACTAAATTTTTCTCAGTTTTTCGTGAATTCGCCGTCTTCATCTTGGGCTTCTAAGCACCCACGATAAACCCTCCTAGACAGCAAAGCCCAAAAATCCTCTATTGGGCGAGCCTGTGGCAAGTTTGGAGGATTATCATTTTCGGGAACAAAAGATAGGTTGTGTTGCCGAAGACAGTTTTGGGAATCTCATGAGTAATCACATGGTGCTAGATCTGGCCAAAACAATATATAGTCATTATGATGATTGTGGACAAACTGAAGCAATTTGAAAATACTGTTATCAATATAGCTCTGACTATTCAAAGCTTCACCACTCACTCTTCCCACAAGAGGATGGGTTACACAACTGTTAGAAATTGTGAGCCAAACAAGGATTTTATCTGCAAATTTCGCTTTATGTTTGTATCTAACTCTGTCAGGGCATTCCTCTACGTTGTCCGTATAAAATCCGGCATTTTCCTTCATTTCAGAATTACTTAGAAATACTATTT
This sequence comes from Acanthoscelides obtectus, assembly GCA_963669975.1. NCBI lineage: Eukaryota > Metazoa > Arthropoda > Insecta > Coleoptera > Chrysomelidae > Acanthoscelides > Acanthoscelides obtectus. The sequence continues at coordinate 58,128,562 of CAVLJG010000005.1, forward strand.
TTCCATTGGCAAGGTGTACCCGCCTTAGTTGACGACAGCATCTTGGTATACGGAGGAGTTGCGATTGAGAGTATTTGGGGCACTAAAATCTCTTTCGATATTCAAGACCGTCCCTCCACAGTTTCACAGATATCGTGCTCTTAGAAGATCTGTACTGACGAGCCAGTCTCCTTGCTGACATTCCAACCTGATTTGTCACAAGGGAGCATGAAGTGAACGACAGCCATTTCCAAGTTAACGTCTTGTTGGAAAACCTACATAACGTCAAAAAAAAGCGACATAATGGGCCATATGAATAAAAATCAAATAAATGCTTGTAAGCATAGGGTAGAAAGAAAAGCAAATGCTCAGAGCAAAAGGTAGAAGTAAACACATTTTCTGCATTTGTTATGAATAATGATTATTACCTTATACTCGTACGTGCAAGCAAATGGTTCATGGAAGCGAGAAAATGCCCATGCCTAAAATATTCAACCTGGGTTCTGAGTCGGGGCGGTAGTGTATATTTAGGTTCGATAATCACAGAAACCATATTACCCTACATTTAACTTTTATTTCAAGTTTGAGATCAATAAAAATTTAATACAAACTCATACGAGTAAATTACTTATCAACGTGTGTTATCAGTTTGAATTATATTCGCTAAAACTTCACACACTTCCTGACCACGGACACGTAAGTAATTATTCTTTTCCTCATGCCCACCAGCATCGTAGGCGCGTCATCTTCATCGCGACAACAATATCTTAGTATTGGAAAGCGCCGTTTTGTCTCTCAAAAACAATGCTCGACAACAGTTTATTGTAAGTATGTCTTCTTCACTTCTATTCTTCAGGTTCTCGATAAAGAGTCATAAGACAAGGTTCAATTCCATATCCCTGATCAGCAATGAGAAGAGCGTTGCCTGTACGTCGCATGGCTTCTCTCACGTCGGATTTTTCCCAGATTCTACTTTCATGTACCGAACCCGGCCAGCTCACATCCACGCTGGTGAATACGTACATACATTGCATTGCACGTAGCTTGTACGTTGTTTTAAGTTGCGTCTCCTTTGTGGTTTATGTATTCTTCCTCACGCAGGTTAGGCTTCTCTATTTTCACATGTGAATAGCAGTAGGAAATCTAAACCAGCTTGCCCTTGGTACTTTGGCAACTTTTGGGAAACTGAATCCAACGATTAGCCTGTAGAATTATTTTTTTACCACATCTCTCACAGTGTGAGAAGCAGTGGACTGCTCAACACCTAGCTCTTCGCAAATTCCGGTTTGGAAACCCGGATTTGCCAAATACCGTAAGCATACTTTCATTCTGTGTAAAGCTGATAATGCACTACCATGACTTCCGACACTTTCGCCTGGGAAGCTGTAGGCTAACCACTTCACATTTTCCTCTTCAAACCGGAACATACTTTAAAATCACTCGTCCGCGGTTGTATTAAGTATTTCATATTTCAAAGATTTATCCTTTCATCCATTTCTACTTTCAACAAAATAAGCGTGCAAAAGACGTGCGGAACCACTAGCAGCTCTGATGCTAGTGAATAGCAGCAGTTTTCCATAAGTAAATATTCGTACTTGTGAGCAAACTGTTTGATTTATTCATACGTTTGAAGCAAATCCTTCAAATGTCATGAGCACTTGCTTCTTACTCATAAGCAAAAGCATTTTCTTATAATTTTGCTCTTATCCCTTTAAGCATTTACTTTTAATTTCACAAGTATAAGCTCACTTTTATTCATATGGCTCAATGTTACTTTCCAAGATACGTAATACCGCTGGAAGTGAATAATTCTTAATTTCAGAAAGGGCGGATGTAGTGTGTATTGGAGGGAAAAACATTGATTTTGTATTGTCTTTTAACAGCATCCTTGGCATGAGTAGCATCATTTATGTCATTTGTCGCTAGGTAGGATATCCTCCATGCTATTTCCATGGAGATTAAAATATCCGATTCATCCTTACAAACCAAGTAACCACAATATATATTCTTTAATAAAAACAAGAAAGAGTTGTGACTTTTCTTCCAGTGGCCCACCTAGTCGGTTACGCTGCTTTAGATTTATTTAACCGCTTTCCTGGTTATTACGGTACCTAGGTCCTGAATTCTGTACTGATTTACAGACTTTAAAGATCCTCGTTCTGTACTCAAGCTAGTATTTGGTCGTATTATGATTTTGCTAAAGAGTGACCTAGCAGCGCTTCGCATTAACAGAGTTCATCTTCCACCATGTCTACAGTTAAACTAAATTCATCATGTCGTAAATATGTCGATCGACGTTCCACTGCGATTTCAAGCTGCTGGCGCTTCCAGGCATGCTCCTGAAACGAAACTTTTCGCATATCTATGTCCAGTAACCAAGTTCCAATATTCCTTGAGACGTTTGTCTTCTTGATTCCTGCACTTGGTTTCAAGTCAAGACAAATCTACCGGGCTACCTCTAAATCAAAAACAGACTTTTTCAGAGATAATTTTTCCTAGCCTTCTCCGTATCTACAGTAGAACTTAGATACTTCAGTAAAACAGTGCGCCAAAAAGATACCTATATTGATGACCTCCCTACACAACAAGCACATAGCTCGGGATTGGCTCTTCTTTCCTTTCCGCACGATTCTGATACCAGCAGGCTTCTTTATTGAGTAACAACTCAGGCCACACATATTTGAGTAAGAACAAAAACTTATATCCCTGAAATTACTCCCATACCGTTTACGTATGCTTTCTCTTGGTTAGGTCAATAGTGAATAGTGCATTAACCACAGGCATTCATTTTGACAAAAAAGTGATAATACACTCACAATCAAAGTACTTTTTAGCGACTGGTGTCGATCTCGACAAGGTAACGAGAAGCCTGTTCCTTAGGATTGTATAGATTTCGAGAATTTGAGGATATCAATGAAAACCAATCTTGCAAGTGGAATATCATATTTTTCGGCTCGATAGAGTAGAACCAAGATGGTCAGCCTCAATCCCATGCAAAGTAAACGCAGTCCTATGAATCTTTACGCGACGAAGTTGAAGTTGTAGCATGTATCAATTTCCTTTGACCGCGCCCATAGGAAGATCGAACATTATAAAGAATTACAAGAAGAACTTGAGATAAAAATTCGAATGGAACCTGTATCATACAATGGTTCCAAATCCGAACCATATTCAACTCCATCTGATAGAGGTGCTATGGATTTCTTGATAGAATGTATAGGCAATTTCATAACATAACATCTTTGAAATCGATAAGCTTCACTTACGTGCGCACTAAGCCTGAGTATGTAAGTATTGTGTGAAACCCATATTGTAAGTGCTACGTAGATGATATGTAAGGTGTTCAAACAAAATTTTTCCATTTATTGTATTTTAAATCTGAAGTAATTAGTAATACTGAATTACGTGAGTGTTTTGAGTTCCGCACTACATGGAAGTAGCAGCCTCAGAAGTAAGGCCATCAGAAACTATACAATCGCAAATTACCTGTCTGCAACTCTTGTCATTTTATATTTCTCGCTTATCCTTTTGTTGCACGTTTCAGCCATATTTTCTCCGCAAATGTAAGCTAGAGTTAATTTTCAGCGGCCGTTGTAGATCGTAAAACCCCGCCTACACACTTAGCGGGTACGGCACTGTCATTAAAATAGGCTTGTGCGCTATCGCTGATTAAAATCGGCATCATGAGCAGTAGCATCAGCTACCACCTGATCTTGCCGTATGGTATCTTGTCGCCACATAAGTGTTACACCCTAAGCTTATCATGTGATTATCATGATGATAATCCTCCATGTTTGTTACCGTCAGTAATTTAAACATAATGTGGTTTATTTTAGTGGCCAGACAAACATAGAATATTGAAGGCTATGGTAAGACTTGACTTGAGGTGTTTGAGCATTCTAGGTAGAACTTTTTATAGGATCGCAAGAAACTAATGATTAAAATTTGTGATATTTATGACTCCCTTTGAAGCCAGAGAAAACTAGTGCTGCGCGTGGTATGGGCTTAAAGAACGGTGTCAACTGATGCACCGCTGGTCATTGCTGGTATCCTGTCAATTGATTCGCAGGCTGTGAAGAGATGTGCAATGTATAAAAAGGGCATCGAAGCTACAAGCGACAAAGGGGTGGCGCTTTTTTTTTGTAGACCAGAAGGCTGATACCAGATATTAAGGCCCGTATCGTTAGTCGTTCCTACAATTGTAGGGCGCCTTTATGGCCTCCTTGTTTGTCATATTGCTTTCTCTCCTTCAAAAATTTCTAGATTGCACCTGTCCTGTGTCAGCGTCAGCGCTCTCCTATTGTGAAGATATGTTTTCTTTTTAAATTGTAGGAAATTTCAGGGTGATAAAACATGATAATAAATCAAAAGCATGCACAATTTGATGCAAATAGATATCTGTGACATAACCTCAAAATAGAGCGCTGATATGAAAAAGTAGAAAGCTATAACAATCGAGGAGGCCATAAAGGCACCCTACAATAAATTGTAGGAACGACTGACGATACGGGCCTAAAACTTGGATTGACAAGGGACCGGTACCAATATATTATACTAAGTGACATATAAATCCGAACACCCAGTGTAAATGGTTTTATTTTAATAAAATTTTGTATAAGTACTTAATGAAGCATAACAAGTAAATGATAAAAATTTCAAAATGATTGCACTGCTTTAAAGCCCTTTGACATTTAATAATGTGTGGATGCACCCTGATGTGCTACGCATTCTCCAACGCGCCTAGGCATGCTTCTGATCAGGTGGTCAATGTCCTCCTGTGGTATCTCATTCCAGGCAACCACCAACTCCTCTCGAAGTGCTTCTAGAGTCTGAGGAGGACGTTGCATATTGAGCAATCTCCTACCCATCATACCCCACACGTGCTCAATTGGGGATAAGTCGGGAGATCTTGGTGGCCATGGTAACAATGTGACATCATTATGTTGAAAGAAGTCTATTGTGACACTTGCAACATGTGGTCGGGAATTATCTTGTTGGAAAGTTGGATCTGCCAGGGTGTCAAGATAGGGTAAAAGATGGGGTTCTAGAACTTCGTGGATATAACGCTGCGCGTTCATGTTACCTCTGATGAAGATTAAAGGTGACCTGGTACCATAAGCTATAGCACCCCAAACCATAACTCCAACAGTGTGATGAACATGTCTTTCAACAAAAAACTGTGGATTCCTCCTTTCACCACGTCGCCTTCTAACCCTGGCACGACCATCGTGCATGCCTAAACAAAATCGAGACTCGTCACTAAAGACAATACTGTTCCATTCCTGATCCCAGAGTGACCGTTGTCTGCACCACTCAAGGCGATTACGTCGGTGTTCTCGAGTTAAAGGGAGGACCCAGTGTGGCCGGTATGAAAACAAGCCAAAACTTCTCATTCGTCGGTAAACACTTCGCATGCCAATAGGTCTTCCGTGTTCTGCAAACCATTCATTTGCAATGGACCTGGTAGTGGAGAAACGGTCCCTTAAGGCCAATAATCTTAGGCGGCGATCTTCATGGTCTGTTGTTCTACGGCGGCGTCCAGTGCCCCTTGCTCTTTGCGTACGGCCTTCTCGAAGCCATGCCTGACAACACCTAACCACAGTGTCTACACTTCTTTGCACTCTAACTGCAATTGCCCGAAAAGAAAGTCCAGCTTCCCGAAGTCCCACTATACGGCCCCTATCAAACGCACTAAGTTGACGAAATCGTACAGGTCTCCGTACTCTAGGCATCGTAACCGATCGTAAAGGATGTCAAGAATCAAAATCCGCCAACGTTGATTCTTTACTGCGGCTGAAATATTCATTTTTAGAGCGTTAGTGAATTAAACAAAGGCAGTATAAAAACCGGAATGTCCAACTGATAAGGCTAAAAAATGTGTGTGTGTGTGTGTGTCCATATTACTGCGAGTTTATATAAAGGTCAATATGCAGCATTCGCTACGACAGAAGGGGCAGAGGTGGAGGAGTCGCATTACTCGTCAAACGTACCATGACGAGTCATGTCCTCGACGATGCCGCAGACATAAATGGGGACGGAATCACGGTCCAGGTCCATCACAACCACCGTCCCTACAGAATCACCTCCCTATATGTGCCACCAGGGGAGGCCCTAGACGAAGATGACATCGCTGACCTCCTGAGAGGCCCAGGAGCACGCATAGTCATCGGAGATCTAAACTGCAAGTCTCCGGCTTGGAACAACAACGTCGAAGACAGGAATGCAAGGCAGCTCCAGGAACACGTCGATGCCCTGGCGGGGGTCATCGTCGGTCCGGAGCAACCAACCTACATTCCATTCGGCCTTGGGCGACCTGCGGTACTGGACATAGCCATCCTCCGCAACATCAGAGAGGAGTTCGAGATAGAGACCCTGGTGGAAGGATCGTCGGACCACAATCCGATTCTACTAACACTTGGCACAGGGTCTAGAACTCGAGATAGCTTGAGCACCAAACGGACGAACTGGAACCTGTACAAATCCAACGTCCAAAGGAACATCACTCAAATTCCAACCATCCGTTCAGCGGAGGAACTGGACAACGCAGTAGAGGAGCTGGAGAATGCTGTCCTGCGAGCGCACGAGGACAGCACCCGCTCCGAGACTACGGCAGTTCCTAGACACCTAAATGGTCCAGCACCGCACCATATTAGGCACCTGATCAGGGAGAACAGAAGACTCAAGCGAGAACATCTCCAGCTGTTGACAGAGGAGTCGAGAGTTGCGCGAAACAGAGCATCGTTAGCTCTGAAGAACGCACTCGCGGAACTCCGAAACAGCAGATGGAATGCAGCCTGTGCAGAACTAGAGACCCAGGATGGTACGGCCTGGTCTATGCAGCGAAAATTTCGTCGTCAGCGCACCACGATCCCCACTCTTCACTGCCAACGCGGCTTGGCCTACTCCAGTGAAGAAAAAGCCGAAGCATTCGCCGATTCGCTAGAATCCGAATGCAGACTCAATTACCATGAAGACGAGGACGACAACCACGAGGAGGCCGTGGAAGTCGCAGCCGAAAACATGAGGAGTCGACCACCTGGCCAGGAGACGGATCACCCCTCCAGTCCAGAGGAAATCCGTCTGATCATCCGCAGGTTGAAGGTCAGAAAGGCGCCGGGAAGGGACGGCATCAACAATAGGATGCTGAAGAACCTTCCCACCAAAGGCATTGCTGCGCTCACCAACATCGCCAATGCCACTCTGAGACTTAACCACTTCCCGCGGCGGTGGCGGGAAGCCCAGGTTATAATGCTCACCAAGCCAGGCAAGGACCGGAAGTTGCCCCAGAACTACCGGCCCATCAGCCTGGTTTCCTCGGTGGGCAAAGTAGTCGAAAAGGCTATCGCCGTTCGACTAGAGAAGCAGGCAGAAGAACTGCAACTTCTCCCCCCAGAGCAATTCGGCTTCAGATCCTCCCACAACACGGAACTCCAAGCGCTACGACTGACGGAAAACATCACCAGCGGCTTCAATCTCCAGGAGGCAACCGGTCTCATCCTGCTGGACGTGGAACGAGCCTTCGACCGAGTTTGGCACGATGGACTCATCGCCAAAATGGAAGCCGCCGGAATCGATGCGAACATGTGCCAACTAATCCAGAGCTATCTAACACAAAGATGGTTCACGGCGAAGATTGGTACATGCCATTCAACAAGACGTCAGCTGGAAGCAGGCGTGCCCCAGGGGTCAGCCTTAGCCCCCCTGCTCTACAACATCTATACTTACGATGTGCCGAAGACAGCTGACACAATGCTGGCCCTATATGCAGACGACACTGCTATAGCCGCCAAGCATAGACGACCCGAGATCATCCGTAGGAGACTACAGGGTGAACTGGACCAAATTCAGGACTGGTGCGTGAAATGGAAAATCCGCATCAACGTCCAGAAGACGCAGGCAATCTTCATTCAACGAAGAAGGATTGCAAGACCTCTTGAAGCATCCATCTTCGATGAAGATATCCAGTGGAGCGACAATGTCAAATATCTGGGGATCGTTTTTGACAAGTCCCTCACCTGGAAAGCGCACATAGAAGCTGTCATCGCAAAAACCAGAGCAGCCATGGCTCAACTCTATCCATTACTGGGTAGACACAGCCAGATGCCGCTAGCGACCAAGCTACGGCTGATCAAGGCCATCGCCAGACCTCAGCTCGCTTACGCCTCCGCGGTCTGGGGGTACGCTGCCCCCAGCTACCGCAAGCGACATGCTGCTCTAGAGATGAAGCTACTCCGGATCGCCACCAATGCACCTTCCTACGTAAGGAACTCAACCTTGCGTAGAGACCTGCATTGGGATACCATCCACGAGTACATGAGGAAAAAAGCGGAGAAGACCTTCGAGAAAGCTCAGGACCACCCGAACGAGCAGCTACGATTCCTCATGGACTACGTTCCGGACGAGAGGCCTCGCAACCGCAGAACCAGGTACCCCAGACCAAGGTCTCAGCTGGCACCCGCTAACTGGAACCTTGACTAGGAGACTAGGAGAACTTGCGGCTGCTCCCCCCCCCCACCCCACGGCGTGGATGCAGAGGACCAGGAACCACCGGGACCAGGACCCACCGGGACCAGGACCAACCAGGACCAGGACCCGCCACGACCAGGACCCACCAGGACCAGGACCCTTCAGGACCAGGACCAGGAACAACATATTGGAAGAGGACTTGAAACTCTTGATTTTTCGAAAACAAGAGTTTCAAGAGAAACTAGCAGACCCTCTATCGATGATCGCTTAACGACATCGATAGAATGTGCGAGGTAAAGGGAACCAACCCGGCGTTCCCAGAGACTGAAACACATGAGGAGACGTTGTAGCAGACCGCAGGTCACGCACAACACATGGCCTACCGAGACGCTGATGAGTCGGGCCACGCGGAGGTTTAGGGTTTAGTGGGTATTAGGTGATCTCTTCAAGACCCTGGAGCCCCACACACGTCGTAGCTCGTGCTATGGTATGGTGCGTAAATGCATTCCCCCCTCGTTAAAAAAAAAAAAAAAAAAAAAAAAAAAAAAAAAAAATTCGTGTTTTTATACCTTATGTATATTTCAGGTAACAGGTCATAAAGTAATCAGTAAAGTTGCTCTAAGTATTAGTCCTAAAACGCCTCGTAATACAAGGTGCTTACACAAGGAGTTTATTGTTTGGTGGGATTATCAAAAATGAAATCCACTGTAATTTATAATAATTATAAATAACGTGTCTGTAGAATATTGTGTCTGTCACCATTTAGTACCATAAGTAGTGTTGAAATTTACAGCATTCCGTATGTTGATGAGCAGGATCTATGTTTAAAGGGTTGTCCATGTTACTATGAAGATAGCATGTATATTAATGGCCTTACACAGGGCTGTGATTATACGTATGCGTCTGTGAACGCCACCGATGGATGTATGGCACAACGACCCAGTTCCATCTTTAAAGCAAATATTACATCACATTAGGGTAAAACCACATAGTTCAGGCATCGTGTAGTTTATGCGATACGGACAGCTATTGCAACTGAATATGAACTGAGTGAGAGCTAGTTCCAAGGTAATATGTTTTGGAAAAACCTATATCGTGCCATTAAAAATCGATATATCACTTTTTAGGTTACGAAATATGGGCCCCGCACGTATCACTGGATTTTCTTACGGCCTATGAAGTGCAAGGCAGATAGGAGCACCAGCGAGAAGACAGAGTAGGTGAAGCTACCTCCAGGCTTACCTCCTAAACCAAAGAGACCCAGCTGTACGTCGAAGTTAAGAGTCAGTATGTGGACCAGTGGATTACAGTTTGAAAGGAGTTGCGCCAGGAGCATGTGGGATACCGTGAAATCGACCTTTTTTGAAATCCTGTGGAAACATTTTTCTCCAGCGTTTAACAGCTGGGGAACGTAATGGCTTTTCATAGTGTTGTAGTTTATAAGTTTGTATTTACACGCATAATATGCTCATTCGCAAAATGATAAATGGAACGGGATATGGTAGGTTGGAGATATGGATCTATAGTCTTGATTCGGATTCAGGCTTTAGTTTGGGAAATACTTTATTCTAAGTTCCTTAGTTCGTTTGACCTAGGCTATGCACGCCGTCACGTATCCCCATTTAGGGTTAGTAGTTTTTGAGTTGATCAGATATGGTTATTTTTCAAATTTGAGTATTTCATACTTTCTAGGAAATGTAAATTCGGTGCAGGAAAATCAGGCACCCTTCAAATTTCATTACCTTGATATTGACATTATTTTTAGAGGTAGGTGCTTTCTGTATTGACGAAAAAACAGCACGTAGCACATTTAAAGGAGAAATACATTTTCAAATATCGTGAGAAATGTACCATTCAGCTAAAAGACGTTTGAAATGTCACACATTTTCAATAGACGCCGTTGGTGGATTCCACTGCTTGCCGTCCCGTATATGGGCCAGTTGATTGGCTCTGTGCACTCTGTCATTTCTTTCCGACGACCGGCCGGTAGATTGATCGGTCTAGTTTAAAGCAAGTTCCGTTTGACAAGTACATATAGGAGGGATTCCAGGCAGAAATTAGCTGAGCTGTATACTGCTGCTCGTTGTAGCTGTTGTGTTGGTGAACCGTTTCTTTTCAGATTGATTAATGGAGCCCCAAGCTATTGCTTCCATTCGGTCCGGTTTCTCCTAAGGTTAGCGTACATGTATACTATCGAAAGCCTTCTCATACGTTGCTCATCAAGATCGATATCAAAGACATTTTGCCGTATCCGTATGAATTTTCTTGCTAAGACCTCGCGCGTTATGGCTTGAGATAAGCGAGTGCAAGAGTAACTAGGATTATTATTCGGAAATTACTTTAAAAGAAATTGTCGTATGACAATGTTATGCGCCCGTCTAGTAAGGAGCAAAATATGTATGTAAGAAATGTTGGAGAAAAACTGTTAAACCTCATTAGGCAGGAACCAAGAAGAAGGCGCAAGCATCTAGAACCGGATTTTGAATCGACGAGTTTTTAGTGTGGAAATAGTTCATTCCACGTCTGCTCGCTATGATAGCTGTTCGCTGACGTTTAAGCAACACGTACAGCTACAAAACGAGTTCACAAGTGTACAACAGCTTGTGCTAAGTTAACTTTTTGAGGAAAATGTCAAAAAATCTACGAAATGTCGAAAAACAACGAAATGTCACTTTTCAAGATGCGTAATATCCGTGCGGATGAATACAAGTCGGTCAAACAGCTGCCAGTTTCACAGCTAGTAATATTTTTATTTTTAAAATTGTTATATGGGTGGTTCTATAGGAATGGGACAATTTATGTAACTGAGTCCTAATTACGTAATTAAGCAAATATTTCAACAAATAAAAGGTGCCTCTTAGCATATGTACCCAAAGGTATTTAGTCAAATGATAGGACTACCAACATTATTTCGGATAATGTGCTTTTTATTGTTTTCTTCGGTTGAAATCTCAACTCCGAGGCTGTAACTTTCCTATTTTTGCGCTTTATATCCGGAGATGTCATGGAATTATGAATATTTATTTTATTTTATGTAACGGCTTTACCTATTAAGATCTATAGGCATTATCATGGTCTAAAATACGCTTGCGAAAAAGTTCGTGAGATGTCCCAAATATCGGCTCCTTTTTTGTAATCTCGCTTTACCGTGAACACCAAGGCTCGTAACGAATTCTCTAAAATTCGTTACTGCGCAGACGCCCCACTTCTCTATCGTGTGTACTTTCATAGGGTAGTGTTAGAACGAGTAACGGAGTGCACGTATCATTTCAAGGAAATTTTCTGCGAGCCATTCAGTCACGTGTAAGGTAAGCATACGTTTTGTTTTTTCGTCAACACCGAGTGCTTCAAAAAACAGCACGATTTGTTAATTATTTCAGAACTATGGGATCAAACATCTAGGGGTTATTCAGTGTAACAGTAGAAAACATTTGAGTATTGAGACCCATATCCGGGAAAGTATCACTACGGCACGACGGCCCTAATACGCGTTAAAACGATGAATTGCCTAAATTTGATACTCGTTTTGGATGATTTCAAGTGCTGCTGTCATTCGTTCAATTAAGTCTTGCTCTGTTTCTACTGGAGTTTCGTAAACCAAGAAGAAACTTAGGAACGGTGTATTTAGGTTGGAGGAAGGCATTTTGAACAATTGTTGTGATGATATCATGTACAAAAGGCAATAATTAAATGCATTAAATCCTATTTAGGCAATTCATAGACTTTCTAAATTTTATCGCGTCTTAGGGCCGTAGTGCTGTAGTGACACTTTTCCGGATATGGGTCCCTATTCTCAAATGTTCTCTACTGTTACACTGAATAACCCCGACAAGTTTGATGCCATAGTTCTGAAACACACCCTGTAGATCCAGTACTGATTAATCAATGCTATTTGTTGTGTTTGCTCACGATTTAAATGTCAGGAACAAGGCTCTTTTTCTATTTACGTGTTAAATATTAAAAATTGTCAGCTCCGAGGTAGCCGACACCGAGTTCCAGTCACAGGCTTCGGAATTGACGGCTTGCCTTGGAGGTGGTAGTGTCCGGAAGTTTCAGCTAATAAGCTTGGTCTATTTTCTGTTTATAGAACTAAAAATGGCTAAGAGAAGCAAAGACGAAAAAAGGGAAAGCAAAAGGGAGCTTCAGCTTTTAGGAAGACTAAATGTCAGCAATTACTAACTAAAAATAGGCTAATGGGGAAACTGCTCTTTTTAGCTGTAAAAGGCAAAGAGGTTGCTAACCAAAAAAACAGAACACGCTGGTATAGCTGATCAAATTCGAGAGTATCTGGAACGTGAGGTTTCCAGTCGTAAGTGTTCAGGTAAGAAAGGTACAATGACTAGACATAGCTTGAAGAAACGAAGAACACTGATAAATAAGCAACTAAAATCTTTACAGGCTTTTATAATGTTTATCCTTACGTATCGATATAGATCACCGCTTAAGATACTCCAATGTCTTCGGCTCTGATTCCGATGATGAACCTCATTCATCCTTTCTACGGAAGAAGACTGAGAACACCTTAGATTCTTACGGCGAACCCCTTTCATTATTTTTAAAGGAAAAGACAGATGGCATTGCTATGAATGAATACGTTCTTGTGAAATTCCATGGAAAGTATTGTTTAGTACATTTCGGTTTTTGAGAAGGGTATTGGTTGTGATATCTTCGAGGTTTTTAAGAAAATATGAAAATTCTCGTTTTGTCTTTCCCATCATCAGTGACAATTCTGTTATCTCACCAGATGATATTAAAATGAAGTTGGAGATTATGACCATGTACAAAAGGAGGCACGATTAATTTTTAACCTGATCTATTTGAAAAGTTCAAAAATATTTGTGTCTTTCAACTCCTTTATTTTCCACTTTTGCCTGTTTGTTGCTTTAGCTATGTGCTTTTTCCCAAAGAGCAATAATTTTATAAAATTTGTTTATTTGGATTATTTATCTTCAGTACCAAAATATATCTTTTAAAAGTTTACACATGTTTCTCGAAACAAATAAACAATTGTTGTTTTGTATATTTCTATAATTATTTTATTTTGGTCATCGGTTACAAGCATCACTCATCACATTTTTGAAATTTCATGGTATCTGCCAATTGATGTCAACTCAGTGGACGACTAATCAACTCCGAGGACTATCAACTCCTTATTTCTGAAAAAGTATACTAAGATTCCTCAGTTGTGCTTTATACTTTTTTTTCAAAACCTTCAGCACATTTTATGTATTTTAAAGTTCTTATCCTCTAAATTGTCCCGTATCTGTAGAAACACCCATATATAAAAAAGCGACAGTACAGTCCTACAAGTATGTGAACGTGACACTGCACGGAAGAGCCTAAACGGCATTAAAGCTCTTCTCCAGCAGATGGGCGAAGCAGTACAAAGTCCTAATGTATTCTGTGGTGCAATGTAAAAACTGTTGAAAGTTTGGTCAATGTGACAATAGCGATTCGTTGAGGAACATCCAAGTGAGGATTTAACATTCTTATTTCAAAGTAGGCTGTAACAGCTGTCAGCATAAGCTGTCATCGATGTCAGATTTTTCTTCATGGACCGTATCTATTTAGCATTTTATTGTTGAATTTGAGATGGTTTGGCTTTTTTGTGTTAAAAACTACTTAATGCAAAATAGTAATGCGCGTGCTTTCTGGATTTTGTATCGAATGTCACAGTTACAGTGAGCGAATTGAGTTCAGACAAAAAGTCTTACATCTGCGAAAGTTATTGTATCAAACAAGGGTGAGTAGATCGTTTTTGTAACAGCTAACGGACTGATGGTAGTCTCCATTTGTGAAAATATTAATTATGAAATTCGTGTTTTACGATAAGGCTCATAGAATGGACGGGACATTTTATAAAAGCTAAATTTTTGTTGAGAATAGCGCAACGTAAGCGTATTAGCTCCTATGTTGTATCGCCCTAGCTGTTACAAAAGCGTTTTTTTTGTTTGACATTGCTCCTTACTTTTTTCAGTTGCTTGCTTATCTTCTTAGATGTATTGCTCTCAATATATGTTTTTGCAATTTCCTCCAGAACTTTGTACATATAGTCCGTTTTCGAATTTTCAATAATTGCTTCTCCACTAGATTTCTTTTACTTTCACACATTATAAACCATCAAATATAGCTGACTGAGGTTCGGCGTTATTAAAAGCAGACTCTACATCCAGTAGAGCAGTTTCTAGCAGCGATGGTTGCCAGTTCAGTTCTCTAGCTCTGAACCCAATATTCACTAGAAAATCCAGAAAGCAAATATTACTATTTCGCCCAGAAACACCTAAAACCATTAAAAATGTATCATCAAGATACTAAATAGATTCGGCTAGCAGAGAAACATTATGATGTCGATTGCAGCCTTGACGGTATCCGTTACAGCCAACTGTGAGATGTAAATGTTTAATCCTTCCTTGAAGCATTATTGTTTCATTGCTTCCTAGGGGAAATGTTTCCTGAAACGCCACTACGGCCTCAAGCGTGTCTGTGTGTCTCTTAATCACTTCTGAATCGTTTTATAATTGGATGAACGTGGTGACAATGAATTAACAGCAGTAATTTTAATATAATGTTCGACAAACTACACGCTCTTATCCAAGGATTTGTTCGGCAGGGGTATTACGTATCTTGAAAATTCACATTACCTGATTTCCTTAGATTATATAGGTTTTTGTGACATTTTGTAGGTTTTTCTGCAGGATGTCAACTTGGCACTAGCTGTTGTACACCTGGTGCGTACTCTTTCCGTGGCTATACTGTTGCCTAAACGTCATAACGCCTCAGCTGTCAATGTTTGACCATGATGCAATGAAACATCTGCCTCAGAGGTGGCATTACTGGAGGTTTAACCTGTAAGTTATATAGTATAGCTAAAAGGAAACGGCAGTGTATAGGTGCATATGAGAATTTGTGTGCTAATAATATGTTGATGATAATTCACATGGTTTCTTGTCTCAAATACACATACTTGAGGTGTATTCAAAGCCAGAAATTAGTTGCGCATCGAATTTTTCTTATTCATCTTGGAAATTCCATACGCAAATTTGCTGAATTACAGAAATGAGAGGGATGAGAAAAGAAATTCGCTGGGTGATGAAGCATATTGCAAGTAACAAGTTATTACCTTATTGGCTAGAGTAAAGATAACATAGCCATTTAAATATCAAAATGTCATGCTACTCTTGATGTTACACTAAAATACCTAGACAAACACTATGTATTCACATGGAGATCTACAATAGAAATTACGGTTTTCTGTGGGCATGAGATATAAATGATTGAAAATTTAACAATTCGTAAAAATGCATATTTTCGTATAACGTACACAACAACAGTCTTGTTTTGCTTGTTCTTGCACATACAATAGGTATGTTTATCGGAATCATCTTTAGCTATTTGGCAAATACTATTACGCCTCCATTGGTGTTTCTCAATATGTTATTCAAAGCTTCTTTTTTACAACATTCTAACAAAATACCAAAGGTAGCAACAAGGTCAACTGCCAAAACTTACTATATGTCTAGCTTGGGGTACCGACTGAGCCATTTCGAACGTCAAGGCGTTAATTTTCCAGTTTTCATATGCATTCCTTTGTGTTGTGCAGCGATTTCGGGAAACATTTCGCCACGCTATTTCAACAGTTGTCTTGCGAGGCCAACCTCTCTCCAAAAAGGACAACATACAAATAACATAGCAAATATCAATGATTTTATACGAATGCATACCAATACAGATAATCTTTCTCAACTTTCTTTCTTTGATATCTTCTCAGAGCAACCAACAGTGCATGTCTTGTCGTTGAGTAATTCCTCCATAGATGGATGCTTTTGGTGGAAGTTTTTCCGAAACAATTTCACTTTGGAACTAGTTGTTATTCACTTCATACTGCTTGTTGGCTAAAAGTGATTACCCTCGAGTTATATGGTTTGATTTTGATGTAACATCTGTTCCAGAAATGGCGCTAGTGGAGACCATTTACAGCTTGCTGTTAATTATATATTATAGGTAATTGCTGCATTTCTCCATAGCGTTCACAGCGAGTGCGCGAGCCGTGGACTAGCTAGTACACAATTTGACATACCGATTTCTGATGATACTGTTACAATTTTTTTACGTAATACCCGTGTCGTTAAGCAGACAGAGTCGAAGTCAGTTAGAATCAGGTGCAGGCTATTGTTCATAGAAGTTTGAGAAATCAACAGCGAAACTTGGTGACTGAATAAAAAAATACACAAGATTTCCATGTTTCAAAACTAAAAATTTTTATTGCAGGTGTAATTTTATTGTTCAACTGGCATTTACGCTTCTCAAAAACACTACCTGGTATTTATAAAAAAAGTTACATACAACCTTAGTGTTCGGAAGCTTTAAAACAAAATTAATTACAACTCATTGTTTTTTTCAATAAAGAATGTTGTAAACAAAACACAAGATTTACTTAATCCCGACGTTTGTACTTATTTTGTCTCCACGTATAGGTTTTCCGCATCATAAGTCTAGATCGGCTATTTCAGTTTATAACGGTATTGACCCCAAATCTATTCAAAGTTCAAAGTAATACGCATTTCATATATGTATCTTTTTAAAGCCATTTTTCGTAACTGCTTTTTTTTATTCAACAAAAAAGATCAGAAGTCATAATGCCACCACTAGGAGGCTTTCATATTATCCTGCATCGATGCATCGCCTCTACCAAGCTTTCCTTTTATGCCCAATTTGTCTGAAAAATATGAGTTTCTATGTTTACCACTGAATAACTTGACCCACACGAGATATGTATGAAATATTTGAGCCAAGTTTTAGGGCGCTAAGGTTGTAATTCTTCAATTAACACTCCATTACCAGGTTAAAGCTTTATTTGATACGACAACTATTACAACAGGCGCCATTAGTAACGATCTAAAGCTTTTTTGATGAGTTTGATGGGAGATCGTGAAATATTTTTCGATTGCACAATTGTTCTCCAGGTATATCCATCATCATAGTCTTCCGGAGTCGTACTTATAGCAGCCTTTAGGACCAGAATACTGTTTGGGAAGCGTTGTTTCATTCTTAAAGCATGAATGGAGAGACATTTTCGACTTACTGTCTATGTACAACGAACAGTATTTATTCTGCACCACTACGTTCGGTCATAAATCGTCATTTCCATATTTATGAGAACCAGTTACGCACATTTTACGACAATGCATTCCGAAATATCCTAGTTTAGCTTTTGTGCCTGTGCTGAAAAAAAAACATTCGTACGCTTGGCCTATTGCAATATTTGAAATGGTTCTGGATTGTAGCAATCGGTGTTTTACTGTTTCTATGAATGATGGATAATTTGTTTAAAGCTTCGATATTTTTATCGTCATTTCTATTATTACGATTTACTTGCATCCATCACTTTTGGAAAATGTGCATTCCCTGTAATCTATTCTTGCCCTCGATTAACACATATGTAATTTCACCGGTCACAGACACTACTATGCACAACTCGGTAAGCAGCAACTAAAGGTTTGTTCGTACAATGGTCGGAGACTTGTCGGTGACTGTGTCTGGGATCTGGTCGAGTGAATTCCATTTATATTGCAAAGTAGAATTAACGGAATTTGCGTGGCGTGGTCTTGGAAACGATCAATGACAGGTTGGCAACAGCTGTAAGAACAGGGCTTGAATCGGGCTATATGTGGACCGTATTGAGTTTCCATAACGAGGGGTAATATACAACTTCATTCTTCAATGCTTAGGAAAACCCATTGAATGATTCAGAATGGGTTTTCAAATGTTCAAGGTTTTTCTCGTTACTATATAATATAGTGTTGTTAGATTTGATAAAGACAATGCCGAATCTGCACTATTAAACACGTAATCACGACTCGCTGGGCCACGACAGCCCAACACCCGAGCGCGCTGGAGGTCGTACCATTTCTGCCGTCGCCTCCCAACCCGACTGATAGCGGTCGGTCCAGCTGACACTCATACATAAAATTTCGAGCAGATTCAAGGAGTTCCTAACACGGCCAATCCTGCAGCAACTTCGTTCTCTAAGTCTCTCTTTTTTTTTAATAAGTGGACAAGGAAGAAAATAATAGTTGGACTAACTTGAAGTAGATTTACTGATTATCAAATACAACCCAATTTAGATATTCAAAAACATTTAAATAACACATCTTAATCCATTTCCTATCCTCCGATCTCGCACAGATCTTCCGAGTTCTCCCTGCGATTTAAAAAACTCATTCATTGACTTCATGATTACACATGGTCAGAATATTTTCCTACTCACACATAACAAGCATCCCTTGGACTAAAATACTGCACCCCTTTTTTTCGCATGCTTACAGATGGCGGATAAGCTCCCAGAATGTCATATCATACAAAAACCTACAGCCTCTCAACATTTTACATGGTCCAGGCGTAAAAGCTGGCAACACATACACAAAACGTAAAGCCTACACACCTTCAACGCAATGAAAAGTGTATAAGCTCTCAAAGTTTCAACACATGACGCAAAGCGTATAAGCTTTCGACACACAAGCATTACGTGAAGCGTGAAAGCTTTCAACGTACTACACCGTACAAAGCGTAAGAGCTTTCAACACATAACGCAAAGCGCATAAGCTTTCAACGTTTTACACCGTGCAAAGCGTAATAGCTTTCAACACATAACACAAAGCGTATAAGCTTTCAACGTTTTATACCTTGCAAAGCGTACGAGCTTTCAACACATAACGCAAAGCGTACAAGCTCTCAACGTTTTACATCGTGCAAAGCGTATGAGCTTTCAACGTTTTACACCTTGCAAAGCGTACGAGCTTTCAACACATAATGCAAAGCGTATAAGCTCTCAACGTTTTACATCGTGCAAAGCGTATGAGCTTTCAACGCTTTACATCGTGCAAAGCGTACCAGCTTTTAACACATAACGCAAAGCGTATAAGCTTTCAACGTGTTCCATTATGCAAAGCGTAACAGCTTTCAACACATAACGCAAAACGTATAAGCTTTCAACGTTTTACACCGTGCAAAGCGTGAGAGCTTTCAACACATAACGCAAAATGTATAAGCTTTCAACGTTTTACATCGTGCAAAGAGTACGAGCTTTCAACATATAACGCAAAGCGTATAGCCTCTCAACGCTTTACATCGTGCAAAGCGTATGAGCTTTCAGCGCTTTACATTATGCAAAGCGTAATAGCTTTCGACATATAACCCAAATCGTATAAGCTTTCAACGTTTTACACCGTGCAAAGCGTAAGAGCTTTCAACACATAACATAAAGCGTATAAGCTTTCAACGTTTTACTCCGTGCAAAGCATCATAGCTTTCAACACATAACGCAAAGCGTATAAGCTCTCAACGTTTTACACCGTGCAAAGCGTAAGAGCGATCAACGCATAACGCAAAGCGTATAAGCTTTCAACGTTTTACACCGTGCAAAGCGTACAAGCTTTTAACACACAAAACACACAGAAATATAAGTAATAGTCAGCAATTTCCTAACACGTGCCATTTAGTATTCTTTTTACAAATATCATCATCTAAGCTTAAGTCTTCATCCAACTTTTCCAATAAATCGGGAAGATCCATTTTCAAAGACCAATCGTTCGGCCATCCTCTCAATTGTTCCTTTGCAGCTTTTGTGATGGTCGATTTTCCGACGCGTTTCAATTCACAGCGACCTTCTCTGGATTTGCCCATGACTTCGAATGGTCCTTGGAATTCGTACCTTAGCTTCCCTTGATGCATTTTGTCATCCCGATGTAATAGGGCGAAGTCTCGTTTTCTAAATTCAATACTGTTCCGGCGTTTTTCGTTGCAACCGATTTTTTTCTAAGTGGTCATTAACTCTCTTCCGATCTAGCTCCGTGTTTCTTGTTGGATTAAGATCACTGTTCAAATTGTTTAGCAGGCTTTGGATCAACGGAGTTGGGCTATTGACTCCAATTAAAGCTCTCAGCGGAGTAGTTTTAATCGCTTTTTGGAAAGTAGTATTCAGTACGAGTTGTATTTTCCAAAGTTTTCGGCCATTTTTTGTCAACCTTGGTTTCGATTTAAGCAGGTTCATTATGGTACGCAAGTATCTTTCGACTTGACCGTTCGAGCGATGAATATCAGGAGTGGTGTAATGATAACTAATACCAAGTTCGTCTAAATACTCTGGCAAGCTCAAATTTTTTAATTTGTTCCAGCATCCATCATAATCTTTCCTGGTGTTCCAAACAGAGATATGAACGAGTACAACGACGATCTTGTTTCTTCAGCTTTCACGGTTTTCAGAGGCTGCAAAACGCAGTACTTTGTATAAGCATCAATTAGTACCAAGACGTGTCTGTATCCCTCCGCTGATTTTTCAGGGGTCCCAAACAGTCTGCATGTAAAATTGGCATTGGAATTTGTGGCTTCTGGACGTGTGAAACAAAGCCTTGGAGTGCTCCTGATCGTGTCCTTTTCACCGCACAAATCAAGCAGCGTTTTATGTATTTTTTCACAAACGATCGAAGGCGAGGAAACCAAAAATGCTTTTGGATTGATTCAATAGTTTTATCTATGCCGACGTGGCATTGCTCGTCGTGGAATATTCGTAACACTCCAAATCGACTTTGCCGTGGTACAAATGGTTTTGTAGTACGAGTACCATCAGGAGCAGTGAATACGTAATGTAAGATCCCGTCCTTGACTGTATATCGCGATTTGTCAAGGGTACCTTCCTTTGCTTCGTTGATTACCTGAAGTATGTCAGCATCACCCCGTTGTTCTACATGCAACCAGTTGTCGTTTGCATTTAATCGTCAGACTACTTGGTTCCGGCTTAGATAGTCGACATGTGGAAGTGAGCTACCCCTCCGATATACGATCGTGAAGTTAAAGTCCTGCATGTATATTCACCATCTGGCTACCCGGGGAAGAATATCTTTCTTGGTAGAAGTGGATTTAATTGCGTTGCATCAGTTATTAGTGTAAAATGAATACCAAGAAGATACTTGCGGAAATGTCTCAAAGCGTTGCCGACTGCAAGCGTTCCTAGCTCGTAGGAGTGGTAGTGTTCTTCATATTTGTTATTGCGTTTACTGAAGTATCCGATTATTCATGGATTACCAACTCTCTTCTGTAAGAGTACCATTCCATATCCCATAGAGCTGGCATCAGTGTGCAACTCTGTTGGCAGTGTGGCGTCGAAAATCGCTAGCAGTGGCTTGGAAATCAGACAATCGATGACATACTTTTTGGCTGCTTCTTGTTCATCTGTCCACAAAAATGGTTCACTTGCCTTTGTTAATTTTTTATTGTATAACGAAGGCAGTTTTCTCAATCGACTCTTCATCTATTGGTATTTGATGACATATCCAACGATACATCAAGCTGGTCATCGATCAGTGGAAGCGGGAACTTGTCTTTTATTGTGAATGAATTTAGTTCTCGGTAATCCACAGACATTCTGTATCCGCCGTCCCTTTTTCTTACCAAAATGATCGGACTGGCAAATGGGGATTCACTTTCTCCGATAATACCATTCAGCATTAGGTCACCAACTATCTTACGCTCTTTACTTGCCGCTAAACGATATGGGTTTCTATTGACGACAGAATCATCACGTAGTCTAATCTTCGATGTCGCATTGTTAACCGTACTTAGGGCCGATTTCACCAACATTAATATTATGGACCAATGGGAAAATACTTTATCGAAATGCAATTTGACAGAAGCTATCAAAGGTCGCTGAATATTAGTGATTTCCATTGAAATATTGAATAAAATCGTGAAAATTCGACTGTATTATATACAAGACCACTTTTTGATTCCAACATGATGCTTTTGTACAGAAAAAACAGGACATTTTTCATGTATTTTGATATATGTTATAGGTTTACATTTAACTATCCGTTATCCTCCTCAGCGAATGGGAATGCGGCAAATAATAGGTCGATTTTCTAGCTGTTAAATTTGGCAGCAGATTTGGACGTTTGTTAATGCATGGCACTCTCGAATTTACCAGCTTCAATATACTGAAAGTTATCATTACATACCTGTTCAGTAGTGTGAATTTGTCTGTATTTTGCAAGAAAATAGAATATAAAATACATTCCATCCAATTCCTCATCTTCCTTTACGTCATAATAGTAATCATTTATTAATTTATGGGTTAATGAATTTCTTCAAAGCAATAAAAACATTATGTCCTCTCCATCCTAAAACACAGATAATATGCGTAAGACGTGTCAAATCCCTACATCTCCCTGATGCATAATGCAATTACTATGGACATAGACAAAAAATTATGAAAAATGTTTCACAAATAATGTCCTTTTAAGTCCAAAAATCATCAAAACTAGTAATGTTTATTGTTTGTGTTCTTGACTGGCGGTCGTTGACTGGTGGGGATATCTATCTGTCACTCGAGGGTTGCCAAGTCTAATGACGATCACGTTCTGTGGTGGAGGGTGCGATATGAATCTTTTACATTTGCTGGTTTTGCTTACTAGGTATCATGATTATAAGCATCTTTGGTAGATTGTTCGATCCGGAATGGGAAAGATCTCCTATTTACGAAAATATTTTTGGTATCATCTAACCGTTGCAATCAGTGCACAAACACTGTGACATATGATTTATAGCATAACCCGCTGCCCTATCAATACAAATTTAACATTTAGGTCGCCTAGCCGTGGGGATGAAGTGGTCGGGATGAATATCACGGCAGCAACTGATGATTTGGTCATGTCTGGTAAGAACGTGTGAAGTGAAACTCGCTAACTTCACAAATTTGAAGATTTTGTACAATTTCTTTGAAAATGATGAAATATATGTCTGATTTGGCAGGGTAATGTGAGCAAACTTCTAGTTTCATAGCCAACTTATTGCTCAAGGAATTTTTTTTTAAATAGGGAATAATTTGTATTTTTTACCCGATGTTCGCTTAGATAGGCCACTATGTGCCGTTGCAATCGCAACATTGAAGCTGTCACTGCCTCAGTTTCAGGTAATCTAGTATGCCGAGCGACTCCAGTTTTTCGTCTTGTCGCACAATTGTTTTTCGGTCCAGAACAAGTACTAACGGGGCTAGAATAAGGCGATTCAGAAAATAAAGAATATTTCATAGAATGGAATAGCACAGGAAAAGATAGTTATAACGGAAATCACGAGGGTATTCGCTTTCGAACCATATATTTCGAGAACGAGACTGCAGGTTTTCCTCTAATGAGGCCATTGGAAACTCAGAAAAAATAGTGTACCCTCATTAGTCAAGTCTCAAGCTTCCTACAATCTAAGCTATCATCTTCAGTTGCTACAAAACATGCGAAAACAGAAACAACGTAAATAAAAAGCCATGTAAAGTAAAAAGGTCGTAAGCCAGTTAAACGTGATGGAACTTCAGAAAAACCTTACAGCTATTATTACTAGATGTAGTGAAGATATTACTGTGGAAAAGCTGCCTAATCATCGTTCAAAAATCAACAGGTACAAAAATCCGTCTTCGACGCTGAATGCGGGATCAGTGTTTCAGAACGAGTAGAATCCACCCGTGGGTCCTACAAGCCCTGAAAAGTGGGTTTCGGACACCAGATGCTTAAGCATCCCTTATTTTTTTAGGCACTTAATCCAAGTTTATGATCAACTATTTCCCTCGTCTTAATTTCTACTACACATACAATACAATATAATAACAATACCTTTGATAACAAGTAATTATGGTCTCTTGGGACACCAGAAGACGACGCTAAACAGTTTCTCTGATTTTATTGTCACTAAATTTTGTTAGCTATGTGTATGAAAAAGTCTTGTCGAATACCATTTGGAAATCTAATTTTTTCCTGTGAGAAAATCGGAAAAGCACAATGCAAAGTAATATTTTTTTAACTAAATACATTCGTCTGTTACCACCAACACTCATGCTTCTTGTTAAAATATTACTTGGCAATGTGTTTTCCGATATTTTCCGTAAAAATTAGATGCCCTTATGATATTACTCATGATGATATCCCTGCATCCCTAGAGCCAATGTATGAAAGCTACCCCTAGGAGGGGTAAAAATTTAGTTTCGTATGTTAGATGCTAGAACATGGTATTCGCATGTATTTGTTATCGCAGAATCCGAATTTAGGGTCAACAAAATCTTTGCACCTCAGAAATTCATCCCAGAACTGAAAACTAGACCTAAGAAGGGGTGGAAAATCGAGTTTTGGGTATTTAGATGCTGTGCTGTCAAAGGATCTATATATACATACGCTGGCTACCTACTAGAATGAGGTTTGATCTTTTAAAATTTTTTGATTTTGAGACATGAAATACGGTATTTTATGTGTGTGTGACCCAAGCCTAGTTTTGTCAGAACTATTGTGCATTAGGATTCAGCAGCAAAAAATGCATCAGACTGCCTAAATACATGTCAATACAATGATTTAGCATCTATCACTCGGAACTCAATTTTCACCCGTCATTACAGGTAAGTTTGACGCCGAGGGTGAGTCACGAAGGTTGACCTTCCTGATCCCAAATTCTAATTCAGCGTTAAAGACATAGAGCGTATACGCGTATACGTATAGGTAAGTCAATTTTCCTCCCCTACCCCCCCCCCACTTTTAGTGGCACCTTTTCGTCCTTGGGCAAATTTCAGGAGTGTAAAAATGTCGTTTAGCTCAAGATCGGATTCAGCGTCGGAAAAAACATTGAAATACAATGCTCTAGCATCTAGATCCGAAACTCAATTTTCACTCCTTCAAGATCATGGTAAAGTAAATTTAAATTTAGCGGCAATACTAGGCTGCATCACTTGGTATCCGAAACTCACTTTTCTAACACAATTCTACGCATCTATGAACTCTTCTCATTCCGGATTCGAATTCAGCGTCGAAAAATACATAAAAATATCATATTATTTTATCTCACGGATCTTTACGTTTATTTTTTTGCACCATAAGACTTGAGAGTAAAAATGCAAGAGTTACTTTACCCATTTTTGCTGAGTTCCGGATGATTCTGTTTCATCTCAAATGATTATGAAGTGTGACCAAAATGCAAGCTCTGAGTTGAGCCTTGATTGTAGACTATGTAGAGGTAGTGGTCAGAATATTCCAAAAACCAGAAAAAAGCTTCTCTAGGTTAGCATCAGATATAAGCCTACTCATGGATGACTGTAACTACATTCTACGTACGTACATGTTTAAAATAGTACAATTTCAGCCAATATGATGAGAAATAGTTTTCCATCAGTTTGGTATGAGCTTACAGCAACTGGCAGACCGATTACCTCTATACTATACGTTTATTTAACGCAATTTTCCTGAATTACTGGAAAGAGGAGTGTTTGTATCCGACCATGAATGTAAACAATTCCGTAATTGATTGGGAGTGTCGTTCAGAACTGGAAAAGCTTTTCTAGCTTATTTATTCTTTTTTTACGGAATACAGGTTAATTAGTAGAAATATGGAAACCAAGATACGGTAGGGTACAAAAGATTCCTTAAGTTTCCAGTCTTTGAGTCTTGTCATGCAATACCCCTCATTTTTTTTCAAAAATCGGGTTCAGAATGTCGTATAGACGTGAAAGCTTATCTACAGCTTACCTGGACAGTCATTGGAAGCTAAAATTGTAAACTTGTTTAGAGTTTAAGACGTTAGCGGGGCTACCATTTTTGAAACAGTAAGATACTGTAGAGAAGGTGTACCTTGTATTAATTTTCTGGAAATTGTAGTACCTCATGCTTAATACTAAAACAGGGTCTATAGACCGTCATAAAGCGTTCGAGGCATAATTTTAATATCTAGATGAAGCCTAGGTCGCTGTTTTACGGTCTCGTGCAAAACAGGAGAATGAAAAGTACTTCATGCTTTCGCATTCAGAAAGGGAGAAGATGGACCTACACCTAAGATGTTAAAAATTCAAGTCAATGTAGGGTGAAATACCGACAGAAATAATCATGTAGGGTAAGCTTCAGTTTTTATTACGACGTCTGGAGATTGTGTTTTGTCAGTGAAAATGTTCCATAGTCAACACCAGTAGAGGATCCTGTTATATGTGAAATTAGGAAATTTTATGTCTTTCTTACTTTTGCTTAAGAACTAATGAGGAACATGCATTCAGCACTTTTATTTGTGCTTTATGGCGTGCAATGTAGTGTCACGGGTGCCATAGCAAGTCTGAGTTTTACGAGTTGTTTAATTCGAAGTTCTCTCCTGCAGTTGAGTTCGCAGATAAGATGCAACTTGAGGTTTGAAGTATCTTGTAGGGATGAAAGCCATTAAGAAAAGCGGCAGAATAGCTGCATTCAGCCTCTGTTTATGCAAATTTTGCATAGTACGACAATGCCGGTAGCATGGTGGGTACATAGTGCTCTTTTATGTGACGAGATGACTATGATGGTTAGCGATACTTATTAAGGGATGAAGGGACGGGTATTACTTGTCTTGAAAAGTGACATTGTCCTGATTTTTTTTTGACATTATATTGGTTTTTGTAACATTATGTAGGTTTTTCTAAAATGTTAACTAAACTAAAATGGACATGTTGTGAACTCGTTTTGTAGTTGTAGTCGTATTGCCTAAACGTCATGAGGCTCCAGTTATCAATGTTTGGCTCTGATGTGATGTGAAATTTGCTTCAGAGATGGGATTACTGGAGGTAACGGCAATGTATATGTGCATAGTGAGGATTTATGTGCTAATAGTGTGTGTTGATGGTAATTCCATTGGATTCTTGTCTCAAATATACTTACTTGAGATTCGAATCCAGAAATTAGTTTTTCTTATCCATTCTGGAAACTGCATATGAAAATTTGCTGAATTTCATAAATGAGAGAGATAAGAAATAATTATATTCACTGTACACTGTCGAATTGCAAGTCATATACATGTTAACAGTAATTGCACACAACGCAGGCGCGGTGGTGATTTCCCGTAATTCTCCTCTCAGCTTTTAGAAACAAAAAAACGTAAACAATCGTGATTGATAACTTTGAACATAACCTGTCTTCCGAAAGGACAACGTATAAATAACCCGTCGGGCACAACTAATAGATATACTTCATTGGCAGCATATTCAGTAGTGATTTTCCCACACAGCAGATATCACTGATTATGTTCCGTCCTCGTCAAAGTCAATATTTAGAATACATATTGTAGTACCCTCGTAGTAGTACCCAACCGCCACGATTTCAAAGCGCGCACGCAGAGAAGGAAAACGGAACCGGGTCTCTTCCCCCTACCTTCTTCCCCTCTGGCCACCAATAAAACTTCATGCCTTGTTCTCGTGCCAGACCATTAACACGTCAATCAGCGCGCGTCGTTTTACGTTTTCAGCAGCGTCGAGAAACCGCTGAACATTTAGAACTAGAGAACAGGACAGAAGGTTGGCCGATATATGTGCATTGTCGAATGAGATACTGACCGATGGTCGCCCCGCGGTCCCTTTCATCGCGGAATAAAATTAGAAAGTGGCGTGCAGGCTTCTTTTTCCGTCAGCATCAGGTAACTATCCACTAACCGACCTGCTTTAGGTGCAAGTTAAGTGAATATTAGTATGGATGCCTCACCGGCGCTGGAGACTATGCCTAACACGACATTTGGGATAACGTTCTGACACTGCTTGTTGCGAAAGTCAGCTCCGAACCAATTACTAATGATGTTTGCTACAATAACTCAATACTGAACTCCGTTGCACAAATAACAACACTGAAAGCGTTTGGGACAACGTAGCAACAAGGTGTGGTGTACAATCTCTTCTCATTTGCTTGTGACAGCAAGTTTCATCTGGTTTGTGGAAGGATGCACACGAGAGGTTAGGAAGAAGCCGAAGTACCATTTTTGTTAATCTACGACAGATATTAGGAACATCTATGCGAGACTAGCGTTACATTTTTCTTATGATAGCAAATTCCATGTGGTTTGTGATAATCATGGAACAGGTGTGTTATTATGTACATGCCAGGTTAGAAAACCGCCAATGTATATCTTTTTCTTATCACCAAATAAAGAATAGGCACCTTATGCGAGGTTAGCTTTACATTTTGCTTGTGCTGGCAAATTCCGTCTGGTTTGTCATAACCTTGGAACAGCATAATTAGACAGTTTAGGAAACCGCCGAAGTACCACTTTTCATTTGTAACAGATAGAGATTAGATTCATCTATGCGAGACTAGCGTTACATTTTGTTTGAGATAGCAAATTCTATCTGGTTTGTGATGGCAATGTAGCAAAATAGCATTTTTCATTTATAACAGATACAAGTTGAGTACATCTATGTGAGACTAGCGGTACATTTTGCTTGGGATAGCAAATTTGATCTGGTTTGCGATGACCTTGGAACATCATTGGCAAAATGCACAAAGTACCATTTTTCGTTAATAACAGATAGAGATTAGGTTTTATCTATGCGAGACTAGCGTTACATTTTGCTTGTCATAGCAAATTCCATAAATGGTTGGGAATAGCTGTCAATTAGTTCAATAATATGCACATATCAGGTTACGGAACACCAGAAGTACTATTTTTCTTTAATAACATATAAAATTTAGGTACATCTATGGTAGACTAGCGTCACATTCCACCTGGCTGGTAATAACTATGGAACATGACTGTACGTATGAACATGACGGGTTAGGAGATCACCCAGGTTCTAATGCTTAGTAATAACAGAGATTAACTATCGTTATGCCCGATTAGCGTCACATTTTGCATAGGTGGCACTCTAACAGCGCTTAAAGGCCATGTAATCTGTTTCAATAGATGACGCATGACCGCGATGATCAGGCTACCTTAATATAATTAATTTTCGGCTGACATTTGGAGGACAGGTCCTGTTGATGACGATAGATTAATGAATTCTGTTCTATTTTATCCACTTTAGGTGAACGCTGAGGTAGCAGAAACCATAATAGAAACTGTCGCACGCAGTGATGTGTGCTTGGTCTGTGTACAGCAACATGTGAGCTGTTCATTAACTGCAAGTAGCAATACTCTATCGTCTAGGTTAAAGAAGGGAGAGGAGAACATGCTGTCAGATATTCACATTAAGGCAAAGAACTCAGGGGTACTCTGACAGAGGCTTCCATTGATATCTTGTTCTGGTGTAGGTCTAACCAAATAAGTCAATTCAAAATATAAATCAGATAAATGTGATCAGCAACTGAAGGTCAAAAGGCCAGACAACGTACTGACAACATCAGATATCACCCATTATTGCAGATGAGGTATGTAGATCAGCAGGGACATTGTCGCGTATTCATCATGAATGGCAGAGCTTTAGGAGTGGCGCTAAAGTCCTGAGTTCGACTCAAGTGGTCACTTGCCTTTCACATGGCGACTGGTTCAGCACTTTGCCATAGCTGAGTCCGACCTTCGACAGTTTCTCAATTGCTTAGTTGCGGTGCTGTCAGTAAAAAAGTTGAGCTAACTAAAAATCGGCACATATCCAACTTTTCATTGCCCCCAAGTCTGAAGCGTCAACACGTTTGATTCCTTATACCTCAAGACCCTTTCTCTGTTTATAGAGATAGAACACTTAAGTTAGGCTATTGAACTGGGATCAGACTTCTCCGTAGAGATACTTTCTTAACGGAATATGCAGAGGTTCTGTTACCCGTTAGAGAGAGTCATAGAATATATTTCAGATTCATATTCAAGGGGCAGCTCTTCCAATACAGTGCTATACCGTTTAGGGTAAATTTTGCCCCTCATGTGTTCACAAAGTTAATAAAATCATTTTTGGAATACCTCAAGGAGAAATTGAGCACTTTCAGGCTCAGTATTAAATTGTGACAGAAAGAAAGTATCTTTACTTGAGCGGACGATTCAGACATTACTAAACCTAGTAAGGGCAATAATGGACAGCAACCAAGACAGAGTCCGAAACGTTGCGGTAAACATCGGGATCTTGGTGTCCGCTTGTCTTTCACTTCGTTACAGCCGACTATATACTAACGAGTGAAATTTCTTGCCTTGTAAAATTCTCAAGGGAATTTTAACGCTGCTATGCCACAAACATAATGTAACTTACCGTCTACCTCGGCTGGGGCTCAAAGACACTATCAGATGCGGTCAGAGGTATTGGATTATCCAATTTTTAGTTGTATAGTGTCTCGGATTGGATGGACATTCGTTGGCCAGTTAAAAGTCTCATAGTTTTTGGTCACCGGAGAAGAAGATCCCGCATGCTAATCATCAAGAACCACTTGTTATTTTTTTTCTGTGGTGAATGCTTTGCCTCCGAATTGATGGGCTGACGCATATTATACGAGGGATGTCTTTTAAGTTTTGCACAACCAACATAGTAGGCCGCGCGGATCGAACGTCGGTACTGAATCTTCACCTCATTCTTTAGTAAACTTAAATTCAAAGTTTCGCAACAATACGTGCGGTGTTCTCACTACTGTGAATTTTTAAGTGTCATCAAGCCAAATGGAACTCAACCGAGAACATTTTCGCGACATAATTTATTACAACTTTCAGAGACAATTATCGCAACAAGAATGCCTTGCTGAGTTACTGTCTGTTTTCAGCAACGAAGCGCCACATCAGTCAACAATTTCCAGTTGTTATGGAGAACTCAAACGTGGACGGGTGTGTCTTAACGACGATCCCAGGGTGGGTGCACCAAAGACGGCAGTCACCCAGGAAAACGTCGATGCTGTGCGCAAATTCATCATTGAAGATAGCCATGTGACATATCGCAAAATTGAGGCGTCCTTGAAGATCTCAAGGACCTCAATTCAAAAAAAATTACATGAAGAATTAGGAGAAAGAAAATTAGTTTCTCGTTGGATACCTCACCTGTTGACTGAAGTGCAGAAAGCAGCTAGGGTTAATTGGTGTCAAAAAACGCTTGACCGTTTCAATTCCGGAAACTCAAAAAATATGTACAGCATTGTTAGTGGTGATGAATCGTGAATTTACTGTTATGAACCAGAAAATAAAAGGCAGTCGGCTGTTTGGGTGTTCCAAGCTGAAGAAGAGCCAACAAAAGTCATCCGTTCTCGAAGTGTTTCGAAAAAGATGGTCGCAATATTTGTGTCAAAAACGGATCATATTGCAACAATTCCTCTTAATGAGCAAAGCACTGTTACTGCGGATTGGTATACCACCATTTGTTTGCCAAAAGTCATCAACGAGCTTCGAAAAATCAACCCCGAAGGAAGAATCATCCTCCACCAAGACAATGCAAGCTCGCACACAGCCCAAAAAACAAGGCAGTATTTAACGGAAGAAAACGTGGAATTATTGGACCTTCCTCCATATAGTCCCGATCTAAGTCCTAACGATTTCTTTACTTTCCTGAAAATTAAAAACAGACTGCGTGGTCAAAGGTTCCAGTCACCAGAAGAAGCAGTTGACGCATTCAAAAATGCCGTTTTGGATCTGCCAGCAAACGAGTGGAATAAGTGCTTCGAAAATTGGTTCGAGCGCATGCAGATCTGTACTAATCTTCGTGGAGAATACTTCGAAAAACAACAAAAACATTTAAAGCTAGCTACAGTGTTGTTTTATTTCTATATGCAAAACTTAAAACACATCCCTCGTACCCCATCCCACATCAATAGAATGGAGAGCTTCTGGCTTCCACGTCTAGACCAGGTTGCGGGAAAACTACGGCAATTGTGTAAAGAGAGAAATCTGACGTCTAATATAAAATCTAGGGGTAATACTGGTACAGATGAGCTTTTGCGTCAGTAAGACGTGGAAACGGAGTGGGAGCTACACCTGTCATCGTCCTGATTTTGGTTGAAGTATTCGGTGTTTCTGAAATTTCACTTCTAGAAGTAACCCAGGGATCTGATGAAGGGACTCAGGACGCCGCTCCCACTAATTCTGAAGCTTACCCTGGTGGTCGTCACTGGAAAGCTGTCATTCCAATCAGCATCGATAAATAATGCATCATGCATTGTGTGCTTAGATTAGGGTAGGACCTTTGTCGGGAAGAAATACATGTATGGTTTTTCACCTTGAAGTTTCTTACCTTACAGTGTGATAAGAGACCAACATAATATAATTGTTTGAGCTATCAGTCTCTTACCCAAAATGTTACTAATCATGCAGACATATGATGGTTCTTGAAGGGCATTTACAGGCTGAGGCCATCTCAAGTGAAATATAGATACTGTGGTTGTTCTCAACCAACCAAAAGGGTTACTGGTAAGCTCTGTAAATATTTGGAAGAGGAAATCGGCAACACTGCTAGTCTTAACCTCAAGTCAGAGTGTGCAAACTAATTGAAACAGACAACGTCCGGATTGGGTTGAATAATATTAAAATTGGGATTTCTCAGTTTTTGAATGTCCCGGGGTTACTAATATGGCAACCACTTTTTACCGTATTTTACGCCCAAGTATCTGTACAGTCAAGGTATTAATTTGTAAGTAACAGTAACTTTATCATGGTGCCTCTGCTCCCAGATAGATGAATTCGGTTTTAGCAGAGATTCTCACAATTGATAGCCCACAGAACATGAAATGCGTCTGCCTCTGCCTCTGCTAAATTATAGTAGTCTGTGGCTCGCGGCGGGCTACAAATCTCTTATGATAAACAATAGCTTTGCTCAAGCGGCATTTTAAGGTGAACCAAGTTTCCACACCTTAAACATAGCTATGTCTATGTTATTACGTTATTTACTTATTACATGTAACGGATGGTATTATTTGAACCAGTGTACGTCATGCGTACAATTTGTGTAGTTGTTTGTTGTGTACAACCTATCGTTTACTATTGCAGAACGTTAGTAGTTTGTTGCAACTAGCTTTGAACATCTACCGTATGTATTTTAAATATCTACTTCGACAAAGACGGAACATAATTACATGATCAAACGAACTTACCTGTAAGTGATATTCGATTTTAATTTTGTGAAGTCCTCGTCGAAGTAAATAGCTTCCTCCCTCCCTATGTATCCCCGAATTGTTGCATGCAGCAATTTGGCTTTGAAGAAAATGAGTGTTTATAGTCGGCCAGAGAGGAGGAAGGTATGAGGGAGAAGCGCGGTGCCGCTTTCCTTCGCTGCGTGCGCGCTTTGATATCGTTGGGGTTTGGTACAACTACGAGGGTACTGCAATATATATTCTAAATGCTTACTTCGACGAGGACCTCACATAATTAAGATCGATCACTTACAGGTAAGTTAGTTAGATCATGTAATTTTATACACATGTAGACCAATACACACAATCATCCAGATGCGAACTTGCTATTCAACCAAATAACCAACTTTTTTCTCAGAGAGTCAGAGATAAAAACTATAGACCACTCGGCTTCACAAAACACATGCAACTACAATGCGTGTATACATGTAGTTGAGCCATTCCTCCATAGATGGACGCTCACAACGATCCGGGTCAGCAAACGAGGGTGACTGTTTGCATCCTAAATACTACCTAGTCTTCAAGATGACATCTTATAGGTTTTTTAACGTTTTACAGGTTGTTTACATAATACTTGTGTGGGAAGCATTTGCGCTTTCCTGATACTGACGTAGGGATCGATACTACTGCGTGTGGGGAACTAGTGATAGGTGGAAGTATCACCTTGTCGCAAGCTAGACGTTATCCAATTAGTTGCACAGTGTTTTTTCAGTTTAGTTCCACAGAAAACTATTTTTTGCTTCTAGATAACGTCTAAGGAATTTT
Organism: Acanthoscelides obtectus; assembly: GCA_963669975.1. NCBI lineage: Eukaryota > Metazoa > Arthropoda > Insecta > Coleoptera > Chrysomelidae > Acanthoscelides > Acanthoscelides obtectus. Next base: position 58,162,596 of record CAVLJG010000005.1, read on the forward strand.
ATTATACTGGGGATACATCCAAGGTAAAGGCAAGGTATTTAATCTACCAAAATATTTCTACAGCTTGTGTCGATGAGGAATTTTGTTATTAATGATGTTGAAGTTAAAATCTTTAGTGGCACGTGTTCATCGCCATATACAAATTAAGCTCGATATTTTTGCGTCTTGTGGAAAGGTATACAAATATGTGGTTGAAGGTCGTTTCTTAGACGGGTAGCCGAGTTCTGGGGCTTAAATCAAACATTATTTTCTTCGTCGACTTCTTTCTTTCTTTTTTCATTGTCATTTCTTCTATTTATCCCTATCGCGACAAACCCAGTCTGTAGATTCACTCACTGCTGGCAGGTGCCACGCAGGGTATTACTGAAAGCAATCTAGAGGAAATACTACCAGCATCTACCTCTTTCTAGAAAAATTGAGAGGATATATTAATGTAAAAACATAAGTAAAGAGAAGGTCCGGAATAACGAAGATTTATTTGTTTGAACATGTAACGTTCACCAAACATAAGAATATCTAATAAAAGAATCACAGTACATCTTGCTAAAGACACGTATACAAGAAGGCCACAAAAAAGGTCGCCCCGCATTTGTAACTCTCCTGGTATATTTTTGGAATATTGCTCAGAAAAGTGGGATATAGCGTTACACTTTTGATTTTTAAATAGAAAGCCCCATTTATTTAATTTTCAGATTTAGATAGGGTATGAAAAGAAGCAGGAACTTTACGTTTGTAATTTGTGTTCCTAAGGAATTAATACATCTGTTTTCACGGTACTCTGTACGCTGGCTTAAGAATTAAATCTTAATTGATGGCTGACTCAAAACTGGTAAAAATACTAGGTATTTGGCACCTACTTTTCAAATAACTTTGAACTAATATTTATGAATGTGTAAAGTAAACTACGTTTAACGCTACAAAGTGAATTGTGTATGCTTCTGAAATGTATTTATAAGTATAGTTAATATTTTTCTTGATCAGTAGCAGTAGCAAATGAAATACAAAAACATGAGTTCTGCATATGAAGTAAACGACATTTAGTTTTCAAATCCACTGAATTTGACCTTTCAGATAAACCCAGTATTCTGTTGAAAATCCACAAAACCATAATATGCGGACTTGACATTTTATTGTATGATGTGTATGATGTACCTATGTGTATAACTTAATCAAACGTGTTGTTATGGCGAGAGCGAGTTAAACGTTGCTGTGCTTAAAACGCTAATTCTGGACCTGCATCTTGGGTTTTTCTACATTTTCATCATAATTTTGTGTTGGTCGGGAGAGCCAATTTCATTGCATACACTTAAGCAGAGTACTCTTGTCGTTATACAACTAGATCGCTATACAAATCTGAACAGGGTGTACGATATTAATATTGCCTTTCATTTACACCATTTATGTTGCTTTTTACTACAAAATAATTCAGATAAGTTACAAGGCACTTAATAAAATACACTTAATATAGAAATATGTTCCGCCCTGGAATTTTGAGTTTCTAAAACAGCTTCAGCTCAATTCTAAGCATTATTGTGCGAGATATCAATGAAAATCGGAGTTTTATAAATAAATAATATGAACCATCCATTGGCTCTCTTACATACAGGGTGTCCGCAAAGTTGGGGTTTTCCTTTACACGACGTGTAGATCTTGAAAACATAAGCAATTTTTCTTAGTACCATATATATACCAATGTCTTAAGGGAACCGAGATAAAGGGCTCTGCAACATCAAAAATATCTGAATACCGTCCTGTAGCCGCGACATCACCGACTGGTACAAGGTCACTGGCTCAACCTGACGACAGAACTGGGTCGGGGTCAGTGTGTCAGGTCAGTATGCAACCTCCAACCGACGGTTACGGCCACGCGTGTAGAGGTAATCGCGTAGACGAGAATCCCTCAACAAGCACTAGAGACGTGGCTAGAGAAGTGCAAGTATCAAAAACTAAAGTATTGCAAACGCTGCGTGAAGAGGGGCTGTATCCGTTTCACGTCCAACGTGTACAAGCCCTTCAACCTACCGATTTTCCAGCAAGAGTGCGGTTTTGTGAGTGGTTGTTGCATCAACATGACAATAATTCGGACCTTTTGAAGTGCATATTGGTGACAGACGAATCTACGTTCACGCGTAATGGGGTGAATAACTTTCGCAACACTCATGTTTGGTCAGTAGAAAATCCGCAAGGTGTCTGTCGGGCACATTTTCAACAAACATTTTCGGTGAATGTTTGGGCTGGCATAGTGAACGGTATGCTCATTGGACCATTTATTCTCCCAAATCGATTGGACTGGATGCAATACCTAGACTATTTACGCAACATTTTGCCTTCCTTGTTAGAAGATGTGCCATTAAGTGTAAGACAATCAATGTGGTTTCTGCGTCTGCTCGGTAGCGGATATATATAAGATGGCGCGCGAGTGGTAGTGATCCTAGTCTGTGGTGCTCTCTCATATTTTTACCAGAAAAGTCCGTCTCTGAAGAAATTAAATAATATATTTATGTTAGACTAACAGTCGTTACAGTGCCCCAGTGTTTAAGTTAAGTACTTTGGGTTTAGTTGCCCTTAATAGCCTGGATTTGGTTTTGTTTTGGTTCCGCCATTATGGTTTTTTCGTCTACCGACCTGCGTGAAATTAAATCCGCTATAACCTCCACATTCAACGAGAAATTCCTCAACGAAATTGCGGTCAAGGTTGCTGTTCTGGTAGAAAAACAGTTCGAGGAACAACTGAAATCTCATAGGCAAGCCATCGACACCCTAAGGGAACAAACAAACATCCTGGAAGCAGAAAACAGGCGACTCAGGATGTTCGTTGACCACAGGGAGCAGTTGGAGCGAAATCATAACGTTCGCATCTTTGGGATAGAACTCACGAACGGTGAGGTTTTGGACAAAAAAATTATTGATTTGTTTGTGAATAATTTGAAGGTAAATATACATAACGATGCCATAAAAAAGTGCCGTGGTATCGCTAACAAAAATGCCAATGATAACCCTCCGGCTGTTTTGATACAGTTCAATTGTGATTCCGTCAGGCGCCAGGTGCTTAAAAATCGTAACAAACTCCGTAACATGGAAATTAAAATCAAAGAAGACCTGACAAAGAGTCGGCTAAACCTATTTAGAGAAGCTATAAGCAGGTTTGCGTTTAAAAATACTTGGGTGAATAACGGTATTATTTTTGTCAAAGTCAATGATATTGTGCATACGATACGCAGTGAAAATGACCTTGAAAAAGTTAAGTAAGTACAGGTATTATTCCACATCAGTGGCACCAATATTTCGAAGGTGCATTACCTAAAAATGTAAGTACTGACCTAAGATGCTTTTTTTGAATGGCTAACGCAGTTTTTTCTTTCGATCTGGCGCCTATGGTTAGAAAAATTTGGTTTTTTGTTTTTTTTTCTTGTTTTCATGCCATATACTGTGGATATGTTGAAAAAGGGAAAATGTATTCTTTATGTGATGAATCTAATTATTTACTTTTCTTGTTATAGAATAATTGTTATTGTATTTAGTCTTTTTTACTTCATCATACTGTAATTGCTGTATGTGAGTATACAGAATAATGTATACAAATCAAAATTTTGAATATGCCGAAATTGTATGAGTACATACTATAGATTTATATTTTTTTACTCTTCTGGTTATCGTTCCATTCTGTTTCTAATTTGTATTAATAATATTGATGCGTATTTCCTTTTCATAATGGGTTCTTTTATTCTCTAGAGCAGTTAAATAAAGATTAATAGAGGCCTATTTTTTCTTAATTTCCATTATATTCATTATGTGTAGCGGTTACTTTTCTATATTTATATTTATATGTAATAATGAAAAGTGAGTAGCTCCGGGCATTACTGTTGTCGTCGCTAAGTATTTCTCTCATAGTACATTTATAATAAATTTATAATATACTTAGGATAGTTTGAATATATTTATTACTACGCGTTCTTGTATGAGCATGACTTTTGTTGTTGCAGAGAGGGTATGTTTAACCTTGGAAGGGGTGGGGCGAGTCCGGCGAGGGTTGGTGTTTGGCGGCTGCGGGGCGATGGATGATGTGGTTTTGCATCGGCGAGCACGAAGCAGTTCTGATTTCGCTGACGCAGGCAACTTTTCTGTAGGTCACTTAAATATCCGATCATTGAATACAGGGTTTGATGAGTTTTCTTCTTATGCTTCAGAATTTTCTTTTGACCTACTATGTCTTACCGAAACATGGTTAAATACTGAAGATCAGAGTTATAACTATACCCTGCCAGGGTATAGACAAATAAGGCGGGATAGAGCTGGTCGGGGGCGTGGGGTAGCTATATACTTTAGAAAAAATATTAAACCAACAAAATTAAATTTGGATATCCCTCTCCTAGATGAAAATTTTGAATTCGTTGGTATTCATTTTCGAATTAATAATAAAATTTGGTTATTAATTAATATTTACCGACCTCCTTCCGGTAACATTGCTGCTTTTTTTGATACATTTGAGGACATGCTCGGTGTAGTTGCTGTTGGTTATGGCTGTCTGGTCGTCACAGGAGATTTTAACATTGATCATCTGAGTGAATCTAATCACACCAGGCGTTTTAAAAATATATTGCAGTCATTCAATCTCTCTCAAAAAATATCTGAGCCAACTAGATATAATGACATCACACGCTACTTTGATTGATATGATTATTGTATGTGAAAATTTGCTAACAGTTAAATCAGGAACCATACCAATAGACGAGAATATAACAGACCATAATTTAGTCTATTCGGTCTTTAACATTCCAAAAATAGACAGTTCTCCAAAATACGTTACTTATCGCGATTATAATAATATCCGTGAACAGTCATTTCTCTATGATGGTATGCAGCTTCCGTGGAATATTATTTATAATTGTACCAATGTAAATGAAAAGGTGAAATTATTTAATAAATATATTTTAACAATCATTGATAAACATGCTTCTCTAAAAACAAGAAAAATTAAGATAGGAATGCCTTTTGTTCCCTTGATAAAAATTAGAGATAAAGCACATAAAAAATACTTAAGATCCAAAAGAGATGAGCACCTTAGATATTATAGACAGCTAAGAAATTTCACTAAGCATGCTATTATCCGCGAAAAAGTTACCTATTTTAATCAACTAGCAAGAAAAAAACAAGAACGATTTTTGGAAAGCGGCGCGAAGGCTTAATCTGACCAACCAGAGGACTCTTACTGAACTTCCTGATAATCTTTTAAATCCATCTGAGATACATGATTTTTTTCAGATGATTGATAACATGCGAGATACTGCATCATTAAACTTGATCAGTTTTTATGAAAATAATCAAGCTGTAAATAATAATTTGGAATTTCATTTGATAGATCGGACCAGACTAATAAAAATTGTTAATTCCATTTCATCAGGTGCGATTGGAGAGGATGGCATATCCATCAAAGACATAAAATTGTGTCTTCCTTTCTGCGCAAATGCATTGATTAATATTATTAACACATGCCTTTTGGAAAATACTTACCCTTCTGTTTGGAAAAAGGCTATTGTGAAACCCATATCAAAGGTTGGCGAGCCTAAAGTACTTAAAGACCTTAGACCAATTAGTATTTTGTCCTCTATGACAAAACTTATAGAAAAGCACATTTTTGTTCAGATGTCGGAACTTTCTGAATCACAAAATATCATTTCCCAATATCAATCGAGATTTAGGAAGAATTTTAGTACAACTACAAGTTTGGTAAATATTTTAAACGATGTCCGAATGCATGAGGACCAGAAAAACGCTACTTGCATGATTTTGTTAGATTTTAGCAAAGCTTTTGATACTCTAAATCACAGAATGCTGCTGGCAAAGCTAAGCTATTTTGGATTCTCACCTAATGCTATAAGTTTTTTAAAAAGCTACCTAAGCACTCGATCAAGCTGCGTTATGATTTCTCAAGGATGCGTTTGCCTCAAATCTGAATTTAAACCTGTAAAGCAAGGTGTCCCTCAAGGGTCAATCCTTTCGCCCTTGCTGTTTAGTATTTATGTGGCAGATATGTCTGAAGCTGTTGCTTATGCAAGGCTTCATCAGTACGCCGATGAATCACAACTTTGTATTGCTATTAATAACGACAATTTAGACACAACCGAAAATCACATTAATTCAGACCTGCTAGAGGTAAACAGTTTTGCCATACGCCGCAATTTAAAACTCAATGCTTCTAAATCAAAAGCTTTAATTTTGGGATCTAATTTCAAACTTAGGAGAAATATTGAGCGTAGTTTGAATATCCTTATAAACAGTGAGATAGTCCCCATTGTTCACGAAGCAAAGAATCTAGGCGTAATCTTCGATAATGCATTATCATTTGAACCACACATAAAGAAAAAATTGACGGCAGCGTACATACGATTAAGAAATATCTCCAAACTATAAAAATGTTTACTGCCCAAGCAAAAGTATTTCCTTTGTCAGAATTTCATACTGTCGCTTTTTGACTATGGATATATAGTTTATGGGAGCTCGTTGGCGTATACTACTAAAAATGCGATACAAAAATTGAAGAACGCCTGCATGCGATTTTCATTCAACATACCTTATCGTAACCACATAACACCTTACCTAAACAATTTGTCTATACTAAATATGCTAAATCGCAGGAAACATCATTTATTTAATTTCATCTATAGAATAATAAAAACAGGAAAACCTCCGTATTTGAAAAATGAGCTTTTAACTTTTAATCATTATTACGGGACAAGACATAACCAGAATTTTTTTATTACTCCTCGATATAGATCTGCAGCATTTCAACGTTCTTTTTCATTTCTTGCAGTTAAAATGTGGAACAGTCTAAATAATGATGTAAAGGTAATGTCACAAAGAGTGTTCTCAAAGTATATAATGGCCATGCTTCTTCAGGATCGATAATACAATAATGAGTGTGATTGTGCACGGATACTTGTTGTCAAGTTTATTTTTTCAAATTTATCTTTTTATTAAGATGGAGAAGCGAGCATGTGATGATAGATGTTGTATGTGTGTGTAGATGTATTTCGGTGTTGTTAACTGTATGAGGGTTCGTCGGTGTGCCGCGACCGTTGCTTTCTGCCGCTCTTCGCCCCCTCTCCGGTGCTCCCCACCCGTCGGAATGTTGACTTTTTAAGTGAGTAAATACATTTTTTTTTCTTCTGCAATATCAATGGTTCATGCTCGTAATGAATAAAATCATTAAATTCCAGTATATTGTTTGTATATTGTATGTGTAAAATTAGTGTAACACAGGGCATTTTCACACCCACCCTACTTATGTAAGGTTGGGTGTTAACGGTCATTTGGTCGAGGATCCTTTTTGCCAAAAATATTGTGTGTATTTTCTATAATACAGTAAATATAATGTTTTTTTTTGTTTTTCTTTTTTGGCAAATACATGTATTTTGAATTTGAATTTGAATTTGAATTAAGTGTGAGACAATCAATGTGGTTTCTGCGTCTGCTGATTTCATTTTCTGTTGGTGCGGTATGATTTCGGGCAGAGACGTACTTAGCCCTTCTCGCCAACTGGAGAGTGAGTACTTTTTCCATTATTTTTTTTTACTTGGTCGCCCTGGTTTCACTACACATTACCTTTGTTATTTCAAGGGTAGTTGTTTCTGAAAAGGAAAACCCCAACTTTGCGGACACCCTGTATAGTCAAACATGTCAAAATTTAGCTTAACACGTTCGCTGCGTATCTCGAATATAGTACCCTTCCCAAAACCTGAACTATTTTTTTCAAAGAATTATAATGAATCATCTATTCAAAGACCAAAACAAATCATTAGCGATATTTTCACGAGTTACAACCTGTCAATAATGACGTGTCGTACATAGGCGATATCAGCACTGCACTGGGAAACAAAATGTCGCCGATGAACGACACACGCAGCGAACGTGTTAAAAGGTACTGAGTCCGGCCCTGGATTTTTTAACCGTCCGGATAGATTCACGTCACTCCTAGGTTACTTTCTTATTGTACAATACTCCATCAAAATCGGTTGAATAGTGCCTGAGATATGTGATATTAAACATTTTGCGCGGCTAGGTAACCCCCAAAAAAATTTTTTTTATTTTTAGACATAAAATGCTGACGGTCCAAGCTACTACTCATTTGTCCGATTTCTCCCGGAATACTAAGCGCCATATTAATAGCAAATTAAACTGCTCAAAGTTTGTCTGGTACTTCAAGCTCGAGTAATCAGCGTAAGCCCTACTTTGTTTAAAGAAGCATCAAGTTTTGAGCGCTTGTTACTAATATAAGTGCTGCAAACTATTACAATTCAGAACTGTATAATCCTTCTAGCCAATTAAAACATTCCAGGACTACTCTACCGTTCAGTTGAAAGATCAATCTCAAAGTCGACTTTAAATTTTAGCTCAGCAATGTTTACTAAAGAGAAAGGGTTGGGTTTGAAGAAAAATTGCAACGTCCGTGTTTAGTTCGCTATCGTATCGTTGGCACAATAAGTTAGGTATACCAGAAAAAATGATACAGTCGATTATAGTCTAGAAAGTTGCTACTGAATTCAAACAACCTGGCTAAAGAGGGACAGCCAGGTAAAGGGTGGCCCACAATTCACGCAAAATTTGAATCAAATAGAAAAAAAAGCATGTGCATAGACTGAGTTACAGAATTGTGTGTCAGACAAATTCCCTCCTAGATTCTGTTGTCACATACGCCAAAAATTTGCCGAAATTCGTCATGACCATCTTACATAAATTTGGCTGAATTTAGTTTTTGCAGCATTGAATTCCCTCTTTGATACACAGGGCTCGCACAGGAAAGTTCTCATGCAGTGATTAAATTATTTCAAGAGCTGCATTGGATGAGGTACCGTCTTGTTAACCACCTATTATTTAAATCAACATTTTCTACTTCAGGTAGAAGGAAGCCCACAGATACTCGTCTATTGAAGGAGGAGATATTATAACGCCGCATCATCAAGATTCAGCCATATTTATGGAAAATGGTCATAGAACATTTCAAGAACTGAGTGCCCGTACGCCAGCAAAGCCGGAAAACTATTTGCCTAATGTGTTTTTCCATGTGTGCAGTCTGCGAAAATTAAATGTTCCTCAATTTTGGCCTAACAAGCATGCTTAAAAGTCGGTTCAAAATAAACTAATATTAAAATACTGTTTGGGGTTTTAGCCTTAATTTATATACTTGATAACCTGGAATATTACAATATTTAACCGAGTTTTCAAGCATTGAATATGCTCATCCTTAGGCTTTCCAGACTTTGTATCGCTTAAAAGTCAAAAGCTTGAAAAAAAATGTCTAGGCAAAAAACCATTTCTTGTAACTTATCTGAAAAACGTTTAAACTTGATTCGGATTGCCCAAAGACTATCCTTTATGTCATTGTTAAGGGACATCCAGCAAACGTGATTATCATGATGAAAAACGAGTTAAATACCGTCTATCGTGAATGCGCGACTGTCGCCTCGTCTAATCTGTTCAGAAATCATTAAATTGAAATGAGCAAATGTAGCTGACAAATACATTTCTCACATTCTCCTTAAATCTTATAGAGCTACAATTTACGTGTCAGTATTTTAATCCACCGGCCACAGTCTGGCAACGTCGCACTACGCACAAATTACAGTTTTTTGCTCGGAATTTTTTTTCATATTATTTGGATCAAGATTGTCTTCGAGTTATAGGTGAACGATTTAATATCTTAAAAAACCCTAAAAATGGGTGTATTTAACGCTTTAAAACTCTGTTAAGAATTATATTTCTTAACCTTGCTCTCAAGGGTGCTTTAAGACTAATTCGCTTTAAAGCGATTTTCAAGCTTGTTTTCGCGGTCTAAACCTTATGATTCAATAAAGAGGAAATACTCTCAAATACGAACCATTTTCTTAATTCAAACCTTGAGCTAACATAGAGACACCCTTCAAATGGATGGACGATGGAATACTTCCAGGGCGCGAATTTCGTCGGCTCATATACAGAAATGAACCATCGACAGCACGCCACTGTCGTCAGAATAAAAGATCTTTTCTTAATGCTCACCACCTTTTAGGGCCACTCGGATTTTCGCGCATTCAATGTGAATTTAATGCCTGCAAAATCTGCAGCAGTGAGAGCAACTCCTCAAGAACTAGTAATACTTCTGTAAAACTTCCAAAATTAGAGCATTTGTATAAAGTTGCTTGCGGAGAAGACTGCCCTATATTATCTTCTGTGCAGTTCAGTGGCGTAACTCGAAAACTTTTAGTCCAAGATTCTACGACTGCCAGGGTACTATATTTTTGTCAGGCGACACATTTATATGTTTTTTTAATACCTGGACATCTGAAAGTTGAATAGATGGCGTATTTGCAGGTAGCAGTTGTGAAAAGCTGGTGAAAATATGATCGACTATACGCCTATACGATGTCAAAAAAAACTGATAGAATGTCAGCTCGTTGACTAAGTAGGCTAGCGTGCAAAAAAGCATACATAAAAATAATGACAAAAAACCGACATAACGTCACTTTTCAAGTTACGTAATATCCCTACAGTTGTCCCGCAGTTTTAGTAAAAATTGCAGTCTCTTTTTCCAAATTCATATGGCTTGTCATGCTTATTTTCGTTAGTTTAGTGGAAATTAATTTTCGTTTGTCATTTGTTCATTTGTATCTAACTTCAAAACAGATTGCATGTTGAGGCATATGCAAATGACACGCGTTGTGTAGTTTTGGACCAAAGTAATGGAAACAAGTACGACACACCATATACCTATATTTGGAATCAGAAAAACGGCGACTGTCATTTTTACTAACTGTTCCATTTGAAACGTCTTTATTTGATAGAACTTTTCTGAGATAGTTGCTCTGTATAGAAGATCGATATCACCTGAGAAACTTTATATCAAGCGGTATAATGATTGAATAAAACTTGTTCTTCTGAACGGTTATACAAAAAGGCTAGGGAGAGGTCAATTTTTCCGGAACACCCTGTTTAAAGTTTTGATGCGTTTTGTGGAAGTATTGACCGGCAGCCCCAGATATTACGCTTTAATAATGTTTTACGAAGTATACATATCTAAATATCAGCCATCAGAACTTAAGCTTTGTTGGTCCTATTTTTACTTACCTTATTCAACTCGTACTTAACAGGTGCGCAGGCGTCTAAAATACGTATAACCGGTACTTAATCCCCACGTTTTGTCTTTCAAAAGACAAAGTACATCTGGTAGTCTTTGGGATCTTACTTTAGCTAAAACAGCAGGGTTCTCGAGGCAGAACCGACATGGTTTCAAAAAATCTTTCGTAGACCAACGAATTTGGTGTCAGAGTACCAGCCTGGAACCCGAAGTACCCCGAAAGCTTGATATTATTACCGAGCTGTATGAGGCGGATAGATCTATTCCACACTATTGACACCTTTGAAGGAATGAGCGGCAGTGCCGTTTACTTCTCGTTCGAGATAAAATAAGAAGCAAAAGTCAGGTGGATCCATCTGGCAATCCTAGAACACAGAGACAGCCAGATCACACTGACTGCCCGTAAATGTAAAAAGTACGTGTCTATTTGTTATCTGCTAGCGTTATAGTCCTACTTCAATTCGCATCACGTATGTACATAGTAGTCAACGCAGCAGCTCAGAAGCGGGAGCTGTCCTCCATTCAAGATTGAGTTTTGTTCGAAATGAGATCAGATGATGAGAAACACATTCCAGCTCGAAACTGATAAACCAGCCAAACGAATATTTGGCATTGCTAATGGTTACTGAGGTAGTTTGTAAAAATTAATATTATAAGTGCCATTAGAGTTCGGAATCCCTCTCCAGCGATCCTAGTCCCCTTAGAGGTCCTCCACTTCGCTGTGACCTCACTTTCTCAATTAGAAGGACAGAACATAATAATCACAATTGGAGTCTCAACAGTAGATAGACAATTGATGGGATCCTCCTAAACTCGTCAATTGAACTATCACCCCTGTAGGTGTCAGTTACATTATCCATGGTCATTATGTGTTCTGGCGCATGCTAAAGAGGGTTGTTGGACGACTTCACTTGACTCCTATTATTTTCCAGTGACAGAGCCATAGATCATCTTTTCTTAGCTCAAGCATTTTAGGCTAGCAGGTATGAGAGCTCTGATTACCAGATGTCAAGTAAAGGAAGGGAGGAAGAAAAAGAGAAGGGAGGAGGAGATGAAAGAGAAGGAAATGCGTCATTTGGAGATATGCTTTGGCATTATTAACTATAAGTGAGAAGTAATAAATACTCGTTAGTCGGTCTTCCAAGCTCATATTTTTCCATTAGGACGCGATATGTTTATTATAATGGTTATTGCTCAGCAAATTATACGGTTATCTCTGGCTTGCCGCAAGGATCGAACCTAGGCCCTTTGCTGTTTTTATAATCCATAAATAATCCTACCGCTTCACTAAGGCGTCATCTACTGCTTGTAGATGCCAAAATGAACCTTTTCTGTGATTATTCCATAATGCGGTTTTGGAGAGAATTTCACTGGACAGAGCAACCAAGCACCTGTTAATATTGAAGTAAAAAATATTGTTTCCTTTTGACGATCCCCAGAAACTATATGCATAGCAGTCAAGCTACTCTTTTTGTAGTGTGCCTTTTCAAACCATTAGTAGATATACAGATCGAAGTCGAATTTGAGAGCAAGTAGGAGTGATACAGGTAGACATTGCTCGCATGCAGCCCGTCACGTTTCCACATCAGCGGCAGCACAAAACGACTGCAACTGTGATATATTCCGCAGAGCAGCTGGTTGAACAGGAAAGTGGACCTTTCTGAGAGACTTCTAGATTTTGCAAAGATAGGTAGGTTTGCATACCGTGCAAAAGAAAATAAGGCTTGTGAATGGCCGCACCTAATAGAATACTTCACTCACTTGATATGTTGTATAAGGGATGCAGGTAACAGTTATACAACAAAAGTGTAAACACTCTTGCATCCGCTAAAGAATCTTTGCATCAGTTTAAGATTCAACTTTTGTCTGCTATACAACCATTCTGTTATAAAAAAGTTGTAGTCACCGTTTTTGGCGGTTACGTCATCAACACCATATGAAATAAGTTAACAGATCGAATCTACGTACCATGGGTGGAACACTGCGCATACTAATCTTCAGCGCATATGCTACTCTCTCCAGTATGCATGAAGTAGGTAACAGGGGCCGCTGTTTTCATTCCCCTCCTGGAGATATATATATATATATATATATATATACAGGGTGTCCGCAAAGTTGGGGTTTTCCTTTATACGAAGTATAGATCTTGAAAACATAAGCATTCTTTCTTAGTACCATATACACCAATGTCTTAAGGGAACCGAGATAAAGGGCTCTGCAACATCAAAAATATCTGAATACCGTCCTGTAGCCGCGACCCGCGACATCACTGAGTGGTACAAGGTCACTGGCTCAACCCGATGACAGAACTGGGTCGTGGTCAGTGTGTCAGGTCAGTATGCAACCTTCAGCCGACGGTTACGGTCACGCGTGTAGAGGTAGACGAACCCGTATAATCGATTGCGTTTCAACAAACAACTAGCACTATAGACGTGGCTAGAGAAATGCAAGTATCAAAAACTAAAGTGTGGCAAACGCTGCGTGAAGAGGGGCTGTATCCGTTTCACGTCCAACGTGTACAAGCCCTTCAACCTGACGATTTTCCAGCAAGAGAGCGGTTTTGTAAGTGGTTGTTGCATCAACATGACAATAATCCGGACTTTTTGAAGTGCATATTGGTGACAGACGAATCTACGTTCACGCGTAATGGGGTGAATAACTTTCGCAACACTCATGTTTGGTCAGTAGAAAATCCGCACGCTGTCCGTCGGGCACATTTTCAACAAACATTTTCGGTGAATGTTTGGGCTGGCATGGTGCACGGTATGCTCATTGGACCATTTATTCTCCCAAATCGATTGGACGGGATGCAATACCTAGACTTTTTACGCAACATTTTGCCTTCCTTGTTTGAAATTATGCCATTAAGTGTAAGACAATCAACGTGGTTTCTGCACGATGGTGCACCGCCCCATTTTAGATGCGAAGTGCGTGAGTTTTTGAATGAATTATTTCCGAATAGGTGGATCGGACGTAATGGACCCGTAGCGTGGCATCCGCGATCTCCAGATTTAACACCATGTGATTTTTTTCTTTGGGGAGAAATGAAACGCTTAGTGTACACAACTGAAGTGCATACGGTTGACCAACTTCGTCTCAGAATTGAACAAGCTGGTGCTTTCATTCGGGGGAGGGACTCCATTCTCAAAGGCTGCACCGATGCTTGACTACGTCGTGCACGCACCTGTGTTTTTGAATCAAACGGCGATAACTTCGAACAATACCTATAAAGTACGTTTACCTAAAAACTGAAAACGCGGCAACGCCGTCAGATTTGTTACCTCTGTTCATGGTCTGCACCACCGCCGGCGTCTGCTCGGTAGCGCATCAGCTGATTTCATTTTCTGTTGGAGCGGTATGATTTCGTGCAGAGACGTACTTAGCCCTTCTCGTCAACTGGAGAGTGAGTACTTTTTTATTTTCTTTTTTACTTGGTCGCCCTCGTTTCACTACACATTACCTTTGTTATTTCAAGGGTAGTTGTTTCTGAAAAGGAAAACCCCAACTTTTGCGGACACCCTGTATGTATATAGCGGGGGTCCTACAGCCTTTGCCGCTTCCCGCATTTCGACCGCCATTTTTCTCTGTTTCTCCAGTCTTTCTCCTCTTAAGCCATATCTCTCATGGTTTGCCTGATGCCGTCTTGCCATCAAATTGTCGGCCTTTCTCCTGTCCTCCTATGTTGTGGTGTGTAACTCAGTTCTTCCTTTAGCCACCGTCATTCGCCCATTCTCATCATATGGCCACACCACAATAGCTGCTTCGTGTCTATCCTGTCTACACTGGAGTATGCTCTATTTGTCCTACGCCGTATTTCTTCATTCCTGATATGTTCCATTCTGGATAACCGACATGCTCTCCTGAAAGAATCCATTTCTGCTACTTCAATCTTTTTTCTGGAGATACTCTAATAAATTTAGCACGAGCTGTCGGCCTTCTCCATTGATTGTATTTCCGGGAATTGTACAATATTGAGGATTGATAACAAGACAACTAAAATTGCACGCCGTGGTCAAGTAAGTTCTCACTCTGACAAATATGATTGAAGGACACTCATACGTAACGACAAAGTTTTCAAGACGGAGACACACAACTAAAGAACGCATGTCTTTGAGCTTACCGAACAAACGTTCACACACAGGGGTACGTCGCATGTGTATGTATGACGGAGATGGAGATAGGTGTATATAAAGCGATACTGGTAGTCTTACTTTGACCCTGCAACTTTAGCTTGAGGTTGAATTTATTATCATTATAATATGGGTAAGGGTCGAGCAAAGGGAACTGTTAATAAGGCGAAAAGGTGCGATACGTCGAGTGGTGGCGATATAAGAGAGAGAGAGAGAGAGATATGTAAAGTATACTATTCAATGTCTTGTTACTGGAGATATATAAAGATGGCTGGGCCGAAAAAACGTTTTTTTCAAGAACTTTGGAATTTCGTTTTGGAATACAGCGCAAAATGTGCCTTTTGTTATTACAACAGAAACATTTATTTATGTTCTTTTGATTGTAACACGTTTTCTGTCCTCTACAGAACTCAAACTTAAAAAAAACTAAAATTGAAATTTTGAAGTCTGTTTTGGGATAGCAAACAAAAGTTTCCTTTTCTTATTTCGGTCAAAATATTCACAGTATTTTTATTGCATCAAGTCTTCTGCCCCCTACCGAGCCTTGAATGTGCCATAACATTGTAACCAAAATTCAAAAAATGTTCTTTTCTGGCAGAATTCACACTCATAGTTTTTCATAATCTGTCCGATTTTAATGGCAAATTTGTCTGAATACTACTATGTCTAATATTTGTCACCTCGCGTCAGGAAGCCAAGCCGATCAGGGGCGGGTGAATTTTTAACGTAGGCTTAGGTTGGACAAACTCATGCTTAGGTTGGACAGACGTGACAGTTTCGTATTTTTGTAACGATTGACGAGTCTATGACTTTTCAGAGATTGGATAAAAAGTTCAACAATTAATCAAGTTATGAGTTTATCAAAATCGTGCTACACAAGGCGAGATACCAAGTGTCCTTCCCACACAAGAAGATGTACTGAAGTGCCATTTATTGGTGAGGTATACCCTAAAACCACCAGATTGTGGAAAAGAGCCAACAGTTTCAGAAATTTCGAGCATACTGGTTGACAAGATCCCAAGTTGGGAGAAAGCATCAATTCGTACAGTCACACGTGAATGTGTGTTGCAACTTATAACAATGCAGCACGATAAATATTCGAAGATTTTGTGGTACCCTGAAGTCAACAGGAATGATAACTATGTTATAAACGTTGAGGTTTATAAAGCACAGAATAAGATACTCTTCGACGTAAGTACCTGCAAGTGCAAAAAACTTGAGCAAAGAAAAAAAGGGTAGCATTCTATTTCATTTGACGAGATTGCTCATACAACAAATGATTATTTTTACAGGTACCTCCAAAGTTCAAAAACGATCCTGACAAACATTCATAAGACGTCTCCATGCGAAGGAGACTAAGAAAATAGCGAATAAGTACAAAAGAACTGAAAATCAGCAAGGAAGGGAAAAGTCGCATAATAGTTCTTGCCCTAAAAACGATCTAAGTCCTCTTCGGGGATATTGGCTCATATGTCAGTTTCTTCTTTCGTCAACTTCGATACAGCCTGTCAAATGCCGTCTACTTCCAAAGCCGAGATAATGAGATAAAAACTCCTAAAAATAATACACTCAAACTACCTTCGCTTGCTAAAGTTTCTGACAGATATGGATTATCAGCCAGACCTGCAGTCGCAGTAGCTACAGCTGTTTTAAAAGATGTTGGATTAGTAACAAAACAAATTTCAGTGCAAATAAGAGACAAAAATAAGTTAACAAGTGCTAGAGACAATATAAGAAATACAGTTGTGAATTCCATAGTCTCAACCTATGAAAGCAATTTATTTTGATGGTCTAAAAGACAACACATTGACTACTAAAGAAAACGAAGGCAGACTTCATACAATAACGTTAATTGAAGATCATATTACTTTGCCACAGAAGCCAGGTTCAGTGCTTCTAGGTCATACAATGCCTTCGTCTGGATCAGCGAAAGACCTACTTCGGAGTATACTTGACTTCATTCAAGAAAATAGAATAGAACTGCAATTTTCTTTTCTTACTGATAAGAAGACGTCCTGATTGTCTAGCTAATGTTTATAGTAGCAAATGCAAATAAAACTTATTCCATCGAAAAAATCGTATTATGGATTTATTTCTAATCTTGCATTCCGGTAGGGGGAAGAAGACGTAATGGGACGAAGAAACTATAAATAAATATTTTGATTGATGTAAGGTAAGGAAGCTACCGCATACTATTCCCGATTGTAATTCCAAAGTTCGATTTTCAATTTTATTTTAGAATTTTTGGGTTTGGTAGGGAGCAGAAGACGCATTACAATCTAAAAACTGTTCATAAACATTTTTCTTGGAATAACAAGAGGCATCTTCTGCGGACTATTCCAAAACGAAGTTCATAAATTCGATTTTTCGGCCCAGCCTAAAAGGGATACTTTGACCCTTGCCAAGAGCCGTGACTGCAACTATACGTGATTCCACTTTATTGCAACTAAACTATTTTTTATGTATTGGGTAGGCGAAGTGAAGAATATTTTCAAACTAACCATTACATACATCTTGTTTACTGTCATATCGGCCATTGTGAATTTCATACACAAGTGGCTATATGACAGCTTCTGCACTGCGATGCATGGATATTAAATAGCTTGGGCAGTAATTTTCATTGTGATTATCGTACAAAGTAGTGACGTAATTTCGACTGGCTTCATATTTGGTTCTCATTTTGGTATTGACCAAAAATATGTTTAGATTTTTATGACGATAATCCGAACTTATCTGCTTTAAATCTTCCATAAGTACTGTATTTAAACACAATTATACTGATGTTCATCATTTTATATCTGTATGTCGGAGTAAAACAGAATTATTTGTTTTTTAATCGAGGACTATACTTTTCGCCCAATATGGCGGGTGGTTTATCTCTAATCACGGCATCCACCCTATTGTCTTTGGCTTATTAGAACGTGATGGTTTTATACAGCAATTTAGTAAATCTCTGAAATGAAATATGAGTAGAGTCGAACGCTTTACTCACTCACGCGTTGCTTGTCTTGAAGAAGAAAAATAATGGTTATGGCATTTAACCTAAAAAGACGGCAGCAGAAACTAAGTTTATGATGACGTGGTATATCTATACAGATATTAAAGCAACAAATCTATGCCGAGCACTGCAATTTTTTACTATAAAAGATATTGTTGCAGATGTATACAACAGTTGCTAAACGAGAGTTGTACAAATGCTTCCGTTGGAACCAACTTGTTGGCTAAAGCAGTAATTCTGCACATCAAATCAACAAGGCTCAGGTTTGTTGTATAAATGTTACCATGGATACCACAACGCAACCATATTGACTACAGAGCTAATATGTCAAATAAAATAGTTATATAAACGTTTGTCTTATAAGTTGTTGTAAAAGTATGCTACGTATGCTACAAGAATATTTTACTTACTTCATTTTAGAGCAAATATGTTGCAATAAGCAAATTTGCATTCCACATAATATTTAGCCAGCATTTTGGTGTCCAGGCATCAACAAAAGAGAGGCTTTACGGCCTAACAATTTGCTAGTTGGACAGTATACTTCGGAGAGTGCAGAAACGTGGAACTTTGAAAAAGAGTGAGGTCACTGTCGACGGGACGCGTGGACAAGTATGCAAGATCGTCACCCTTGTTAAGCTTGTAGAACGTCTGGAATTCGACAACCGATTTGCTTACGTCACACCGGCATCCACATATGACATCTGTCATCAACTGGTGGGCAACACCAAACCTCGGTGACGACGGCAATTTCAGACCAACCTCTGAGCAATTGATAGGGTTGCCGTCGCTTTGATGAGAATGCTTGAATTTGAATACACGTACTTAGTCGGGTTGCCTCCGGGGAGCGGTCGGGCTGCGGACGCTTGTCCCTGTTGGTGGGAACAGTCTAAAACGAGGCGCAAACACAGCCCTTGTGCGCTCATGGTGGAAAATTTATCTACTTGTGATCGTAAACCGAGAGTAATGCAGGTTTTAATGCAGAAAATGCGGGTTATGGGTTTTGATGTGTAACGCAATCCAAACCGTTTCGATTTTATGCCTCTGCCCGAGTCCGCTATGCAGCTGGAGAATTTTGCTGATTTCACAGCGGAATCCAGCAACAGCGAAGTACTCTATAAATGTGCTGGACTCGGTATGAAATGGCTGTACTTGCAGCACTTACACAATTATTCTCTAGGGTTTATTATGCTTTGATGGTAACGACAGACGTGAGCATTTACTACCAAAACATGTTTATTAAGTTGCTGCAGATCAAGCTCTCAGCTTTCGAGACAATGTCACCAGGTATGTACTAGAAATGCTTTATGGTTTTGAAGCCACCACCCTAGCGAATATCAAAAAGTACTAAAGCTCACAGTTTGCAGACGTCTCCGAGCAAATACCTACTATGGAGATAGTAAGGAGCTGGGGCAATAGAGTTTAGGAACAAGTTTCGTATAGAAAAATACGAATAATGGACGGCTTGTAGATAATTTGATCCACTTCCCAAAATATTATGAGAGCATTATCGTGAATTAGATGATGGATGCATTTCATTCGTCTAACAAGGACCAAAAAAAATTCCTGAACATGAATAGCTGAATACTACTATGTCAAAATAATACACTGAATAATATAAAGAGCATAAGCCGATAATAAGAGTATTTCATCTAGCTATATAGTGAAGTGCTAGCCTTCACCGTCTATGTCATTACTCTAGTAGTTGAAGCGTATCCAACACGTTGAACACATATTTTTATTAGAGAAAAATTTCATCTTAAGTCTTGTGTTCCATCCTTGAAACAAGTTCTTATACTACAATCCCAAATATTTAAATACATGAGTGAGCAGTTATAAATTGCTATCTAGAAAGATACTCTTTTGAAACTGGACATTTGCATTCACCTATATATGTGTAAAGGGATAGGTGGCATCAATTGTCAAGCTGCATGTCAATTTTCAAAGAAATTTCTCCATCATGAAGCCTTCTCACAATTGCCCAAGTTGTTTTTTCGTACCGTATATTGGACACCATATGACCATTGGTCATGTATAGATACCAAATACGGTTCATCTTGATAGAAAGAGTAGATACCTGACTAGGTTTTAGAATTGCCCGAGTAACGATGGCTCAATGTATCAAATCGGTGATTCAATGTGTGCGTTTAGCTCGGTTTCAGCGGAATATGCTTCAAGCGACTTCTTGCTGTCGAGAATTGTTCAGCAGTTTTAGTGTGCTACTGTCGTTAAATTTACACAATGTCAGCAGTTATGATACTCGGTCATTGCCTAACAGATCGCCTCTCACAGGATCTTCGAGATCCCGTTCCTAAGGTCCTAACTACATCGCAACAGTTACACTGACGCTCTAGTCAATCGGAATCGCATAGCTCAATGTGCCGCGGCTCGCACGATGTACAAAATAAATGGCAGACTAAGAACAATCCAAAATTAGACATTATTTTAGCAAAAATATGCGTATTTCGAACATACCACTAATTTGTCGAAGTATTTTGGCTGTGCTTAATAGCTTTCTGTCCTTAAAGTTTCACGTATGTATCTGTATCAGAGATGGATACCATTGCCTATCAAAGTAACAACGTTGAATCAACATAATAATAATACTTTTACCAGTGGAAAGATCTACCTTCGTTAGGCTTGTTCCGCTTTTTGTACATTATACAAGAAGTACCAGGTCCTGAAATTCTCCAACACCACAATAATCTGCAAATACTCGCACATTAAAAAAACAACACTAAAAATACGCATTCACTGTCAAAAAAGAATTAACTTATGACTATAGACTGGAATTTGGGATCCGCTCATGTCTTTTACCTACCACATCAATTGACGAAGAAGTCCTGTAATCGAAAAAAAAAATCGGTAATGAGATATATTTTTGGATGTCACCCTGCATAGTTTTTATACCGGAGCAACCGCAGACATCTGAATACCGTGGCATCGCGTTTGCTATAAGGGACTTTGAGAGGTTAGCACAACAGGGAAAAATCTGCACAGGCAGATTCTTCCACACTCTTGGCACCCTTTGAACAAAGGGGCGTTCCTACCGGCCCGTTCTCCATGTACAAAAAGTTCGACAGAGTTGCGTAGTCTGAAGTTGCAACTATGTCACTCATTTTCCTCTAACTACCTGTCCGTCTTTCTGTCTGATCGCTAGTCTTAGCCCCTGTATAACTTGGAAATTACTGCTCTGATTCTGATGAAAGTTTAACGCAAATTTACTACTATGCATAGGACGAAAAGGTTGTGTAGGCCCCGAAAGTCGAAGCCAAGCTACGGGCAAAAAATGAAAAAAATATATTTTGAAATTGTACCTATTAAATTCTACAGAAGTTTTATCGGGTGGGGATTGTGAACGTTACATCTTTGGTATCAATAAAAGACATTCCACTATTGAAAACCTTATTGATCCCGATAATATCATGCGTATGTTAGATATAGTCATACGTATATTTAAACGCTCGCAGGTTCAAATTATGCCAATTCGTTGATAACTTAAAACTAAATTATCTGTAGAGTCCGTCAGATCTTGAAATAACATAATCTAATTGATTGACAAATAGAAATTGCGTGAGAAGTACAGAGGCAACCTACTTGGCGCCATTCTCTTTCCAGAACATCTTAAGGCTTCTAAGTTATCAAACCTGTTACAACTACTACTAACACAAAAGCTAAGCTACCACAGGTTTGATACCATTTGGCCTAATCTTTACATTTGGCGGCAATACAGATTGGCATGACTTGACATAAAAAAATGTAGTCTACTCCAGCAACCTTAGCAATAAGTAGTATTTTTTGACAGTTTCACAGTGCGTAGAAATGGCAACACCTGGTTTGAACAAGTGTATATACGAAAGGATTACAAACGTAAATACGTTTTACAGTATTTCGTAGCTGTCCAGCTTTCGACACGAATGTGTGAGCAAGAGAAAGTGTCTCTTCATGTAAGTGCTGTAAGTCTGTATATAGGAGAGATGAGTGAGGTTGTACCGTGGAATTATTAGTATCTGATCTCACATGAATCTGAGAATCAGCTCACATTTTATGTGACACTCTACACAGGATTATTCAAAAAACAATGGCAAGATTCCCACAAGACTGGTTAGGTACAAAACATAAATATTTTTCTAATACCATCATGATACCCAGCCAATTTTACACCAGAATGAATGGTCTGACAAATAGCAGTCATTTCCAAAAAGTGACGTACAAAGAATTTCTTTACATTCTGTGAGGTATCTGTTTCTACACCGCTGGTATACTTTGAGCTAAAAAAAAAAATTGTGGACCTCTCCAGAAAATATTTTCTCTATTTTAAGCTCATAACTTCAACGCCTTTAAAATATTTTCGTTTTATTTTAGGACTCATATTTATATATAATGTTTATGTTATTTTGCGTTATACAGGGTGTTTCAGTTTATTGTTGCATAACTTTAAGATTCAATGGAACTTTTAAAATTAATGCATACAGTCTATATAAACATGGGTCGAAAAATGCGTGGCTTCCGAAATACAGGGTGTTTAAATTTACTTTTTAAAATAGTTTTTTTAAATATTTAGAACAATATTTGATGTATAATAGTGAAAATTGGTATACAAGGGTGTTTTGGTACGACAAAACGAACCATGGACATAGTTTTACTTTAGCCGCTAGAGGGCGCTCTCTACTGTACCTGTAGTGTATTAAAATGACCGAAAATTTTTCATTAGTGCAATTTTTTGATTTTTGATTAAAAAAAATGGTTCTTCGCACTTTTCTGCATAAAAAAGCTCTCTTGTGAGTTTTCGTTATAGTTAGCCGTTTTTGAGATATTTCGATTTTTAAGGTTCGATGCATTTTTAATTATTTATGGGAAAACAATATTTTTTTTTACATTTTCGATTTGGGCATTACAAGTAATTAAGATGATCGTTTAGATTGTGTTTTTAAACACAGCAATAATTCCTAACTCCAAATAAACACAAAAAACAGAATATTAATTTGTTTAATTTTCCAATATTATTTTTAACAAATTAAATTAATCATTTACAACTAAAATGCTATTGGATAGATAGGACAAACATACAAAATCTAAAGTAGTTGCTCGAAATGTAAACCCAATTGTTCAATACACAATTCACATCTACGAATGATCGAACGTGGTATAGCATTATTCAAATAAGGCCTTATTTCATCACATGCATTCCTGATTCTGTCTATTAGCATATCTCTTGTGGTTACGGAAGTCTGGTACACTTTCTCTTTTAGAAATTCCCACACAAAGAAATCTAATGGATTTAGGTCAGGGGATCGTGGAGGCCAGGCGACTGGTCCTCCACGGCCGATCCATCTTTCTGGATAATTTTCGTCCAGCCAGTTTCTAACTATTCTCGAATAATGAGCTGGACAACCATCAGGCTGGAACCAGGCCAATCTTCTTAAATCTAACAGAACATCATCCCACATATTTGCATGTTCAGCCTTTAAAAATTCCAAGAAGGTCGCAGCATTTAACCTTGCAGGCAAAAGGTAGGGTCCAAATAGTCGGTTACGGTAGACACCAACCCACACGTTCACACTAAATTCATGCAGCAAATTTCTTTCCCGAAATGCATGCGGATTTTCATGCGACCAAATATGTTGATTCTGAAAATTTACCACTCCACGTCCAGTGAAGCATGACTCATCGGTCCATAAAACGTTACTTAAAAACTCCCTATTATTATCAGTTCTATCAAGAATCCACTGACAAAATGTGATTCTTCGTTCTCCGTCCCCTGGCTGTAGTGCTTGCACAGGTTGCAAATGGTGAGGACGTCTATGGTCATTTCTAAGAACACGATGAACATGGCTTGCTGAAAATCCCAAGGCACCAGAAACTCTCCTAACACTTGTGGTCGGATCTCTATCAAGCTCACGCAGAATCATACGGGTAAATCTGCGCTGACGAACATTTATGTTTTGATCCCTTTGGAGACTTCCAAAACCAGTTTCAATTATTTGGCGATGCACTCTTACAAATACTGAGCGAGGTGGATGTCGTCGGTTTGGAAATCTTCGTGCGTATTCTCTGGCTGCTTCTGCTGCGTTTCTATTTACAAAGCGATACACAAAATGAATATCCGCTTACTCTTGATTGGAGAATAAAAATGGCATTTTTATAAAACTTACAAAAAAAAAACATGTAAAAGAAACTAAATTTCGTGCATTCACAATTGCAAAAAAACGTTTCAGGTTTCAACAGACAACAAAACTAACTGTCAACTAATTGACGTTTAACCTTATTCTGCTTTCAATTTCAAAAATATTTGCAGGCACAGCCTACTTTTAAAAATTATCGAGATACTGACTTTTTAACGTTATTTTATCGAACCTTAAAAATCGAAATATCTCAAAAACGGCTAACTATAACGAAAATTCACAAGAGAGCTTTTTTATGTTGAAAAGTGCGAAGAATCACTTTTTTTATTCAAAAAGCCAAAAATTGAACAAAGAAAAAATTTTCGGTCATTTCAATACACTACAGGTACAGTAGAGAGTGCCCTCTAGCGGCTACAGTAAAACTATGCCCATGGTTCGTTTTGCCGTACCAAAAAACCCTTGTATACCAATTTTCACTGTTATACATCAAATATTGTTCGAAACATTTAAAAAAAACTATTTTAGAAAGTAAATTTAAACACCCTGTATTTCGGAAGCCACGCATTTTTTGACCCATGTTTATATAGACTTTATGCATTAATTTTAAAAGTTCTATCGAATCTTAAAGTTATGCAACAATAAACTGAAACACCCTGTATAAACATTGCTACTACTTCTCAATCACCCTATATAAAAACGAATAATTTGCATTAAATTTTGTATCAGAAAATCGTTATCACAATGAGAAATACCTTCTTTGGACTATTTGAGACTCACTGGCACTTAGCAGTATCTCAATCATAGGACTGAATCTGGCATCTATTCGCATCTATTCATGTCGGTGTCAAACTTCACTGCCAGAACGGTCCTTTCCGGAAGTTTCGAATATATATCTGAAAACTTGGAAAACGGGTCGCGATAGCAGCAAGTTCCACTACTAATTTCCTTTCAGTCACTTGGGATAAATTTAGGGACGTGCCTTTCGGGACGTCTTCCCTGGTGCGTATACGTGTACGAGTATAACCTTAAAGATATCAGGGACGAACCTGAAACCCCTTGTTTGCAAAGGACAACAGCTCATTAGCATGCTTCCAAGATTAAATGTTGAACATTGTCAAATGATACGTATAACAGAGCAAGTGATTATCGTCAATAGGTGACGTCCGTACACCCCAAGACCTATAGATTGTAGTTGGCGAGAATTATTTTAGACCGTTTAGGTAAAATTCGTACCTGTGGAAATCATTCGAGGAGTAGCGTTGTAAAAAGTTACACATTATAATAAAAATTATTTCATTCTGAGGTGTTATGAACTGCAGGTATTGATAATTACTCAATTAATCGAAGTATGTTGTTATCTTGAGAAAAAGTAGATTTTATATTAGCGACTGGAGAAATTTTGGAATTTCGCATTGCATCTAGTTGCGTCAACAGTTGTGTTGCTTGACAGATTCTGGTGAATAATTTCTCGGGCAGTTAGTTATTAGATCATACATATGTAATGCAGCTGAAATGTAATAGTCCTCTTAAGTGCAACTATATGTTGCGAAATGTCGACAGGATCTGTTCGTAGCAGCTGATAAATCTGGGCCTGGTGGCATGATTCTAACTAAATTTTAATGCTTGAAACAAATTTCAATATTGCTCCAGCATTACACCGCTATGGCTTTTTCAACATCTTCATTTTACTTTCGATATAGAAATCAATTAGGATCAAGTGACAAACTTGCGGAAGATTTGTATAACGGCAAAGCAACGACATGGAAATAGATCAGAGGTCGAAATCCGGATAGACTTGAATGCAAAAATAGGAAGGTGTGTTTAGTATATCTTTCGAAAAATTATTAGCTTCAGTTGGAATCCAAACCATTAGCATAGGAGCTTATGGTTCTTCATCTAAAGTGAAGAGTTTGAAATCTAAAAAAAATCGAAGAAACACGTCGCCAAGTAATATTTTAACAAGAAGCATGAGTGATGGTGGCGACAAAAATTAGAGTCAATGACGAGGATTTTTGCACCTGTACCAATTTTTTCTGTTAAAGCAATATTAGTTGCGTTATTCGATGTTTTTCACAGGAAAAAATTAGATACTCGAATGGTCCTATTCTGCATACAAATAGCTTACAAAATGTATTGACAATGAAATCAGAAAAATTGTTTAGCGTCGTTTTCTGGTGCCCTAGGGGACCATAGTTACTTGTTACCAAAGGTATAGTAGTTTTTGGTGACAACAGCTATCAAGTTTTGCTGATAGTAAAAACTGCCGACAGTTAACTTGTGTTCGATGGAAATAAGTGTCAGTAGAATGAACTTGTCACCGCATCGCGATATCTACGACATTTTAATAATTGGCGTTACAATGAGCTTGGCCCCCTTCCATAGACACAGAAACCCTATCCCAAATATTTTGGGTATGTGTAACTAAGGTTCAAGATCAAACACAGTCACACGTTATTTGGTGAACGTCATTCAACTGTTTAGTACAATGTTTTGAGCAAAGGTTCACAGCCTCGGTTGTATGATGTTGCCGCGATTCTTCTCTAAGGGTCAGACTTATAGACGTTACTTGAAGCTTGAGGATTGAGTAACGTTCAAGGGAGGATTTAAATTTTCATTTCACAGTAAGCTGTAACTGTCGACATCACAACCTGTCACCGATGCTATATAGATTTTCCCCTGCTGGCCGTATCTATTTAGCATTTTTATGTTGAAATTGGGTCGATTTGTGCTAAATAGCAATAAACAATTCAAAATAATATCGTGTTACCTTCGTCGAATTACAGCGCAATCAGAGATAGTAAAATAATGCCTATAGGAAATCAGTTGGACCAAACTGCTCTGCTGCTGCTGTTTTTATTTTCAATTATCCTTTCAAGTTTGTCTAGTATCTCGATCAAATGCATCTTCTCCCTGCTTTTTCCATAGACGACATTATGGTTTATAACATGAAATTTAATATACTTTTGTGTGTGAAAAACGGCAGTTCAGTCTGACAGAGGTAATCTACAATCATCAACCATCAGTGCAGTTCGGTGCAACTGGTTACCCATATTGTTTTTTACTTGTATGTGATTGAACTGTAATTCGACGAAGCAAACACATTATTATTTTGCATTATTAATTGGTTTTTAGCACAAAAAGAACCAAATCGTCCCAATTTTATCATCAAAATGCTAAATAGCAAAGAAAAATCTTTGTGACATCAATCACAGCTTGTGGTGTCAACTATTACAGCCCACCGTGAAATGAAAATTTAAATCCTCCCTTAAACGTTCCTCAAAGAAGCGTCATTGTTTCATTTTTTCCAAAGAAAGGTCCATTGTTACCAAGGAAGCCTCAAGCCCCAAGAAGAATTACATAATTTTCTTATTTTCGCGATTCTTATGCACAAACTCGTGTCAAAGGGATAAATAAGGAATCTGAGTTTAAATTAATAAAGTCTAGTCTAAAACTCTGGGGATTAATTTCTTGGCCGTCGAACTTAAATAGATAACGGTAATATTCCCAAGAGCCACCTCTGAGTAGTCTGAGGTATCTCGTCTGAAAATGTCGTCGTATCTATGAAACTTGGAAGGCATTTTAATGCAACAGAAAGCCCTGAGGGAATGCCGAGGTCCATTTGCTCGGGAGTTCGCTTGCGATAAAAAATGCAAATGCACCTCCTCGAAGTGCAGCTGCTGGCTGCAAAGGAAGCTGAAGGAGGGAGAAGGGGTGGAAAGGCCGAAATTTTAATTGGAAAGTTTCGGAGTTGCAAAATTTTCAAGCTTCCATTAATAACTAGTATCGTTGGGATCGGTACTGTCGTGGTCCTTCAGAAAAAATATTGAGGCTAAAAAATTAGTCAAGACTTGTACGTTGAGCTTCTTCATTTGATGGTTACCTTTGAATGTGTTCGGTTGGCGTGCATACCTTCCATCGCCAACTTTGTTTTTTCCTTTGGACGCCATTGAATTTTTTCGCAGAAGTAAAGAGTTTTAAATTCTGATTTCAAAAATGTATAATATTTCATACATTGACATTGCCGAACTTTATTTATTC